>JAHQIW010006752.1:0-528239 GCA_019055375.1 Parelaphostrongylus tenuis | reverse complement strand
AATCTCGAAGCGGTTAAATAAAAGAACTTCATTTGTCTCTGGTACCCCATATCTGGCCAGCGTGACTGGGTTCAAACTCCAATAGCGACTATCCACGCCAAACCGTTGACGGTTAGTTTTCTAACAGATGAATGCGCTGGAGCTACAAAGAGTGATGTTAGAACAGGTGTTGGTAGTTCAACGGCTCGAACACCGCGCTCCTGGATGGGGTAAAATGTGAGTTTTGAGTCTCACCTGACGCGAAAGTTTTGCACATCACTGTACTTCACTAAGCATTTATAACATAATGCACAACTAAAAGCGGTAACATAAAAAAGAATTGCGCTTGATATTGGAATTTTATGAAGGAAATCATTGTAGTTGATACGTGTGGATAAGATGTATCAATTACATCAATGGTGAAATTTGACGCTACAGAATAGAGTATTATGTGGTGTTTACTGACGCAGTCACACATACCACCGCCGCTCTTGTACGATGACGAATTGAGTGAAGGTTGTTCTCACGACCAAATACAGGCACCGTTATAAGTGGGTGTGATATAACCATGTATTGAACGTGTTAATTTCAAAGACGACTTCGACTATTATGAAGCGCGTAATTCGACCGCCTTAACATAGACTGGTTCAAGCCTTTTCGAGCTATTTATTTCTTTGCGTAATCTTAGGGTTGTCTTTCATGACAACCTTTGTCGTTATCACAAGCATTATGGATAAATTTGGAGAGCCATGCTATCCGTTGGCATCGGTTTGCTCTTATATGAGCTATCCGACGCAGAAGTTTCGAGTTGACATTTAGCGTAAAAATCGGATTAAATTTTAGGTTATCCAACTAAGTCTCCAAACATCAGCAAAAATTCAAAAATTTGTTCTTTCGAGTAATCAAGAGTATCAAATAACATTAATTGAAGTACTCTCCCGTTTGCCTGGATGCAATTCTGCTAAACGCTCCAGCAACAAATCAATTCCGCGCTCATAAAACTCGTCATTCTTCAATGCAACCATCAGTTGTTTCTCAACGCAAGTGATAGATGTCTTGAAACTTCTTCTTGTCCACCAGTGCTTCAATGATTCGAAGAGATGGAAATCGCACGGAGACCTGGCGAATACGACGGCTCCCAGGTCCCAAATCGGTTTTTCTTATTTGTTTTCTTGGCAACGTGGGTGGCTTTGCATTATCTCGAATCAAAATGACTTGGCGAGGGCGGTGACGTGGAATTGCTTGATTGCAACGGCCCAGTTGCTGATAATATCGCTCAGCGTTGAGGGGCCTGACGGTTTGCCACAAGTCCCAATGAATCGGCCACTTCGGTCCCAGAAAATGATCACATTGCTTTCGGCGCAAATCGATTTGGTCTCGTTGTTGGTGCTTCTTGCTTACCTGGTGACAACCACTGATTCGGACGACGCTGGATCTTGAAGAAGATCCAATTCTCGTCATGGTGACAATTCTCTTCAGTAAACGAAGAGCGGCGATGACGACCAAAGATGAACTTGCGCAATTTGGCTTTCTCTTGTTATTTTGAGCTTGTGTGAGATCGTGCGGAATCCAGTTTGCCCTTGGCACAATATCTTCCTGCATCTTTCAAATGTTCCGGATCTGCTCGTCAAGAACAGTGGAAATCATCGGCCAAATCATCGGTTTGACACAGTCGAATTCTTCTTTAATTGTTTCAATAATTGCCTTCCGATCAATTTTTAAGCGGTCCTTCCGGATCTTGGTTGATCGGCCAAATCAGCATCTCCATGGCAAAACTTTGTAAACCAGTCATACGCCGTCGCTCTCTATCCCACAAACTTGGCGGTCTTTTGCACGAGTGTGTTGTCAAATGCAGTTTGAAAATTGTGCCCCAGTTAACCAGTAAAGCAGTGAGTTGCGAATGACTTACCGTAACGGCTCCATTGTAAGTCAAGTATGTGCAAAATTATACCATACAATGCGCAAGAAAATTCTGCACAAAATAGGTAAAAAGAAAAATTTTGTTCTTGCGGAGAAATTTTTTTTCCTGGATCAAGCTTGGAAATTCAGTCGGAGATCTAATAAAAAGGTAATGAATTAAACCTAGCATTATCATAACATCTCGAGGTTTTATAACTCTATACGTCATATTTTGCCACCTCTTAGAGGCAGTGATGAGAAAAGCGAAGCAAAAACGATGCTAGGGTGAATAACACTACTTCAAGCATGTATGTCAGAATATGACGACCCCATATGAGGCACATTGAACTTCTTTCAGAGGTGGTAGCGGGAGATTTACATTGAGAACGAAGACAGGGTGAATAATCATAGATTCTGATTTTGAATCATTTTCTATTTCGCAATGTAAAGAAGTAGTATTCTTTGAGAAGCAGCGCAGACAGAACGGGATTAAAGATGAAGAGAGGGTGAGTAACTAGTGTATCAAATTTAATTCACCTTCATTTCTCAAGTGCAAAGAAATGGCTTATTATTTAAGAGGTGATGCTGAGAAAAGTGATGCGAAAGTGAAGACAGAGTGGGTAATTTCTGGATACTGGGTTGAAGTTCGGATCATCCTTATTTCTCAGAATATAGACCACTTCTTTTAAGAAACGGCGCCGAGAGAACTAGATCGAAAATGAAGACAGGGTGAGTATCTACTGAACAAAAATTTGGGCACTGTCACATCTAGGATTAGGAACAGTTTTTTAAGAAGCGGCGGTTGAAAGAACTGAATCAAAGATGAGGGCAAGGTGAGTAACTTCTAGATCAAAGTTTGGGCAATTTTCCCATCTTAGAATACAGAGTAGAGATTTTTTAAAAGCAGCATTGAGAGAAAACTGGATCGAAAATGCCAACAGAGTGAGTAATAATGAATCGAACTTCGGTTCACTTATAAGTAATAGAATGTAAAAAAAAAGTGTTTTTTTCAAGGGCCGGGCTGAAAAAAGTGGACTGAAAATGAAGAAAGAGTGAGTAGCTTCTGCATGAGAGTTTGGATCACTTTTTACATCTCAAAATGCACTCAAGTGGCTTTTTAAAGGAGCAGCGTCATGAAAAACTCCATCTAAAGTGAAGATACGGTAAATGACTATGGACCAAATCTGAGATCGCTTTGATACTATCTCAGAATGTAAGCTAATTTTTTTAAGAAACGTCGCTGAGAAAACTGGACTGAAAGTGAAGGCAAAGTGAGTTACTATGGATTCAACGTTTGGGTCATTCTCCTATCTCAAAAACGCAGAGCAAAATTTTTAAGAAATAGCGCTGAGAAGAATGGATTGAAAATGAAGGCGGGGTGGGTGACTTTTGGATTAAAATTCGGATCACTTCAAAACCTCAACAATGAAAAGTAGTTTTACTTAAAGAAGCAGCGCAGAGAAAACTGGATCCAAAGTGAAGGCACGGTGAGATAATAATGGATTAAGGTTTGGATCATTTACGTCTCGAATATAGAGTTTTTCTTTTTTAAGCAGCACAGAGAAAACTGGACCGAAAGCGAAGGCAGGGTGAGTAACCTTTGGATCAAAGTTTGAATCACTTTCTACCTTGGAATGTGAGGACGTGATCTTTTAAGAGGCTTCGTCCGTAAAATTGTTTCGAAGACGAGAATAAGGTTGGGGTGAACGTCGAGACGAAGTCCAAATCACATTCCTACCTCAAAAAGCCACGAACTAGTTTTTTTCAGAGGCAACGCTGATAAAAGTGTATTGAAGGCAAAAGCAAGGTCTGAATTAACTTTTAATTTTGATTATTAACTGTTGAACGAAAAACTTCAGTCACTTTTGCAATCATAACGAAATGAGCTAAAATGTACAGTGTTGTGTTTCTTCAGAGACAACAGCAGAAAAATTAATTCACAAAAAGAAGATCAGGTCGGTAAATCATGGATTATGGCTTGAATCACAATCATATTTATTTCAGTGCAGGCATTTCGAATGTGCTATGTAGTTTCTTTCAGAGGCGGCGTTAAAAAAACAAGATCAAATTCAAAGGAGTAAGCAGTTGCCGGATTAAAGGCTAAAATACTTATATATCCCGAAGTACAGGCGCCCTGAACGCATTAAACTGCAATTTTTCAGAAGCGGTGGTGAAAAAGTTGGATCAAAAGCAAAGTCGAGGTGAGTAGCTGCAAAGCAATTGTTATTTGAGCCAACATGTCATGTGATCTGTTGAATGGGGTGACTTATAGAGCCCGCTACGCGTGTTTCGACCTTGACGGTCTCATCTCATCTCATGAGATGAGACTGAGTCTTATTATCCCTTCTACAGTGCAGTAAGACGATTTTCAAAAAACAATCACATTCTCGGAATAGCAGGAACTTGCGCCATCTAAGAGTTATTAGGAGTCTAAAGAAAGAGCTCTGTCCTGTAGGAAATACGCGTGTTCATAAACTAATCTATCTTCTCTGCTACGACGCTGCAAAAAGGCTTCTTTGAAAGACAAACATGTTTTTGGATTCTAAGGATTTTACGCTATCGAATACTCATTGATAGTTTGGGGTAAGGGCTCTGTCGTGCGGAATAGAAGCACGATGATATGCGCAGCGTGTGAAACAGAATTCTATTTTAGTGCTACAACGCTCTAAGGTCTTTGTACAAAAATCAAGTATATCTTTGGATTCTCTCAGACACTGGCTTTCAAATTGCTGCCAAAAGTCCAATGCAAAAACTTTTGTAGACAGCCTTCTAAGAAGTGCCGCAGGAACAGCGTCATATATCTCATCTAGAGCTATTGAGTGGAAGTCATACTGTCACGTTATGGTCTTAGTCTTAACCCATTACTAGGCTGGCATCACACAGAACTCACACGCTAAAAAGTTTTCTTCTTTAGCGATTATGGCGAAAGCATCACTTATCTGTTTTTGAACTATATCTATTCTATACGTAAGAAACGTGTCTCATCATAGACAACGAATTGTTCACAACTACAAGTCACTATCACTTTCTTTGAAAAGAGATACTCTTCAGTTTGTGCTTTTGGGATAGGACTTAAAAACAATGGCCACACTATCACCTTACTATGGCATCGTTTATTTTTTTTAAGAGGTCTAACAAGGAAGAACTATAGAGTGCACTGATGATGTGGAAGTAGAGTCTTTCGCACAATTTTCTTGATGTCGACTTGAGCCTATCATATTATCCTCTTTCCCCTGTTTAGACGTATAGTAACGCGCTTATCATGTTTGTTCTATCAAAATGATATCATATCTGAAACAGTCGTAAACGCTCCATTCGGTACACATGACTGAAGTGGAATTGTCCGTTCCTCACATTCTTACGACATCCTCGATTGAAATTAGCGATTTCTTAGTGCCTCACCATGTTGGATCACTTGCTCATTACATTGACGTTGTTAGTAAGTAATTACACATTGTTGTATTACTAGATTTCATTTCTGATTCGGCCGCAGCTGCAGAAACTCTATGGTAGCTCTGATCTTATCTGAACCACATGTTTGGAACGGCCGTTGCGTATGCTCGCGACACTTTAGTGAGTCTCCTTATAAGGTTGATATGAGCAATCGTTCACGGTCCTCACAAAAAATTTTGCTTCTCTCGTGTCCGCTCTCGCGTCCGTCTTTCGTACAATGCTTCATAAATTAGGCCAACGTTGTTTTAAGTAGAGATTCTGAACGACAAACTGCATGCAGCTTAAACACATGTCCTCGATATCTGTAAGGCATTCGTGTAAAGCAGTATGTTCATATAATTTCCAACGGCATAGTTGCTTTGGAACAAGTGAGTGGGCGAAAAGTCGGTTGGCTGGTCATCAAGCTAAAGGATTTCGTACACGAAGCTCTTGTCGAATCCAGTAGATGGATCAACCAATGAGTGGGTGGATTGAATAAGGACGAATCGCTTGACTGTGATTGAAAACTGACAGCTTTTCAGTGCTGATAATAGAGCGCAGAAATCAAAGAGATTAAAACAGAAATTGGCAAAGAAGAAGAACAATCTTAATGACGTTGGCGATGTCCAATATTATGTCAAACATTGGGATAAAATCGCTATCGGTGGGAAATTTTCAAATAATCGCAATGTGGTCAATTTTTCACAGTGGGAATAGTTTTCACGCTTACGTGAAAGGCTTGAGATCTAGAAGAGTGAGTTATTACCAGTGATCTCAGGCTCTATGAGGAACCTAAGACCTTCACGATATCAAATTTTAATTTGAACAGCTTTCACAAAGCCTGCTGTACTCGTGAACGAAAAGACCAACCTATTCTACTGGAGCCCGGCAGAATTTTTGGAGTCATCAATGTAAACTTTACAAAAATGTAACAATCCCACTAGTGGGTAAGACATAAGTAGGCTCATAGAGATTTTTGGGATACCAAACAAATTGGACGATGAGCGCAACTGTAGCGATGTCACTGATCAAGAGCAAAGTACTGGTTAAACGTAGCTCTGAACTCACCCAGCCTCACTCTTCCGAGAGAAAACTGGTCCAAACTTGTGTTGGAACAAATTTCGTAGTTATTAATCGAGACAAAATGTCATGTGGCCTATAAAATGGCTTGACTTATAGAGCCCGACACACGTGTTTCAAGCTTGACACCCTCATCAGTCGGGTGATATCCTTTGTTCTTAGCTAGTCCTCTCGGGTCGTTCAGTCCCATATATTAAGACTAGGCAACGACGAAGTTTTTACGCTATATATCAAGTGAAATTATCAACTACCAATGATATGAAGGCATCAGTGAAAATGTCCGTTCAAATAATATCTACAGAATATGTTAAAATTTCAGCGTGGTCTTAAGAAAACACTCGAAACGAAAGTTATGACATACTGACGATACCAGCCAAGAGCAACTGAGAGTACAACACTGTCTATACGGTGATAATTCTACTTGAACACTGCAAGATGTGCGTCGTCGCCTACTCCAAGTATAGGGGACTGAGCACCCCTACGGGAGTGGCTAAAGACGAAAGGTACTGCCTTACCGATGAGACGTCAAGGTCGAAACACGTTAACAGACCACATGACATGTTCGCTCAAATAATAATCATGAGATATGTTTGATTTGAGCGTGGTATTGAGACAGCATTCGAAATGAAAGGTATGTTTTGCAACAGTTCATTCCTTGCACACTAAACACGATCGATCTAGCTCGACGACTCAGGATGCTAGGGTGAATCGATTCAGTCCGAATTCCACGACATTCATGAGAAAGACGGTAGTTTTCATTGCAATTGACAGATGCTGAAAGTTGCACAGTTGACGTGAAGACAGATTGTTTCAGAAGAGAATTTTTATGGTCGCATTCTTTTGAAATAGTTCTCCTTACTTGAAGTTCGTTGGTTTGAGTCCTCTTTCCGTCAACAGGAAAACATCGTAGTCAGCCATGCAAAAATGTATCGTAGTAAATGACGAAATCCACCTCTAACATAAATCCGTTGCAAATGAACCATGTTCATCAAAGATTTTAGCAATCCAAGAAAACACAGATGTTCTGTCATCAAAACTTTTTATTCAGCAAACAAGAGGTTAGTAGTACACGTTCATCTTGTACAAAAATAGTACCAACAAAAGCCGTATCAGTGGCTACCGTTTTGGCAGTTTCGACTTTGTCAGAGCCTGAAAGAGCCAAATTGACGTGCAAGTCACATAGATGAAAATTTTCACGACCAAATAAGGTGAAATCTAAAATAAAACGTAGAAAGCGTATAATGGTCAACTATCATTGAATAAAACGAAATCCTTTTTATTTAACCGCTTCTAGCGGTGTTATGATGTTGTAACTAGATACTCATTGATGTAGAGCGATGAGCAAAACTTCGCGACAGGCGGGACTAGAATCCGCACCTCACTCTTTCCGGGAATGCGTGCTCTATCCGTTACACTACTGACGCCCATTTTACACAGGCGGCTGATAATAGATGCGCTGTAGCGTGAAAAGAGCGATGTGTAAAATGGGCGTCAGTAGTGTAACGGATAGAGCACGCATTCTCGGAAAGAGTGAGGTGGGGGTTCTAGTCCCGCCTAACGCGAAAGTTTGCACATCGCTCTACATCAATGGGTATCGTTATATACTCGCAGTATTTGTTGTTTACTAGTCCACTAGTCAATATATAGACTAGCCACATCGAGTTACATGGTCGAGCAATGTGCTTGTCTTCGTTCCACAAAAATCGACTCGACATATGGCGCGATATCACAAGTGATGACAAGGCGCCCATCTTTTCGATTCTTTTTCGGACTCGGCATAGATCCAAAACGCTTCGAGGATTTCGCGCGCTGAAGCATTGCTCCTTATGAAAGATGGTTATTTCTACTTCAAAGTTAAGGTCCTTATGCATTTGTGCCCCTTGTGTAACTGGTGGTGTTTTTAAATCAGCTTTAACCTGTTGTCTAGGTGTTCATCAACACGGACATAGAGGGGTCTTCCCGTTTCTCCGATATAATCGCCTCCACACGTTTTACAAGGCATCAGGTAGACTGTGCCTATGCTCATGCAACCACCGTCTCTACCGTTGTAATAGTAGTTCTACCTTTTTTTATCTGAAACTTGTACAAGATTGGTACTTCTTTTTTCTCAAATTTGATGGCTAAACGTTTTGGAGGCGACGCCTTCGTCAAAATCTTATTTAGATTTATGTGAGAGCGGGTACCGGTCTTGTGTGACACAATTTGAAAAATATGCAAGTAATTCTAACCTCTGCTTCCTTGCCGTACAATAATAATATATTATGCATGCTTTCGTTTTACACAGACGTTCGCATAAGCGGTTTGCGAAGCTACAGTCTCGTAGTCCTTGGAATTGGCTATATTTATATCCCGAGCCACATTCAAGAACTCTACGCTCTGCTCCCTTCCAGTACGCACCGTCTGCTCTAACGGAATACGTCTCTAACAAGCGCTTTTTTGTAAGTGGAGGGAGAGAAAGAGAGGAGAGATAATGAGCCAAGATATCTTTGCTATTTGGCTTACGGTACCACTTCGCAATGTAACCGTTATCACATAACTTAGTTTGCACGTAAAATAAGGCAGTAATTTTTGGTATCTCACGGGCAAATGTTAGAGCACAATCAACGACCTAAAACATTTGCCCAGTTCTTCTTGAATGGAGCAGATCACCAAACAATTGCCTATATAGCTACAGTAAAAAAAATAGCTGGAAATCATTCACGAGGGCTTCTGCTTTAGACTTGAAGGCAATTTCTAGACCAGGTGCCAGTTGCTGCCCCGTGGTCAAAATTCTAAGCTGTACAAAAAACTTCCCGCACCATCTGAAAATTGAGCATAACAGGTAACCTTCCGAGAAAACGTGAAGTGATAAATCAAACAGCCGTTCATGCTTACTGCTCTCTGGTGTTTTAAAAGAAGTCCCGTGGGAAGCTTGAAATGCAGAGTCATTCGAGACGTTAGTCTAACGGGCTGTGACGTTAAATGACTCCATCACGTAGGCGCTCTTTGGGCACGCGTTATGTAGACGATCCAAGAGCATTTAGGCGTTTGCGAGATGGCCTGGAATATGCTTTCTTCTTTTCATTTCATCGATCCGGTCATCGATTTCATTACAGTATTACTCTCATCGTGCGAATCCCAGTTTTTCCAGCACTCAATTCGTTCTTTCTTCTTCTTCTCGAGCGTCGTAGAATACTGGGCGAACGAGTCTCCTTGCAGTCTCGAGGATAACCTGGCTGTGGCGTTCCATAGGGCGCTGTCGTTGACTGCCGCAGAGAGTTGGGTGGGTGAGGAGTGGAGCTCGGCTCCACGCACATCGCAACGAGCATCACAACGACTCGACCATGGCGCCCTCAGAATATGTTTTAGCAACATATTCTTGAAAACTTTACTATTCCACTAGAGAAAAAATGATTAAATGTTTCAGATTGCTAAACGGACACTCATGATGTTCACCCATGAGATACCGCAAAACTGCTGGCTTCAATTCCTTACGGTTATATTTCGAAGTACTACCGAATGTAGTGGTTGCAGTAGTGAATGCCTCGTCGAATTCTATGTGTTAGTATACCTGCCACGCGGATTAATTTATTAGAAATAATAGCCAGAATAAATCGCTTAATAGAAAACAACCTAAAATAAACAATAATTACATATAATACATTCATATCCGCCAACAAATCCAATTGGCGGATCAAAAGGCATATTACATAACAGTCGATAAATCAATACATTGTAATAGCTCGACTAGTAGCTATTTCGTAACATGAGTAGTATGTCAGCGTGGGTCAAATACATGAGGACAAAGAGTGAGAATCAATTGTAGTCTGCTCAAAAGGTTTGCAAACGTCAATCAGGAGACGGGGGAACCAGGGAGGCTATCGTGGTCGCCTCGGAATGACGAAACCCCAGAGCAGTATGCCGGGTCGACGATGTGTGAGTAGCATAGTCGTCATAAGTCGTAAAGTCTCACACTGTATGTTCGAGATCGTCCTAAGAGCCCGCCACCCATCCCTAGGGGTGATTCGCCCACGATCCCCACCACTGGGCACGTCTCCGTGACCTGGGTTTGCAATCACAATGTCTAGTGCAACATCGGGCAATCAATCATGAAGCAAAAGGTGGTGAACAAAATTCCATCTTATGGGCAAAGTCAGCAATCAGCAATTGAACTGGGCCACATCGAGTCATAAACAATAGTCGTAGACGATCGATAAGCTAAAGGGGGAAGGAAACGAATACGAAGACGTAAGGTAACCCGGCGGCCGCACGGACCAGTTCAAGGCGCTCGACTCTCGTCGTCGTCGGCCCATGGCCTGCGTACATCCAATCCATGCTGCGCACCAGTCCTCCCGTAGCGCAACCGCCGCCACTCGCGTCCAAGTTTACCGTAACAATCGAACTCATTATGTTATCACTCATATAGAATGTTGCATGAGTTGCTATACCGAAAGCCAAAGAGCAAAAATATCTTAGTTCGTTATCTCTTCTCTCACTCCCTACATATAGAAAAGCCGTTTTTCAAAAATATGTACCGTACAGCAGACGGTGTATGTACTGGAAGGGAGGATAGGGTAGAATCTTTGAAACTGGCTCAGGATATAGGCATTGCCAATGGCTACGATACTGTAGCTTCTCGGTAGGAGTTGAGTGAGAATGATGCACCCCAAACGATGTTTAAAACGAAACAGGATACCATTAATTCTTCTTTTATTTCAAACGAGATAAGTACATCTGTGAAACGTCTTTTAAAAAGAGCTAACTTGATTTCGGCAACGATTATAGAGATACCACCAAATCATTTAAGAAACCAACTAGTTCGCAGCCGCTCATACGATCGTCTATATAAAACGAAAAGATGCATATCATGCTCGAACGGTGGAGACGGTGACTTCATCAGTACGGGTACAGTCTACTTAATCACTTGTAAAACGTGCGGCGGCGAATATATAGGCGGAATGGGAACATTCCTCTATGTTCGTATCAATTAACACCTAGATAATAGAGATGAAATGGATTCATCAACATCAATATGTACGCATAGGGTATAGATGCACAAGGAGATGAACTTTAAAATGGAAATATCCATCCTTTCACAAGAACGAAAAACTTCAGCGCGCAAAACCTCCAAGCTTTTTGGATTTCTACCAGAAACTCAAGCATGAATCGGTAAAACGTATCACAGTGATCTTTCGTGAAACTTATTACCTCGCACATGCAATACCGGTGCGGCGTTTACATATTGAAGTGGAGTAGTAAGCAACAAAATCGAAGTATTCGATGACACCTGACTACTATACGTTTTAACTTCTACGTTTTCGTTTAGGTTTCATCTTATTTGGTTGTGAAAATGTTCATCTATGTGGATTCACGTCATTTTGGCTCTTTCAGGCTCTGACAAAGGCGAAATTGCTGAAATGTCAGCCACTGATATGACCTCTATTGGTACTATTTTGTACAAAATAAGCGTGTTTGCTGAATGAAATAGCCTTGCAATTATTCAGTGAATGCCAGATTGATCGACAGTCAGTCGTGGAGTTCGATTTTTCTTTCGAATTTGTCATAACGTTTTGGTATTAATAGCACATTATAAGCTACTAGATGAATTAATCCAACCGTAGGGTTCTCCATGTGCGAAGGCTTCTGTGTTTGAAGGCTATCGGTCATTTATTCTCGCCTTTTGGAAGAAAATATTCACAATTCCATCTATTCATGCAAGATCAGCAGTGGAGGCAAAAAACAGTCATAGTAGTCTTTTCAACCAGTCTTTTGAAGGAATAAATATTCGATGTATACATGTG
Source organism: Parelaphostrongylus tenuis (assembly GCA_019055375.1). NCBI lineage: Eukaryota > Metazoa > Nematoda > Chromadorea > Rhabditida > Metastrongylidae > Parelaphostrongylus > Parelaphostrongylus tenuis. The sequence continues at coordinate 516,069 of JAHQIW010006752.1, read as the reverse complement.
TCTTTAGCTGAATAGTTCTGCGTAGTTAACACTAGCGACGACAAAAAAGGTATTCTTTTCGGCCGATGATTTATGTGTTGCACAGAATACAGGACTTTCTGCAATAAACAATGACTGAATTCATGCAGATATTATTCCATCTGGTTTGATATTAAACTTGTCGACTAGGTGTTCTTCTATACGCACACAGAGTATACTCCGCCCACGCTTTGCAAGACGTTAAGCAAGCCGTAGCTCAACTCATTCAATCAGCGCCTCCATTTTCAAGCACATTATACCTCTTACGTTGTACATAAGCGGCACAAAAGCCGATACAAACTAGCTGAACCTCAGAGATTTTGGTGAAATGGTTTCAATAATTCTTACCGAATTCTCTAGGGCCGGTGCCCTTGTGTTATACGGGGACAAGTGAAGAAACGACCCCTTTCGCTGAACAAGATTTGTATGTAGTAGATCAATATTAATATATTTAGAATATAGTAGTCAATGATCACAAAGCTTAAATCCTTGGCTATCGCACTACGTAGTCGTTTTTTCAATGAACCCTTTCATAAGCTGTAACAAAAAGGTATCATTTCTTGTGCTGGTCGTGGATTCGACACAGCAATAATCGCTCGTGCTAGGGTGCCTTACATGTGGAGTGGAATCTTTGTTATCCAGTTTCAAATTGCTTTGAAAGAAATTCCAGTTGAAACGTATGACTCTGATATCACAAGTTCTCTTCCACACGTTCATGGGCCTTTCGTGCTTTCAAAAAACAAAGAAAAATGCGCGGCCGGTGTAAAACATGCAAACACATATACCTACCTGCCGTGATAAGTCACCTGTCGTCCCGTTGATTTAAGCTAGCACCAATGAGACTATCCTTTTCTCCCTATCAGGGAAAAGTAGCCCAGTGAATCCTCTTCGTTGTTAGCATTTATTGAGTATCATATCTTATCGTATCTTTATCCTGTGCTTTCCATTGAGAAATCGGAACACTGGGTCAGCGACCCTCTTATGGTGCGCTTGACATCCCGAGGAATCCACTTGATAACAGCTCCTGTCCACTGGTTGCCACTGAAACACATTAGATGTGCGATCCACCTTGTCTTCGATAGCCTGGGGTGTAAAACGGCATTTTTACTGTCGATCAATGGCATTGGTCATAACATTGGATTCGTTTTCTAATTTGCGAGGTGCGGAATACTTCAATCGTTAATGTTTCCACTGCGTGTTCACTAATACCAAGTGGTTCTGTGCACTGTATACGCTTTTTTTCTTCGTTAATTCATTTGACATGCGGTAGATAATAACAGACATAGAGCAGCAAAAAACATGGAACATCAGTTACATCACCTCACTATAGAAATCCAAAACAATCGTGGAACCCTAATTTCTCTTCAAAGTTAAAAAAAATCAAGTTGATTAGGAGGATAGAGTAACTCATGCAGTTGGTTTTGATTTACCTTGATATCTCAGTATATAATAAAATAATACGCTCAGCTGTTGAATTTTTCAGAGGCAGCGCTGAGGAAACTGGAGCAAACATGAAAGCAGTGTGAGTACTTTATGAATTAACTGATGTAATACTTTCAGTATCTTAGAACTCGATAATCCTTTGTGCCACACTGCAACTGTTTTCAGAGGCAGTAGCGAGAAAGTTGGATTGAAAATGGGTAGAGCGTGAGTGACCGATGGATATAATTGTGCACTGTTCTTATCTCTGTATGCAACGAAGCAAACTCTACAATGTGCTCTTTTTAGGGGCAGCGGAAACATACCTCGGTCAAAAATGAAATCAAGGTGAGAAGCCGATGATTTCATGATCCAGTCAGCATGAGCAATCATGTAGTGTATACACACTGTAATAGTGAATGTCAAGCTTCCGTTAACAATCATAGTGCGATGATATTAAGTCATATTCAGAACCCTATACCTCAGGCGACAGTTGAACCTAGGTTTCACTCATACCAAGGACGTGTGCTACCACTGCACCACTGCGGCTGCTGCTTTGCTATGACTTTTTATGAAGCATAAGGCATCGTATCTCATGGCTGATGGTGCGCTCTCGATGCCTCATATCGGAGTTAGAGTGATGGTAGAACAACGGTCTTTGTGGTGTAGTGGTAGCACACACTCTTGGTGTGGGTGAAATGAGGGGTCAACTCCCGACGAGGTCAAAAGCTTTGCTTAGCACTCGGCATCACTTGGAAGTGTAGTCAGAGGATGTAATGCTACAAAGCGGTGAAATGAGAATTTCTTGTATCAGTCGCTGTGTTTGATTAATTAACCCGTTGGCGCAGCATATATATATATATATATATATATATATATATATATATATATATATATATATATATATATATATATATATATATAGCATATATAGCTATATATGCAATGGTCAAGTGGCGCGGGGCGCACAAAGCAATGGAAATGGGAGATATCATGTCGGAGATCTGAATTTCAAAAAGAGAATATTACTATCTAGTATAAAAAACGCCCATGGGTCGAAAAGTCTTGTTGACAAAAAAAACCACATTTTTCCGAAAGCAAACATGTTAACAATTGTTGTATAACATTTTCAACACTTGTTCTATTTCCTAGTCCATGTTTCTGTAGTTGTTCGGTATCTTGGGGAATGCTAATTTCGATAGTGAGCCTGATTTGTGATAGAATTCGATACACTGCATGCTCTAGTAACGGAAAGAACATCATGCTTTGAGTTAGGAGCACTTAGTCCATTGTTGTTTTTGATATTACTATGGTTGGCAAAAAGTTCGTGGAAATCTTTCAAAGCTTCGTTAATATGCAAAAACCAATAACAAAAATAAAAACAACTATTTTTCAAGTAAAGACTATCTCTGTGAGCTCATGCGGATTCTGGCAAATTCTTCTTGCGGACAAAGTCTAATTGGTACAACTTGTTGACAGCGCTCCGCTGCGAAATACCACGCTTTTTAGCTGTATTACAAGTGATTGATAAAGGCTCAGCATCCAAAGTGGCCTACAAATATTTTTCATTTATAACAGATGGGCGGCCAAAAACAGGCATGTCTTTAAGATTGAAATTGCCACCTTTGAATTGCTCAAACAACCTGCCCAAAGTCGGTTTTGTCTCCGTAGTAACACCATAACCCTCATTTTGTCATCGGCGGCTTTAAGAATCGTTAAACCTTTCCCCAATGATGGCAGATCAACACACACAAATCATACTGTTCAATAGGCATTTTGGAGCTGAAATTAATGAACTAGATTAACATATACAAAACTCAGCACTTTCAATTGACTATTATGAGACCCCGGTTAGGAATTCATAATCTGGCGGAATTTTTTTAAACTTTAAGAGATCTGCCGTGGCACCTCTGGTGCCGGGAGTATTTTCGACTTCGTCGTTTAGAGAATTTTTTCAGATCATAATGAACTCTTGAACAAGGTCTCAAAACAGTCGAATGAGAGTGTTGAAATTTATGTACTGGCGTAATAGCCGTAAGCCAAGCAAACGACAATCGACAATCATTTACTCTGAAAGAACACTACGTTGGGCGATCTTTTCAACTTGCGCAGAGTATAAGATATACGGCTTTGATTTTCCGTAGTAGGCTGTAGTGATATGGGTTAGTAGACGAATGGCATGTGCTACGGCTTGCGATAAAGCCAAAAAGTACGCTTAGCTAGTTTAAAGCACAATGTATGAAATAATAAGAATATTTATGCCTAGACGACCGAAGAATTCTCTCCCGTAGTTCTGTAGAGGTCTCAATTCCTAAAGTCCACTGATAATTCAAAAATTACTAAGTTTCAATATACCCAGTGATGTAGAGTGATGTGTAAAGCTTTTACTTTGGATGAGCTCCAACCCATGTTTCATCCTATCCGGCGGCACGTGCTCGAACCGTTGTGCAAGTGGCGCCTGTTTTGACACTACTCTTTTTACACTACTACATCTAATTGCTCTTATGAATTTAACTGAAAGTAAAGTGCTGTTCTCTTGACATAGGAAGTTGACGATAATTATAAGTGAAATATGGACAAGTAAGAATAGGAAAGCACGAAATCGTTTAATAACTGTTGGAAATATAATGTTTTCGTGAGCATCTGATTTTTTTCCGAAGATGTGGTATTTTAGAAAAAAGATTGGCGTTACTTCCGAATCGTAACGATGGACAATATTCACACTTGAGTATACGCGGGTGAAACAAATCATTCTATGAGTTTTACCACAAGAGTAATGAACACCAAATTAATTATTCAAAAGTGATCAAAATTGCATGATTCAAATATCGTCCAAGTGCATATTTTCTTGTGAACATTTTGGTATACAACTTGCCTATACTTGCTTTAGGATGGAGCTGTCTTGGGAACAAAAATGCCTGCTAATCACACACTTATGGTGCGTAGGAGAAAATGTTAATAAAGCCGCGTTCATGATCAATGGAGCTTCCTGTGAACGGGCTGAGCGCAACTGATTCTCCAGACTATTCTCTCCAGCTCGGGACTTTGTGAACCACTACTTGACTGTCCATTCTGCAACCGTATTATCGTCCCAAACTCGACTAATCTTACGCGCCGCTTCTAGCATTTCTCCCTTGCGCCATTCATACGTAATTAGCAAGCGGTATTGTTTTGACGACGGCTCCATCCTTGAGCAATTATAAGCAAGTTGTATATCAAAATGCCCGCAAGAAAATGCGCACTCAAACGATCCCAAAATCGTGCAATTCTAATTCCCTCTGGTTATCAAATATGATGTTTATTGCTCTAGTACCAGGATTTAAGGAATTGCAACTATACAGCCACGGTAGAATGTATAGTTAGCTCAGAGCGAATGATGGTACCTAATCGAATGAAATTCTTTTTGTGTAACCGCTTTAGTGGTGGTATGATGTTTCCAAATATACCCATTGATGTAGATGATGTGCAAAACCTTTTCGTCAGGAATCTTTAATGGATACTGTATGTAATTTGCACAATTTTGAAATAATTTCAGTCGACAGTTGATTGTTAACAAGAAAGAAGATAACTTGGTAGGTTTCGCTGAAAACTTGACCGTCCTTTCCACTTTGAAGCAACGTAAGTCTTTGCTTACAAGAATAAATAACTACCCATAGCTTGGTGGGCTTAACCCACCTCGCCCCGCACAACACCATAGAATCGTGGACCACCTAGAAGTCCTTTTACTGCGTCAATTAAGTGGTAATTATTCTGGTTTGTAAATTTCCTCCTTTACTCTTTTCTTTTCTGAGAATCCATATCACGCGGAAGATATAAACTGATTTTGATGCACGCAGACTTCGCATTCCACTCGAACGCTCCTTTATCATATTTGGGATAAACCAAACACGGCGTTGCTGGCCATTGCATCGAATAATATCGATGTAGTAATCAGTAAACAATTTTGGAGCGTTGGACTGATTCCTCAAGATCTCTTTCCATTCTTCGATTGATAAATTAGGAAAAGTGCATAAAAAGCGCCTATGGAGCTCTAGTCAAATAATTTAAAAAAAAAGGGTTACATCAAAGAACCACAAGCATGAAAAGCAACACACGTCGTCTCGAAAGGGTTAGACGAAGTGGTATGGGTTTAAAGAGTAATTAGTAGCATATTTCTTTGAACCGAGTCATTACGACCTCCAATTTACCTACCACTAACTGAAAATGATGTTTACACCAAGACAACCTTCAATTAATGTTGCAGAGACGAAAAATTACCATTCTCTGGGAACCTCTACGTCTTCTCACAGTTTACACATGATTGCTAGTAGGATCAATTAACACTTTCTTCATCAAATATGCGTTTGAGGTACAACGTCCAAAGTGTAATAAAGGGAGAATTGCAAAAAAACATATTTATCTTTATCTTCATTTCGTAAGGTAAAAAATATTAGTAGAAGAAGTGAACTTTAATGGAAAAGTCATCCTCAAATGATATGTATTTATTTCTCAATGTTTTATAGGAAAACAAACCCTTCCATGCATCATTAAGAAAAACACAAGAGGCCGATGAAGACAAGGTTCGCCATTTGCGCTTAAGTATATGCGTATATATATCACTTATACGCAACAGCTCTTTTGGAAAGGGAGAAATTCGCAAGCTTGAATAGGAACCAGTACTATCAAAAATAATTCTAGTTATTCAAGTTATATTCCTTACAAGAGTAATCAGTTATGCTGAAATTTGAAAAGTTCTGCAACACATACTTTCACGCTACGATAGCTCTTCTTACATTATTTCACAATGTTTAACCCTTTAAATGACAGGCCCACGACACCAGCTCCACCTCACCGCGCGTGGCGAGTAATCCATATGCCGACTGGTTAGTGATGCCTGACATTAGGTAGAAGGTTGTTGGTTAGATCCCTTACCACTACGTTTCGTAGCACATTTCTTGTTGTAATTTATTTGGTGCTGATTACTATTGAGAGTTTTCATATGAAGTAATTATTATGACAAAATAAAACGCTCAGTTGTCTAACATTTCACCACTTCCTGATACAGAACGTAGGTTCATGGTGTAACAACTCATATCATATTCATAATCATATTCATTATATTCACCATGTTATTATCATCATTCATATCGCATTCATACCAAATTCTTATTCATATTCATTATAATTATCATATTCATGGCATATCCTTTTTGGCATTTCTTTCGACAATGCTGTAAAAGTCAAATTCGAAGGCATTTTCCTGACTGTACAAAATTTCAGAAGAAATTTGTACGAAGGTGGATGCAGTCAGTTTTGGGAAACCTGCGCTCTGGCTTCCGTGGTTACCATATGGGTCTTGTTTCCTATAAAGTAGTGAAGTGCTACACAACGGAGCGAAATTCTTCACTAATCATGTCTAAAGATGAATCCTCAATTGTTTCTGATTATAATGGAACAAATCAAAAACCGATCTCATTCGCTGGAGAAAAACTTTTCATATGAGTGTTAGTAACCGTTTGAGAGTTGAGAATTGAAGCTACAGTCCATGGCGACTGTTATCCAAAGCACTCTTCTATAACGATGTAGCATCTAAGGAAAAAGACAATGATTTCTACCCAGTGTCCACTTCCATTCTCACATGCTCGCTGGAAGCACGAAAAGCACGTCAGCGTGTAGAAAATTTTCCATAGTATCATAGTCATATGTCTTTATCTAAAGTTTTTGTCGATCCCTCCTCCCGATCCCATGGACTGGCCGATAAACAAGATCGCCGAAAACGTAAGACCGATCGATTTTCCTTGCTAAACAGTATTTCCGGAAAATAGGCATAGCGCGGAATCTTTAGAACTTACGACATCGAATGATTACCAATAGTCCACAGAAAAAGTTCTTTCCGGCGAGCTGTAAAGCACAAATCTTTTCCTTCTCTTACAGCGCCATCAGAAGAGCTTTTCTAAAAAAGCAAACACATTTTCGAGTTTTTTGAAAGTTGTGCTATCGAATGAGTTCTAGCACCCTATGGAATGATTTTTGTTTAGCGAGATAGATAACAATTCTATGAAAAGTTCCTGTCCAGCGAGTGAGGTTCACTTTCTATTTGTTCTTTCTTAATCAGAAAGAACCGAACCTTCAATACTATTCGACATCAGGAATGCTGTCAGGCATCGTTGGAAGAGTTGAACCAGGATCCCCCTTCTCCATGGCCCGCATCAGCAACCACTCAGCACTTATGACTGCTCGCGGCAACAAACGGCGGTAGAGCGAAGCTAGAGACGCAGGCCTCTTGTACTTAAACAGTCAACGAAATGATTGCTTTTAAAGGTCATTGGAGGAGGTGCGTACTACACGGACAAAGGGGTGAGTACAATTCCAAGTACATTCAAATTAATATTCGCGAACAGTTGACTAATTCTTAGAAAAACTGGAGGATTAAGTAAGTAAAAGACCGAATTAAACACTTAAAAAAATGATAGATGGCTCAGTAATGAGTGAGGAGTTCACCTTTAACTGCGTCTATGTCATCATAGCGGTGGTTGAAAACATATTTGGTCTCATTGATTTGTAGTTGCTGACCACTAAATCTTTACAACGCTTTCATCTTCATAAAAAGGCTGGTACCAATTTATCGACCTTGCAAGAATGGAGGTTATTTTCCATGTTAAGCAAATGTGAAATGAGCTGCATCTTCATCACAGCGCTTGTTCTGAACAGTATGAATTATTTTTATCTTTTTCCATTATGAAGTTTTTATCTCCAGACCTGGCAAAACGAGTATGAAATCTAACAGGAGTAAAATGTAAAATGAATAGAGAGAAGTGGAGCTTTATGCATATCTGAACGAGCACTGCTAAACATAGATGGGGAGCTTCCAGAGACATTAATATTTTTTCACTTTAGCACTTTATTCGGTCCGCCATAATAGTCTTTTTTTAATTGTGCGGATTCCAGTACTTCTAGCATTCAATTCACTTTTTTCGTCTTTTTCCTAAACTTGGTAGAATACTGGTTTAGTGAGTCTCCTTGGAATTCTGACAATAGCCTGCATTCGCTTCGTTGTCTCACATTCATCCCCGAAAAAGGCCTTGGCAGCAATTCATGTACTGATTCGGCTATTCCTCAAAATCTCCTCTTCTTTACAAAAGGCGTAGAGGGCTGGTCGACACGATTTCTCTCGCGATCTTAGACGTAGTCATGCTAAGGCGTTCTTAAGCGCTCAGCTAATTAATTGCGAGAGTGTTGGGGTCATTAGCTACTGCGCTACCCCCATCCTCGATAGTATTAGGAGTAAACAAAAAAACTTGCTAATGAAAAAAACTATCGTTGTGATACATCTGATTTCTAGCAAGATGATACTATTGGTGATGAACCTTCATTGAAGATGGTTAACTATCCGCCATCGAAGGATTAATGAAGAACAAGACCACAGTGAAATTCAGTACTTCATTACATCTATTAGTAAGCAATATAAAAACAAAGCCTATATCGAATCTTTTCGTTAAAGATTTTTTTACCGTAGAAGATGAGAACATGATTTGAATAAAGATAATTATAACTGTTTTGGAAGAAAGATGACTAATAAGAAAACTGAAAAACCACTGTTCCAATCTGAAACGTGTTGAATTATGATATGAAAAAACATCGTAGAATTACCAGGCTATAAAAAAAAACAGCGGACTCATCAATGTTAGTTGATATTGAAACTAGAAGAAAAAGACAGTGAAAGAAAAGGTGCGTGTATCACTAAAACTTGAGTTAGACGTCGAAAAGGAAATTGCAGCACTTTTTCCTATTCGCATCAATTTTCAGCTCCATGTAAAAAAAGAACTCTCTATTTTTTTAAGTTCTAGTAACCATTCGATGACGTAAATTTTGAGAATTTGAAAAGCATACTTTATTCGTTGAATGGCTTTCATATTGCGCTATAGCAGTAAGAATTAAATTTAAGTTCATACTCAGGTATTTTCGCTGAACAAAGCTTTTTCTTATAAAGCCCAGTGATTGTTCAATAACTCAAATCTCGACGATTTCAATACTTTACTTGACTTACTAGAGTAAGTTTTCATTGCGCTGCAACATTAAAATTAAGACTGAAATTCACACGCGCCGCGCATACCTTGCACCGGTATGTAGATGGATTTTACATTGGGATTGACCCTCTGAGGACCAGCGTTGACAGGCACGCGGAATCATGGCGTCACTTGCGCGGCAGTCAGACAAGCGTCCAGGAAAACGGCTCTGCATGTCTGTGCACGCGTATTTGGCTGTCTGCCTCCTTTTCACTACACGCGACGCCGCCATTACACTAGCTGAGTGAGATTTGACGTCACGCGGTGAACATCAAAATAATTCCCATGGTTCTTAAAGTGTTAAACTATCGTATTTTTGATAGCTATTCAATAACTTTTGTACCTCGATCATTTTAGCAGTGTACCTTAGCATTGAAATGGCCTCCATATTACGTTGTAAAAGTAAAGAGAAGATTATGTTTCACACTCGAGCATTTTCCGCTGAACAATGCTTTCTTCTTAAACTTATAGTGATCAATCGATAGTTAAAATATCGGCGATTTCAGCAATATACGTGGTTTTCCGGAAAAACTTTCTTTTGCACTGTGGCAACCAGAAGAAGAATGAGTTCCGCAAATAATCGTTATATCGCAAATAGAGCGAAGCATTGTGCCAATATTGCGAAATGCCATCCACATGCCGAAGCAGAGTACGCGCCAAGTGCGAAACACAATATTTATTTGGCTGCTACAGTGCATCAAGAAGTCCTTCTCAGGAACAAAGCACAAAACAATTTATTTGAACAGCTGACGTTTCGGCGGAAATCGTCTTCATTGAACATGCTTACAACGTCTACATCCCCTAAATTAATTCGTCGCTGAAAGAGGTTTTGATAATCCAAGATATCGTAGATCATATGAAAGTCAAAATAACATACCCAACAATGTTAAGTGACAACAAAATAGTACTTTTTCGTCATTGCGATCCATTTTCTTAACCCTCTGGGGATAACCTTTTCCGGTTTTTTTCAAATTCTAGTAGTCAATCGATTCAATCGATAGCTAAACCTCGGCAAGTCCGACACAATATTTGTAGCTGACAATGTCTATTGGAGGCGCTGCAACAGCGAAGCAAAATTGAGTTTTACACTTAGCACATTTGGCGCATGTTTCGCTGAACAGAGCTTTTCTCTCAAAACTTTTACTAATCGTTCTACAGCTCAAACCTCGACTTTCGAAATATGCTTAGCTCCTCGAAGTACCGAGTTGTGAGCTGTAGGAACCAAATGATTATGTTTCATCTTCAGCTCGCATTATCACGCTACTCTCGAACGGCGCAGAGCGCAGCGATTTCAAAGCTACCTGGAATGGGAGCGAGTTTTATTGCTAGTATAGAATTTCTTCTCCATTTTGTAGAGTAGGAATATCTAAGTTTTGCGTATTAGAATTCGTAGAAGAAACTTTGTTCTATCGTTTTACAAAGATCAAGTTTTCATTTTCCTTTTACATTGTCAAAAAAACAGTTTAAGCTTAGGTTTGAGAAACGTAATCTTCTTTTCGCTCTTCTAGTGGCCTATGAAAACCTTCTCAAGAATGAAAAATTGACTTCAAAATCAACTAAATTCATGTTATCATATGACTACCTAAAGCCCACAGATCATCCAAAGACCATCCACTAGCCCTTGCCGCAGGTGCCGTTCGTTGTGAATGCCGCGAAATCCCTCCATTCACACAACGTAGCCGAGCAACTTGACTGTGGAATTCAATTTCATTATCGCGGCTAAATAGCGATGAAAGAGCCTCTGAAAAAAACAAGGGCAGGACCGAAATCGCCGAGATCCAAGCTATCGAATGACTACTAAAAATCTAGGGAAGAAGCTCTAGCGAAAAAAGTGTCAAGTGTGAAATCTAATTTTATTCGCGTTGCTTGGCGCACTAAAAAGGCCTTTAGAAAAAGCTATATTGGAAATCGCTGAGAATTGAGTTATTAAATAAAAACTAAGAACCTGAAGAAAAAGCGAAAAGACCTTACCCTCAAACGGTTGAGTAGTGGGTTGCGATAACGGAACTGTACCTACAAAACTTTTAACGTTGGGCGGCTATCAGACCCGCAACTCACTCTCCGCGGGGCGCAGAAAGAGTGAACAGAACAACTTCATTGAAGGCAGTGGCCTGCACACGCCCCAAAAAGGGTGAGACACGGATTTAATTTCCGCCTGAGTCGAATGATTTGTACACCACTCAGTAGTCTTAGATGTTCAATGTATAACACATCATAACGCTGCTAAAACGCAGTTAAACAAAGATTTTGTCTAGATTGCATGTGTTTTCATTTTCACAATCAGCTATCACATTTTCCTGCGTGAATCCCAGTATTTTCTGAAATCGATTCGTTTGCCCGAAATCGTCCTCCACACCTCCACAACTCTTCGCATACACTAGTTGCTTTCGCTGCTGCTTGAGGATTTCCTCTTCCTTGCGAACGTCGTAAAATTTTGGCCGACGATCCTCCTTAGAATCTTGTCGAACTAAGGCGCTCCCTATGGTGTTCGTTGGTTAACTGTAGGAGAGTGTTGAAGGAGGGGCCCAAATCAGCGTGATCCATGTCACATTGCTTCGAGTCACACGGCATATTTAACCACGCTACCCCGCCCTATAGAATAGAACAACGTAGCACGAAAAGTGCGCACATACAAAAAAACAGAAAGGATTCACTTCATTGAAGAACGAACGAGGAATCTCTCTAAGGTAGGAAAAAGTACGCTACAGTTGCGAAAAATCAGCCTAGTGACTGAATTGAGACGCCGCATCGTGGCAATCGCGCACAACTGTCGGACAGACTTAGGTCAACTGTGCAGATTACTGCTTCGACTCGTCATCACTTGGGGGTAGACAGGCAAAAGATTACATCAGATATCCTATCAAAAGACTTTTTTCTTGCACTCCACAATCTGCAGAGAAGTCCCCATCTGAGTTAATTTCAGCGTAAACTCTCTCGATTAACAAAATTAAGCATGAACGGCAACATAAAGCATTTCCTCAGCTGAAAATTTATATCATTTCCCGCCTACTCCCTATGTTTCATAATAGGATAGGAAAAGAGTAAGGCGGCGAGCATTAAACCTTTTCCACTTTAGTTGTTTATAACCGCCTCAACTAAGTAATTTCGCAAATAAATATTTATTCAAATGGATCACAGAAAGAAGTAACAACCATAATTAGCACATATGACTCTTTCTAATCCTTCTCATTACAAAAAGTAACTGTTGACAAAGCACGCGAATTTTCAATACATTTAACACGCGTACCAAATTCAAATTTAAATCATATGAAAACGTCTAAACAGTTAATATTTTCGCAGCTATCATCCACCACATGTACTTCACAACCTCACTAGCCACCGTAATCATCTGGTTCAGCAGTAACCAACAGACAAAGAAGACAAAGAAGAGTTAAAACATTGTTATAAAACGCGGCAATGGTCAGAAGAAGAACAGTCATAAGTAGCCATGATATCTCGTAATTAAACGAAAATCAGTAAGAAAAAAGTGCACTAATAAAGGTACGGGATAGTCAACAGCAGCTACTGTTAGAATGGAATGATGTGGGAGGAGAATTATAACGATGAGTGAATGTTAAAAAGGCTTCAATGCAACGACAAACTTTCCTGGAAGTATGTTGAATTCACTGTTTACATTTCACAAACCCTCAGTTTGTATCACACATTATGCTTTAATTTATAACTGACTGGTATTTATATGAAGAAATAACAGCCGTATCGAAAACCAAATAAGAAAAGTAAATCAAAAACATACTACGGACCCAACAATGCAATCAGACAGGATACGTTACGAGGAAGGCAAATGCTAAGAATAATTTTAAGCCTAAAAGTAGCCAATAACTTAGAGTCCTTACTAAGACAAAAAAAAATGGAGCGAAAAGAAACGGATGCGGAACAAACTTCACACAGAGAACTATTTGTTTTTCAATTCTCTGTAAGCACGTTTCGACGCTCGACCACAACAGCATCCTATTAATAAGATGAAGAACACAATCCCAGCTAGCCATCCAAGAATGGAAACCTGAGAATAAAAAGGAAAAAGCGTGATTTCAGATTATACAACTTCCAAGTAACATAAGCAGTTAAGGAAACATGTGATACTTTGAAAAAATGTTTATGATGCTGAGTTCGACAGAATGCCAACAACCTGAGGCTAGGAAAATGAAGGATAAAGCATGACGTTGATCAATGCTTAAGAGATTCGCCATGCATTCAACTTGATGAAGCATCGTCAGAGGTGACCGACAGCATGTGGTGGCCTTCAAAATAAATTGCGGTAGCTCAGCGATGTGTGCACTATCCTCTCAGATCCCAGAGGGATGCAAGGCTTGGTAAGCCTTAGGCACAGGATCACGCAAAGACCACATGTGTTTCGCAGCACCTCTAACCACTCCGCCACACGCGCTTCGTCATCCATCTAACCATTGATAAAGCGCAAACTTCGCAAAGAAATCAATTGCAAATCTCAATTTTGTGACATTTCAGGAAACTGGTGGCTATCACTGACAAAAAGCATTGTATCACGACTATCTTAGGGTTTCAGGAAATACAAAGCTTAGCTACATGCACATCTTGAATTCATAGGTGAACTTAGCATAGAATATGTTCATCAATATGAAAGACAACTTCACAAGACGAAATGAATGGAACTAACACAGTTCAACATGATAAGGTCATTTATGTACGTAAGAAGATGTATTTACACATCCCTAAGGTCTTCCCCAATAGATGTAAAGTGAAAACCTTGCAAAGGATATCAGTAAAGAAGTGAACAGATCTCCGCTGTAAGTCACCAACTCTCCGAGCATTCGACCACAGCAAAACAGGCCTCAAGTAAGGGACATCGCTTGGCAGGTATTAACCACAGTGACCTGACGAATCTGCGAGTCTCTGATGCTGCACTTGAGAAAGATGAACCGCCTACTTGTGGGAAAAATTTCTTTTCACCAAACTATACCTGCAAGAGACCCTTGAACATTCGAGAAGAAGAACTGGAATTATCTGCATTAAAAGCAAATTCACATAGCTCAGTCACCGCATCACCTGTTGACCCACCCGGTTAATCGTCGAGTGACTCGAACGCGCAGCAGCAATACTTCCACTTTTCCCTGTCGCCTGCAAGATTAGACCAGTGGATTCTCCTCGCTCAAGGGATTCGTTTAGCTACATATCTTCATCTGGGCTTTTCGTAAAGTGTTCGGGCAGTCGAATCGGTGGTCTTCCTGTGGCGTGCTTGACATCCCGAAGAATCCAGTCGGTAACGCTTCTCGTCTATCGATTGTTATTAGAGCGCACTACGTGTTTGGCCCACCTTATCCTCGATAGCCTGACGTGTAGAGCGGCAACTTTGACCTCCGATCGAATGCAGGTCCGAATTTCGGGACCTTTCTCTCTTTTCGAGATACAAGATACTCCTTTCGACTGTAAGTTCAGTAGCACCAAGTAATCTTTCATCGTGCTTACGTAGAAACCACGTTTCCGCTGCAAACATTAGGGCAAAGATTAATGTTGAGTCAAAAAGATGGATACGCAGTCGGATCTTTTTCGTCCTTTTCACTACGTCCTCGAAGTTCTTGAGCGCTCCCCTAGCCGCTCGTTTCCTTCTGCTCAGCTTTGAAGCTGTGTCGTTAATAATGTTGACTTCACGATCTACACAGATGTAACTAGACCATTCTAAGTCAATCGTTTTTTAGCGTGAATGGGGCATCAAAACCATCCGTTCTTCATATTGTTTTCGTTAAACTTAGTCGGAGACCATCTTTCCATAAGCATTTTCAAAATCGATTAATATACGTTTTGCCTGTCTGATGCTTCGTGTTATGAGAATACTATCATGTCAAAGCGAAGACGGTTTTCGACCGTCGGTTTCCATTTTTCATATTGTCCTATTCTTTGATTGTATGACGTTTTGGAGGGTTACAATGGATAACTTTGTTGCCGAACCGCCCTTAATACGTTGATGGTACTACCTTTATAAAATGGCAATATGCTGGTTGTGAAATCTTCATCTAGCTTACGAAGGATCCTTATGTACTGAGCAGAGACGCCCTGGTTTTTTAAAGCCTATTACAGCAATTGTTTCCACTTATCAAAGGCTTTCTTCGAATTGATGGGAATGAGACAGAGCAGTCTCTTGTATTCACGTGAAACTTCAGTCAGTATTGTGATCGTGTGAATGTGGTCTATGGTGCCAATCCTTTCTAAAACGCTGCTCGTTCGCTTGGCTGTCCTTCGTCCAGTGTTCTGTCAACCTTGTTTAAGATGACTCGAGTCAAGAGTTCATAGACGACGGACAGCAAGCAGATTGGGCGACAACTGCCTGTCGTAAAGGTCTCTCTTTTTGAACAAGAACAAGGTTTTGCTGGTTTTACACTCACTGAGAACCTTGCATCCAAGTAGGTAAAAAAGAGTGAAGAACCAGCCAGGATGCTGATGAGAACTGGCGGTAGGTTTTTCGGGGTTCTGCTGTAATCCTCTCTAGACCAGGCGTTGTTCCATTTTTTTCCCCGATATTATAGCGTATCGGATTTCGGAAAGGAGGATATGGCTAGTAAACAGATCTAAGTAGTATTGGTGGATGATTTTCTCCGCTGCCTTTCTGGAAGTTGTAATTGTCTCGTCAGGGCGTCGGAGTGCAATCGTCTTGGTCTTGGCGAAGCTTTGCTGGATTTTGCGAATGCTCTTTCCAACTTCTGCCATGACTGGTGCTCGTCTCTCTTTAAAGTCTTCTTTTGTCGCTTCTCTGGAGCGTTTCGCAAGTTCGGACGTGAGGGTTCCGTTGCTTGTAGCTCGTGCGATTACACATTGACGTACCAGTTGGAGCGCTTGCGAAGACGACGCCTCGTCGTGATTTGAGGACTCTCGAATTTCATAGCGCTAAAGTGAAGATGTTGAATGAGCCGGTCGTATTCTTCGTCAATGTTTTCAACGATGATATCTCTCCTAGAGCCGACCAATGACTTGAATACATCCCAGTTTATGGAGTTTCTCGGACTTCATTATTTAAATTTAGCTACTTTCTCTCCTCTCCTCGAAAAACAAAACGTTGCGCGAAGGGGGCGATGGTCTGGTCCCGTGCAGAATCTAGAAACAACAGCGACATCGGTTAGGCACAACCTTTGATCTACTAAGGTGTGGTGTATTCGTTATGGTACTTTCCACTGGAAGACTCCCACTTTCACCGCTGATATTACAGCATTTAGAACTAAGAGTTACCATGGATGGTCATAACAAACTTATAGCCTCGTACCAAACTCGTTCTATCATAGTCCGTGCTCCAGTAGTGACCTTGATTAACGAATGGTCCTCTCTGAGAAACTTTTCTAGGTCCTCATAAAACGCTTCAACGTCATCACAATAGCTTCATGTTGGTGCGTAAACGACGAGTATGGTTAAAGCCTGCATTGGTCCACACCGATTCACCCGCAATCATCCGATGAGTTATTAGCTGTTCAAATAATTAGATATTTATGGTAAAACTCGTTCCGAAAGCGCATACACCTCTACGATCGCATGTTCCAAGAAACAGTTCCTCTCCCGGGTCACAAACAGCGTGAAATGGGTGTGTGGAGTGTTCTTGTCTCAGCCCGGCCAGTGACGTTGTACCTGATCTTTCTTGCTTTCATTAATAGCTCTTCTAGAGCGGGTTCGTACGCAAGGGTACAAGCGTCATAGGTATAGATCGTCACTTCATTTCGTTTTGATTCAGTCAGCTTAGTTTGGCCCTGAGATCTTACCGGCTTCTCTCTGCTCGTCCTACCCAACGATACCGTATCGAGCGAGGGCTGTTTCGAAGCCAGGGAAATGAGGCCCAATTTTAATACTACGATTGCAAAGAGAGTTCAGCGGCACTTTAATAAGCATGATATTACTCCTATGCATGCCATGGAAAAATAAAGCTTCTTATGTGGGATTTCCCCACTGAAGAGCTAGATATAACTACTTTTTATTAAAATTTGTAAAGCCTCCGCCATATCCAGTGATACAATCGGAGTCAGTGTTTCACTGCGTCATTATTTGAAAAAGTCTTTCAAAGCGAGCTGCAGTCGATGACGTCAACGAAGTTGAAGGGGAAAGCACAACAAGCAAATCCGCTGCTGGACGCTGGTTTCAACGCTTTGATACTGGAAATCTTGACAAGAAGACGAGCCTCGTTCAGGACGCCCAACACAGTTAAACAACGAAGATTTGATAGCTAATTTGAAAGATTAACTGTCGTCAAAAAGCTCGCGGATGGGCAATCAAACTTGATGCTTTTCATACAACCGATGACCGATGGCAGGAAGTCGTAGAAAACGATGGCCTTTAATTTGAAGAACAGTTATTATTGCTTTGCGTTTGTTTCAAGTTCATGCATAAATTTTCAATTTTTTAGAGATGTCCCAGAACTTCCTTTCCGAAATAATAGTGTTAGCATTTGAAAACCCATATGACTTGTTAAGCTGTGAATGTGGGGGCTGAGTGCTCATAGGTAGCTTGCCAGTCTCTCTCGCAGGTGCAGGAGAAGCGCAATTGTTGGAGGTGACTCCTAACCGCTTCCCAAGAACTTCCGAGCTGCTTGATTGCAAGCTTTTAGCCAATTTGACTCGTTGAAATAGAGTGCTGTCAAATCGGCGCTTCAGAAATACGTGCTCATCATCCGAATCCGCCTGCGTCTCTGGGAAGCACACGGCCGTTTTTGGTTCGGTTTAATTTCTCTATCTACCACCTAAGAACTCGTCACGTGCCCTCGCGACTAAGCGGGCTCCAGGATCGCTCAAAGAGGAAGATCTGTGCTTCGTCTTACTAAGAAAACCGCCTCAGCATGCTGAAGACAAAGTTATGTCAGAAGGAAATCGAGCTGACAGAGGGCGGCTGTGAGAAAAAGGGGCTGAAACGTGGTTAATTATGGTTCTTTGATTAGAACAACCGACCGCACTTGGCTTTGGCAATTCATCAACGGCTTCAGACGCTAATGTGGCAAACAGTTTTACATACAGCGCTCAAGGAGAATATTGCACTATTTACTCCTGATCTTCGTCTTTTCCAAGCTATAAAAACTCCCTTTATGGCTCAACAAAAAACAACGAAATCTTTGTGAACATGCGTCTAACAATTGTGTGAACGCTGCGCTAAATTATCTCATCTACGAGATGATTAAGTCGTAAAAAACTAAACCTAGCTGGAGAAAAAAAAAACAAAAATGGTGGATTACTTCAATCTCATTTCATTGAAAACTACCTTGTGTGGATGGTTTGCCACGGTGCTGTACAACTCAGCCCAGTTTTGTGGCAGAGCCATTTGAAAGTCCTGAAATGTCTCCATGAAATAATAAATAAGTTTCAGCAAAGCAATTTCAAACGGAGGTCACCACTATCGTAATTGACAATGGAATCAAACAAAGCATCATTATGAATAAAGAACATGAATACGCAGTATAATCTAATAAGACGGTAAGAGAAAAACTAGTGTCAAAAAACTCAAACACTTACTGCATGGGCCTTCATCCACAACTTATTTCGGTCTATGAGCTTATTTCGACACTCAGGTGTCATCTCGGTTTTAGAGCTCTCAACAGCATCCATTAGACACATGATTACTGAAATCCATGTATGAATAAAAAAAAACGTAAAAAGGCAAAACAAGGATATCCTTCTTTTGAAATAACACAGAACTTAGTTCTTTATCTCACTACTTCTTCAACAAAAACGCTTTTGCATTCTACTGTAATTCAATGTAAATCTCTTTAACAAAACCTTCACACTTTGAAAACTTTGAAGACTAGCGTTCATAGGCAGGCGACGTCTTGTTGTTACTTGCATGACAGTCAGACAAGCAGTTCTGTTCGTCTGCGCTGCGTTTAGCTGTCTGCCTGCTTTTGCAAGAGACGCGGCGCCGCCACTACAATGGAGCTTAGTGAGATTTGACGCCACGCGGTGAGCACCAAAATGACTCTCATGGTCCTTAAAGCGTTCATGCAACAAGCGCGTGCTGTCTCTCTGAGATCTCACATAATGTGAAGAGAAAAAGATCATAAATCCTTTTTATAGAGAAACTGGTCTCTACCTAACACTGTCGAAGGTCAAAACCTCTAATGAAGACTTTTTTCTTCAAAATTACTATTATTCGCATGCCGTGAAAAAATTATGATCAATAATGAAAGAACGCAAAACCTCGACTATGACCCGGTACCACGTCAGGGCAAAGTCGCTGCACATCAATGGAGCATGCTTCATGAAGCGCTGGATCGAGATGTATGTCGACCATTGTCTCTTCAATACGACGAGCCAACTAAAGTACTTTACACGAATGGGAGGGCTTTAACAAAACTGCTCTCAATGATACTCAGACACAAAAAAGCATGTCCAAGATAGACTTTCTACGAACTTTTCCAGTGACCGACAATTAAGATTTTTCTCGAAAAACAGTTGCAAATTGCATATTTATTCACAACAGCAATATATCGGCGCTTTTGCCTTTTTCGAAGCCTGTAAGACCCAGCTGACACGGCATTTACTTAGTTAAACAAAACCATAACCTAGGTAGCTAATATTCAAATATTTGAAATATTTATATACAAAAAGTTTAACCATTAATACTCTCCCGCCTACGTCTAATTTTAGTTCCATTGAAAGATAAAGGATAAAGCTCCGGAGTTGATCAGTTCTTGAGAGATGCGCCATGCTTCAATTATTAACTTCGTTTGAAGTGATTGAATGAATATCTGGCCTTCACAATGACTCACGGTGGCCTCCCACTCTAGCGAGTCGGTACTGGTATCCTCCTATACGAGTCTGAGATCACTCCGATACCAATCTACCGACCCCGCAGGATGGATGGCTTGGTGAGCCATGAGCGCGAGATCGAACTGCCGATCATGTGCTCGATGCAGACCACTAACAAATGCGCCACATGCGCTCCCCTACTTAGTAAAGGTTTTCCTTGTTAGAGGGAGACAAATCAAAAATGACCCTTTTTAGCTGGACAAGAAGTTTTTATAGGAGTGTTAGTAATCATTCGACAGCTCAAATCTCTGGGTACTGCACTACGCGGCTGTTTTTTGAAAAAGTCTTTCTATAACGCTGTACCATTCATAACAAGAATTTTGTCACACTGGCCGCGCATCTCACTAATAGGCCACTGGAAACATGAAGAGCTTATGAACGTGTAGAAGAAATCTTGTAGTCCCAGAGCCATACGTTCTATTTGAAGTTCCTTTCAGAGCAAGAAAAAATTCCAAATTAAAAGATAAAAATTGCACTCCACATGTGAGTCACGCCAACGCGATCAATCAATTATCTACGGAACGCCGATCGAATCCAGGGCCAGCAGGCACCCAGCCCACAGGCTAGTCGATAAACAAATGCACCGCATGTGTGAAAATCGATCTTGTCTTTCCTGCTACACCGCAGTGAGATGGCTTTTCCTAATAAGCACAGCGTTGGAATCACATAAACTTACATTATCAAATGGTTACTTAGAAGTTGAAGAAAGACCGATCTCAGTCTGGGAGGAACATACACGTGTGAAACACAAAGGTTTTCTTTCTGCTACTCTGTTGTAGAAGAACTTTTTCAAAAATCGTCATGTAGTGCAGTAGCCAGAGACTTTAGCTTTCGAATGTTTATTGAAAGTGCAATATTCTTTGTCCACCAAAAGGGGTCGCCTCTTGATTATTCACAGTCTAAGAGAAAAGAACCTCAGCATATTTTTCGCAAACATTTAACCACATTTTCCAGAGATCTATACATTTTCTCAGCAAAAGCTACATAGGGAAGTTCAGCTTTGATGAAAGTGTTTCGTTAATTCCACAGGTGACAAATTTTATAAATTTTGATCACATACATCTTGAACCTGTTATTGAGAGCAAAACTCTTCGGTAACGTTTACGTCAAACTGGCAATAACATGGCTATAGTAGTCGACACAATATAAAGTCAAGAATTGAGGATCTACACAGTTCAAATAATCTAAATAGAAATGTGGCCAAACCCACCTCCTTGCCACATCGTTTATCCGATATTGCACCTTTGTGAAAATCTGCTTTGAGACATTCAAGGACGGTTTCAAATCTGCCGCTCTAGAAATAGTAAAGTGGTGTCATAAGACTGAATAACACAAACAATCATTTAAAATCACCTACAGTTGGGGATACCAAGAGAAATGAGACGATGGCAATGAAGTTCTTCTATGACTTACAAACTTACAATCAAAAAAACAAACAGAGCTAAAGTTTCCTGTACCGAGACTACTGACTGCGCCATTATATTCAAACACTAATTACTCCTTATCGTCGCTTCTATTCAAGAAGAAGACACTTATTTATGGCCACCTAGTTTGAAAAAAGGCAATTGACAAACTTTTGACTTGCTACAAAAAAAGTATAACACATTGTAAACCAACACGTTCAATTATGATAGAAGAACAGTGGGATTCTATAGTCCGCTGGCAAGCATCAAAGAGTGGTGGATCGAGATGAGGATCTAACTCCGCTTCGACTATTGCCTTCGTAATCTGAAAAGTACACAATATGAACTCAGAGATCAACAGACTGAACAATAAGAGATGTGAAGGTGTCTCAAGAGAGTTTGAAAATACCTCTTGTTTACATTGCGCTCCGAGTTCAATTTGGTTATGAACCGATTCTCGATACTTCTCACGAAGGCAGCTCATCACGACTCCTGCGAGCAGTTTTTGAGCATACTGGGGCATTTTTATCTTCTTCATCTCTTCAGGGCAACTGAAATATTGTAGCTATTAATAGAAGTTCATAAGTAGATATAACCAGAAAAAGACAAAACAGAAGCCGAGACAATCCCATTATTTCAACTCTTGGTTTATCACTAACAAAAATTCAAAAACAACGGAAAAACCACTTCAAAGCCAGTATGGGTACATGCCCATTACGAGGCGATAAATGAAAAACCGGTCTCATTCGCTGGACAGGAACTTTACGAAGAGTCTCGGTAATCGTTCAACGCTTAGAGTTAAGGCTAGAGTCTCACGTGGTCGGTTTTCGAAAAAGCTTTTTTTGACGTTGTTACAGAAGGAAACTCCTTGCATTCCAGACGCGAGTATTTCTCGCCGGATGGAGCTCTTTCTTTGTACTATTAGTAATCATTCGATAAGTAATGTTTGATTCCAACGCTGTGCTCATTTTCTGGAAAGGCCGTTCTTATGAAATGGAAGAGGAGAAATAAAACAAATTCATACATGCAAGCAAAGGGCTTTTCGGCCAATTCACGTGCCGGTGAGTGAGGCGGGGACGTGAACTGCTGAGGTGATACTTTTTCACACGTTCACATGCTCGAAAATGGATGATCATTGCGTCAGTGCATGTGTCGCCTTAGTCAGCCACAGGCGTATTAGCCAAAGACCCCTTTGGTCGCGTATGTGAACTCGAATTATTTTCTCTGTGCAATGCAGAAAAATGGTCTTTCCAAAAAATAAACGCAGTGTTGGAATTAGCAAGGGTTACCTATCGAATGATTACTGATAACCCAAAAAAGGGTTCTGCCCAGCGGAAAAAATGTGCGCGTCTGAGATATAGTTTTGTGTGGATTAAACAAAGTACGAAAGGATCTTCTCGGAAAAGGGCTACGTGGGGATGTAGCCAGAAATCTGAGCTTTCGAATGATTACTATCACTCTTATGGAAAGTTCTCGTCCAGTGAATAAGATCGATTTTTCACTTGTAGCCACATAATGGACAAGTAGCCAGAATGTATAGCTCAGCTAATGATAGGGTTAGGCAGGTTCCAAAATTGTACTCTAATGTCATTAGCAACAAATTATTTCCTGTGCCCATAAGGAGTCGGCTGTCCCTTGCAGATGAAACAACACACAACGAACAATCACTTTTCACGGCCGGACTTCCCATCAGTATCAAAAAAGGGCTGAACAACATGCTTGCTTCAAACTCATGTATTCACTTCGTTTAATATCGGTTCATCTTCAAGCAGTGGAAGTCTTTCTAGACAAATCTGAAAAACTGCCAAATTCCTAAATTTCACCACACTTGACAGTTCCATTGCAGTAGAACGGCGAACCGCTTCATGTTATAGCCAATAATCTCAAAAACAGCTGCTTCAAATCTTGGTACGTATTGCACGCCAAATCCGCCTGTCGCCTTCGAAAAGAAAAAGAAATCAACATATCACCTCAGTCTGATGTAATAAACCCTTCTGGTGAAAAACCTCCCAAAGGAGAATTACCGTATTACTTTCAAAGAGGCCCAATATTACTTTGCCGCTTACTCTTGTCTGCCACTCAGTACTACTTTGGAAGGAAGCAAAGTCATTCCGTGTCAAAATATGAAAACTTCTTAGAAACAAAGAGGAATGACACTGCAATGATTGCATCAAGTATATAAATATGATGATTAAGACTTAGAAATCGAACTTAGATGACGAATGGGTAACGATAGCACATGGATTGGTGGAACAAAATATGGGTAATTTGAACCACTCGTATCGCCTAGCTAGGGCACTGTGGGTAGCTCTATGACAGCCCAGCTCGTTCAGGACAAGCAGAGACTTGTCCGATTCCTCTCGAGCTCACTAATCCTTCCTACTACAAGTAAACCGCTAAGAGACCTGTTTGGGATAGGTTTTAGAAGACTAAAAACCTCAAATAGTAGTCGAACACAAGCGTGAATACAAAAAACCTCTAGGAAAAATGGATAAGAGATAACCAACTAGATGCTAATTAGTGCTGGAAATTATAAAGAAAATCTACGAAAGAATATTCGACAATATTCATAAAAAGGACCGTAAATTCTAAGCACCAGCCAAATCAACTATATCGAAATTTTGTGAACGACTAATGCAAGGAAGCGAACCGAATATAAGAAGCACTGGCGCTCCCACAGAATGTGATGCAAGCTCGATATACTTTTCGAACAGGGTCGTCGTTGGCCCTAAAAAGGTTAAGGGAATCTAATTATAACTCACTGAGTTTCAGCCTCCGATTTGCAAGCCAGCAGAAGCGCTGGTCGCAGACGAACATCTCTCGCTGCTTCTCGCATACGCTCCTGAATACCACATATTTTCTCGGCTGAATTAACTAATTTTGAATATATCTGCAAACAAAAATTATCAACTCGGGTTGCTTTAGGGCCAATCTGAGACTTTGAAATCTGAGGATACCATAAAGTTAAGCAAAAATATAACCTCGAATCAAGCTACGGGTGTTGAACACCACTTTAACACTATCGAATCTCTATTCATGCACAGTGAAGCATTGTGTTTGACGCACCTTCACGACAGCCATGCAGTCCTGTTGCAGTAATCGAACGATTTTTGTGTTTGTCAAACATTCCAAAATGTGCTCTCCATTCTGTCCGGGGCAAAACTTTTGAATGTCGTGTTTGCATTTTTTCTAGAAAAAAAAGAGAAAAATATGTAAAATGATTGTAGTTGGATACAAAACCAGCATCACCTGAAGTTCATCATCCATCGAATTATCAATCGCTTCTATTTTCTCACGATAGAATACCATTGATTTACATTCGGGACCTCAAACGCGATTTCATGAATCAAAAAGAAAAACGATTCATCGCACTCAAATTATGATCCTCTAATAATGAGAAGAAAAAAAAACATGTCAAAGCCAATCACCTAATCCGTCAAAGTTGACTCTGAGGCATTCTACAGTGTCTTCAAATGATTCAGCTTGATCGCAATTGAACTGACGAATCTCTCGCGCACATTTTTCGGAAAACATGGGATCCGCGTCAGCCATATGTTCCTTATCATCAAACTAAATATGGTATACATAGAAATCACTGTAATACTTGATTCAGTTCATGCAACTACAAATCTGAGATGATGTTGCAAACTCAGAAAAAGGGAAAAGAGGAGAAAAGCGAAACACAATATAAATGCGTATAGATTTTAGAACAAGTGGTCATACGATGTTTTGACAAAGCACCCTAAGACGGGATCGAACAAGTGTCGTCACGACATTGCAAACGTCGTATCATCACCTGCATAGGAGGTTCGGATGGTGTGAATAGCGGTTGGCGTAGGACACCCACTATGATGATCTAGTATTCAAAGTAGAATTTCAATTTTGAAAAGACTTCATGGTCACTAAACTATGGAGTATTAGTGAAGAGACTTCTATTACGGTATTTTTAGTCCAATGAACACTCAAGTGTCCTAAAACTTAACATTTTTGAACAGAAAAACCACATCCCTGCGAGAAGAACATCTTATCGAGTGGTATTTATCATTTTTATCTTGTCCTATTTATATAAACTTATAATTCGTAGAGACTTTATTGATCCGTTTTCAGAGTTTTTCTTTTTACTCTACGGATCCCAGTACTTCTAGCATTCATTTAGCTTCTCGTCTTCTTCCCAGATGGCGTAGAATACCGGTTAAGCACGTCTCCTTGCAGTCTTGAGGATAGCCTGGCTGTGGCGTTCCACAGGACGTTCGTTTTTGACTGCCGGAGAGGGTTGGTGGTGAAGCTTGGCTCCACGCGCGTCGCGACGACTATCGCAAGCAATCGATCGTGGCGCCATGCAAGCTTATATCATCAATTCATTTTTCATGTTAGCGACAATCTTCTCTCACACCGTGGCACAATAAGTATATAATCATAAATCAAATATATAATCAACTTGCACCTCTAATAGATTGCGTAAAACGTTTGAGCCATTCTGACTTTTTGAAATGACTTTTGCAAAGAAAATGAATGATTTTGGCATATTTCACTTGCGCATTTTCTAGTGTACAAAATGTTCATTTCAAAAATCACATCAAGAAACCAAAACGGTACGGACTTTTTATACAACCTGTTTCAGCCAAATATAACAACGATGAAAACCTTTCAGCTTTCATATCCTGTCATTCCATAAAAAGGTAAAAATGGAACCTCTCGGCGTTGATCAATCCCTGATGGGGGCCATGCAATCGACTTCAATATTTAACTTCGTTTGAGGTGAATGAATGCTTATCTGGCCTTTACAATGACTCGCGATTGCCTCCCGCTGAACCGAGTCAGTGCTGCTCATCCTCCCCGACAAGTCTGACACCTGTCTGGTACCAATTTACCGACCCCGGAGGGATGTAGCTTGGTGAGCCATGAGCGCGAGATCGAACTATTGACATCGTGTGCGACGCAGGGCACCTCTAACCACTGCGCCACATGCGCTCTTTGTCATTCCATACAATACCCAAATATCACCTCAAGGTTAAAGGATAAAGCTCTCGGAGTTGATCAGTTCCAGAGAAATACGCCATGCATTCGTTCTCACTTAGAATCGTTCGAGGTGACTAAATGCATATTTAGCCTTTACAATGACTCGCGGTGGTCTACCGACCGATGCATCAAGAAGTGCTGCTATCCTCTCAGACAAATCTGGTTCCATTTATCGTCTCAACAGGAATGGAAGGCATGGTAATCCATGAGCACGAAATCGAATCATTGATTGACCAACCACATGTGTATAGCAGAGCACCTCTAACCACTGTGCCACATGCACTCCTTTACCCTTTCACGATGGCAGTTGATAGGAAGCGGCGTCGCACTGTTTACTCGCACGGCAGATGGGAGCTTGTAGATTATGGAGCACGTTATTTCTACAGTTTTGTAACTTTTTTATGAAATCGGAAAAATTGGCGGGATTTATGGTCAGTGAATTGCGTAACATAGTAGAAAAGACTTCATAAGGCTATTTTTTATTGTATTAAGTCATGGCAATCATAAAATAATGAAAAATTCGTCAAAAATGATACTGCATATTGCTAATCCTAATAAACTTTTCAGGATTAGCGGATTTTAGGAGTTAAGACTTCTATAGAGTTGCGAGAGAAGCTCTGTTCTATTGCCTTATGAGTAATGACTTTATATATTCACTTACACTCAATTATGAATATTTTGCATCTCTGCAAAATGGTAACAAAACCGATACGTCCTCTTAAACCCCGAATTTTCAAAGAAAAAAACCACACGTTTAAGAAAAAATGCTTCAAACTGCTATGGAACAATCATATGCTGATTCATTTCTTACTGTTCATAATTCTATTATACTCCTCGTTTGTTTCTTATATCAGCAACAATTCACCTTTACTCATTCCCACCAATGAATAAGTAGGTAATAATCAGTACATTATCATTCTATCACTGAAATCAAGATCACGACATGTATCTTTCATACAGTATATGTATATAAATTTACATATACACTGATGTATATAATGTATATATATGCTTATTTATACATGTGTATATGCACATAACACGTGTACACATGCATATAATATACACATATATATATCCAAAGTTCCGTCTTATGTCAACGATCGAAGATCCGGGACGCCGTTCTGCACGGCAGTATATCCAAAATAAGGTGGGCCGGACACGTGATGCGCTTCAACGACAACCGATGGACGACAGCCGTTACCGACTGGATTCCTCGGGAATCAAGCGCTCTACAGGAAGACCACTCACCCGATAGTGTGATTTCTTCACGAAAAGTATAGAAGAAAGATATGATGCTCAACAAATCCCTAGAGCGAGGATGACTCACTGGACTACACTTGCGCGCGATAGGGAACAATGGAAGACTTGCTGGTGCTCACTCGAGTCACTCGAGGATTCACGGGACGACAGGTGATACATATATGTATATAAATGTATATATATGTATATATATATATATATATATATATATACATATATGCGAGTGCCCAAAACAGACCACATGTATGGCTCAAAAATAATTATCAGGCATACTGATGTTTGCCACATCATTGACAATTTTCAACAATTTTTGAATTATTAGTTTCAGGAGCACGTAATACCAAATTGTAGATTTTTTTCACTCGTTCCATGAATTTAAGTACTTTTATTAGCTACTTATCCTAAGCTAAGAACATGATTTTTCGTGCAGACATTTGTCACTGGATATGTGCACCAATTTTAAGTGCTCGTTATTGTTCCAAAACAAGTCAAAGTCCTTTCTACTGAGGAATTTTTGTGGAAAAGGGCTTCCAATCATATTCTACCTTTTTGTAGCGACAAAATTTTGTAAGAATCAAAATTGTTTTACATATACCAGGAAATCCGCTGCGATGACGAAACAAGGTGCTCCGAAAACGAGAGGTAGTGTTCTTTTCGGTACTAGAACGTACTATGAAAAAGTTTCAGAAACAAACACAAGATTTGAAACCTCCAGTTTGTGTTGAAAATGTTACAGATACGGCTATACGAATCGAAGCTTTATTTCAGAAGTGCTAGCTGTTCAACGCAGTTCAGAAACACAAAGCCTATGCACGTAGGTAAATTGTGTTGACTGGCGCTGATGTATAAATAATTAAGAAGGGTGATGTATAAGCAAAGGTTCATTTTCCCACTGAGGTATTATATGAATTGATGAATACAAACTCTACCAAAGCTCACTCCGGCTAGATGGATAAGTTTCTTCCTATTGTAGAAAATGTTTCCGAATTACGCTTTTATAACAACGTCGTCAAAATGTTCAAACAAGTTGAGCATGCGTTAATTTATAAGTTTGCTGCTTTCGCCATAAAATGTGGGGATTTTTAAAAAAACGTCGTCCTCCTTTTCATAAAATATCTTTATAAAAGCCCCTTCAGAGATACATTCCGTCTTTCTATAGCGGTGACAATCCCGCAAAATCTACTTTCTTTATTACATAAGTACAAACAAATCCATTATGAAATTCAAAGAACGGATCAATTATTCCAAAGGCGTTCATAAATATTTCTTCGTTAGTAAAAGGCACTCAAAAAAACCTTTCTAGACACCACACATGGTACTAGCGACAAATTCTCGTTATCAATCAACCAAAGAACTGTAAATAATATTATTTGAAAACATGCAATAAGAGCTGGGAGATGTCATTTCACAAAGATGTGGTTTTCTTGCCAAAAAAAGGGGATTTATAGAAAGTAAGAGCATTCTTTGTACTAAAAAAAAATTTGAAAGAAGTCTCTCTAGTGAACTTCTGTATTTCCGAGGTACGTACCACATCATCATTAGTGCGCAAACTGATATCGGTACGTCTAAGCAGGGGAGGCGCGTGTGTTCAAGAGAACACACGGTGTCCTGAATGTGTCAACGCGTAACCACCGATGAATTTAAGCAAACATCAGTGGGCTTCCATCCATACATTTGCTGCTCCATGGTTCCCACCTAGTCGCTAGTTAGACAAACCATCATACTTTGCAAATAATTTTTGTACATTTTGCAAGAGAACCACAATGAACAGTAGGCCGACGGAGAGGTACAAAGAGTTGTAAATTTGTCACCTCAATCTATTTTTTCAACCCTTCGAAAATAAAATCTTTTCCTCTTTTTCTGTACTTCTGATGGTCATTCCGTAACTTAAACCTTGTCAATTTCAACACTGCCTTTGTTTCTGAATACACCTCAGTATTGGCCAAAATAAAATTGACTTTCACACTCGCCGCGCGTTAAAGCGCATATTTTCATTACTTGTTTGTGGCTTTATTCGCCGTTTCCTTGGAATCTCTAAGCCTTCTGCATTGGAAATGTAGAGAAACTTTGTTCTATCGTCTTATGGGCTTAAAAATTCCATTCCATATTGTAATGTCAAATAACCCCGTTGATAAGCCTAAGCTCAAACAGTCTATGCCTGGGAGTGCGAAACAATATCTCTGTTTTCGCTCTATGAAGACCTTCTCAAAAACCAAGCTTAGCTTCAGAATCATCTAAATTTATGCTACCAAATAGATACTAGAAGTCTGTCAAAAGACTATGCATGAACTTTAGCCACTTCGTTGCCATTTGTTGCAAGTACTGCGAAATCCTTTCCACACAGTCACTCCCCCCCCCCCCCCCCCTCAGCAGTGCGCGCAGAGAAATTATGGTGAGACTACATTTTATCTTCACTGCCACAGCGCATGACCTTTTCAGAAATCAACTATAGTATCAAAATTGACGAAATTTCTGCTCTCGAATAAAATTGGGGCAAAATCTTTGTCCAATGAAAAACGCGCCGAGCAAAAAATTCAGTTCTGTTTCAGTTTTGAGTGTACTGAAAAAGCTTTCTCGAGAAACAAACCTCGTGTTGAAGTTACCAATTTTCAAGCTATCAAGTGACTACCTAAACTCCAAGAAAAGGCGAAAACGAAAGAAAAGTTTTTGTACGCAAAGGGTTGAAAATTGGATCGCGATAACCGACTTGTACTTAGAAAAGTGCACTGTCAACTGAGACTCCTAATGAAAATTCAAACTCATCAACTTGAAGATCCTTCTGCGAAAAAAAAAACGAAAGAGAAAAATATAGAATAATGAAATCAAACTAAAAAAGGTGTTTCAGAGATGACGTCCTACCTTGCACTTTTAATGTTCACATAATAAGCAGTGTATTGCCGTTAGTGTAGGCGGACACCATCTCATCAAGAGACCAACCCATAACATCAACTTACTTCTACCTGTTCTTGTTGCAAATATGCGACCTTAAGCTGACGTTTGCATGGATCTGACAGATCGGCAGTCGTTCCCAAAACCTTGTGCTCAAACCTCACTTCTGACAAACATCTGATGATCTCACCTCTAAAAACACAGAAACTACATGCTAACAGACCTGCTAATCACAACTAGCTACAATAATCCAATGAAGATAAGACACAGTATATGGAGTGTATCAGTTTCTACTTGATAAGGAAATATTTCGCTCGATACTAAAGTTCAAAATCTTTGATTAGCTTTATTTCATACTCCAATAAACTTACCTTTTTCCGGCCCAACACGAACTTGAGTTCTTCCAACAACACAGATCAAAACTCCCAATAACAACTTACAATTACAGCCATAAAAACCCTTTTTTTCAAAACATCAATAAACCAATAGTTTTCACAAATCAGAAAGCTATTATAAATGAATACCAACGATAGAAAACTCTAAAAGCTCAACCTACTTGTCATTTCCATGGTCATGACAGTGCTTGTCTATATCAGCAGCACATGCTTTTTGGAACTTATACGAGAAGTGATAATCTCTCAACGAAACCAATTCGAAGTGATTTACATATGATCGGCATTTCGACGTCATTTCAGGCTGATCCTATGAGGGAAAATGTGATTCAACAGATTCCAAATGCACGTCAGCAAAGAGCCAGAACGTGAAGAGAAAACAAAAGCGGTTCACCATCACTAACCTTATTGTTTAGAAGACATTCCATTACTGAACCATGATCAATGTCTTCATTGGCGAATTGCTAAAATATTTGAACAAGGAATTGTGGATGAATTGAAGCATAAACTCACACACTGATGGTCTAAATTCAGAAAATTAGATGGTCCCAAAAGCATACCTCGCAATGGGCGATTATTACCGGGCGACAAGCTTTTGTGAGAGCTCTATTCAGCTTCGTGTCCTTTGCTTCCATCTCTGTGAAACGGGCGATCTCCTTGTAACAAAGCTGATGCTTTCTCATAAATTCTTTCCTTTCAAAGTTTTCTTGCAAGCAGTTCATCTCCTTAAAATTGGTTTAGTGCAGTACATGATTCTTCAGAACAAAAATGCGACAGAATTATTGAAATTCTTGCTATACAATATCACTCGTCAACTGCAATCACCTCCATAGGAAGTACATTGTGTGAGCAGTACTCAGAGAGTGCGTCACGACAAGCATCTTCTATATCGGGAATCAGATTCACACGTACGGCACGTGTGTGTAAGACTCGTCTCACTTCAACGCCACACTTTTTCGAAAGCTAAACAGAAAAAAGCTAATTATGACTAAAGACCGTATATTTCCCATACCTATTTTCTGAAAATATCCAAACCAAAAATAAAATTTCTCAGACAACGACGTGACCACAGAGTGGATATGAATAGAACAATCTCTGAATAGCTTGTAAAGGAATGCTTTTGTGAAGTAAAACCTATGCATTCATGTAGATATACTCTCCTTTAGCTAAGGAACTTGTAGTGAATGTCACGCCAAAGCGATATGTCAGATAATCATCTCATCGCAACTACTAGTCTATTTACAACGACAGATGTCAAGGAAAAGTCGAGATTGAATAGAAACTCAAAAAATCGTGTACATAAGCAAACACACCGGTTCAGTTTCATCATAGGCAGATCTATAGAGACATGCAAGCACGGCTGGGCCTGGATCAGGTCCAACTGCACCAGCATTATTTCGAATATGCCAATTTTCGTTCGCGTGGCATCTACAATTCAAAAATCCCATTACGTTTATCAATCTTTCCTCGAAGGAAAAAAATTCACTTTTCTCAGTTTTTCAATGTAGACAAATCTATGATATATTTGTATACAGAAAGAAAGGTCTATGCAATATTTCTCACAATTCAATCACTATCATCTGATTTTCTCACCTCCTCACCGCCTCATCATGACAAGCCATGTAGAGTTGAGGATCCAGTGACCAGTCTCTAGCCATAAAATATTGCACTTCGAGTAGTCGTTTCTCGCAAATCGGATTCATGTCTGAACTATCTATATGCCTCATCAGGCATGTCAATGTTGCTGCCTCCGAACTGGCGTCACGAGCACATACTCCTGGAAATTTGCTAATCTACTACATTTCTGAAATTTTTCCTGACACTTGCAAACTGAAAACAATGAGAAGGAAACAAAAAGCTTTTAAATTGTCGCAAATGACTCCTCACTTCCCTGTGGTCATTTTACTTTATCTCATTACAATCACTAGAATTCAAACGAACCATCAATAAGTGCTCTACATGATCCATATAAAACTTTGTCCACTTTGTAGTTTGAGCCGATATCGGCAACCTGTGAATGAAAAAGAACTTATTTCCAAAAACGGGAAACAAAACCGATATCTTAAGAGGGTCACCTTAACAATTTCCTTGACTGCTTGCATACACTGAGGCCCAAGTTGTAGATTCTTGTCAGTAGCCTGTCAAGAGTAAACAAAATAAAGCGAGTAGGAACACGAAAACATATCAATAAGAAATTTTGAAGGAGTACTCACCGAAGCATGCTCCATAAGACAATGTAGGGTGCGTCCTTCCGCTTCTATGTCACCTTTGGGACTACACCACTTGTCGATCTCCTAAAAAATAAAACAAAATAAAATGAAAACTCAAAAGAAATGTAGGGATTCTTTTTGTTTATTCGGGAACGAATGTATATTCGACCTCTGTCGCTGCATAACAACTTTAACAAGAAGTTTGAGTAATCACTCGAAAGCAGAAACAAAACTAACATCTGAGGGGGTATTGGATAGCGCGTTACGTGGTCGATTTTTGAAAATACTCTTTTATAATGCTGTGAAATTCAAGATAAAATCATGTCTTACACGACCACGCTTTTTTCCTAATCTCCCCTATATTCCGCTGTACAAAACTTCTTCCTTAGAGTTCTAGTACTCCCTCGACAGCACACGTCTCGAAGAACTCAAAAATGTGTTAACTTTTCAGAAAAACTCTCTTGAAAAGCTGTAGGAGGAAGAAATATTTATCTTCTACACCTTGCCGGACAGAGCTCTTTCTTTAGACTGTTAATAATCATTCGATAAAGTATGTTTCAATGATTCCAACGCTGTGCCTATTTTCTGGAAAGACCATTTCACCGCAGTCTAGCAGGGAGAATAAGATCGAGTCTCACAACTTTAGCGACTTGTTTACAGTCTGATCTACGTGGAGGGGGCGATCGATGGATGTCCCGACGCGTTGGACATGTGGAGTGCAACTTATTATTCAATTGATTTTTTTCCGCTTTGAAATACACTCCATATAAAACGATTGGCTCAGATAGCACGAGATTTTCTCTACACGTTTACATGCTTTTCATGGTTCTAGAGGATTATAAGCGTGATAAAAACTAAGGGCGCGAGGCGGGTGTGAAACATAATTTTATTATGTGTAGAACGGAGTTGTGAAAGGGTCTTTTGGAAAAACCGCTATATAGCGCAGTAGCCAGAGATTTGAGCTTTCGGATAGTTACTAACATTCCCATGAAAAAATCTTGTCCAGCGAAAAAGGTCGAATACTCATTTGTCCTCGGATGACACCGGAATTTGTAAGATGGGGCCGGTCACTATCAATTAAAATGGGCTAACAGTCTGAAAACTAAACATATTACACCGAAATGATAGAGAAAAGCGAGAGGAAGGAGTACTTTACATAACATACAATTTTTTATCACTTACATTTGAACAGCGCATCACTAGTTCAGGAGACATGCGGAATTCTGTCAGCATCATTTGTCGGTGTTTCAACATTTCATGTTGGCATGGCACTGAAGGTGGATTGGTATCCTAAACAACAAAATCACCAAGAACAAATGGTTAAAAAGTTATGGCAGGAAAAATTTTAGTTGGAGTTATGCATTGAGATACCTTGGCATTATAGGCACCATTTTCCAAACACAACAGAATCCAAGCAAGATGGAAATCCGCGGCTGCCTCAAGTTGATTTTGAGGTTGACATTTGTATCTGAAAATCGAAATCAGTCCTACATACGAAATTGTCACAGGAAAAGTTTAGGAAAGAATTGCGATATATAACCGTTATGATGGAAAAAAAGTAAACCAAGTAGCAATTCACAGCCTTTCAATGTCCATATTTTTTTTTGAAAATTCAGATATGGCGGAAAAATTGCAAAAGTTATATTCGAAGTGTTGCAAGTAAGACAAAACTATGCCAGAACACTTATGTTCTGACAAAGACTATAATCGAACAAACCTTCGTATGATACCCTTGCACTATTTTAGTTACCTGAAAGCTACTCATAAAAACGTGAAAAATAAAAGGGAGTTTATTGTTGAAGATAACGGTTCCCTATACCAAACAAGACTAGAAACTCTCCACTGGAGTAGATAACCACATTAAAGTTGTAATCCGACGCCGATGCACTCTGGTTACGGTGACATCATTGATTCAGTCTAGACTAATTCTTTGTTTTATTGCTTTTAGCAGTGTTATGATGTCACCATTATAGATCTAAGACTGTTAAGTGAATGCAATGAATTCGATCCTAGTCCGGATTAAACCCGCGTTTCACCCACACTAGAGGCGTCTGCTAACGCAAGACCATCGAGGTCATCACTCTGCTACTACTCTAGATATATCCACTAATTGTCCGCTTAACTGACTGAGTTTAGATCCGATATGTGCTCACCTAAGCAAATTCTTCAACAGCCGGTTGCTGGCAACTACAGTAGTTTACAATGAAGAGTGATGGTGGCGTGATGGTAACACCCCCCCCCCCCCCCCCACCTTCTGCAAGTGGAACAGTAGAACACAGGTTCAACTGCTGCCGGGGGTAAGATGTGCTGCATATCACTCACCCAGTCTTAGACTTACAATGTCATTTGATTTATATACGATAAATTTACATTTTTTATTCACTTACTCTCTCATTTCTCTATCGCACGCTCTCACAAGTGGATGAGCCATGCGATAATCACGTCCCATCATATACGCGCGCTCAGCCAGTATGTTCGCACACTAAAACAAGACAAAAATCAAGCCAAATAGCAGAAACTGCCAATTGTTAAAAAAATAAAACGAAAGATTGTTCTAACAAATACCTCAGGCTCCATAAATTGATTGTTTCTATTCATCATAAGACACTCAAATATCTTGCCTTGACCGGCTGGAACATCTTTGCAGAAACGCTGAAGGTACAATGTCGTTTGAATTTTTG
Organism: Parelaphostrongylus tenuis; assembly: GCA_019055375.1. Lineage (NCBI taxonomy): Eukaryota > Metazoa > Nematoda > Chromadorea > Rhabditida > Metastrongylidae > Parelaphostrongylus > Parelaphostrongylus tenuis. The sequence continues at coordinate 479,967 of JAHQIW010006752.1, read as the reverse complement.
ACAAATTTGTGCTCTACTCCAAATCAAAGACTGAGTGCTTTCAACATAATAAGGGACTAAACAGTTGACGTAATATTATCTATCTCAGTTAACAAACTCTCATGAATGCACCCCACAGGGATTTTATTTGTGCACATCTCATCCGCAGAACCTTTGCCTAAAAGCCCAAGCTCGTGTCACTATTACACCACTAAGGTGCTTGGTCTATAATCACACTCTCTCTAGCCTCTATGATCTTACGGAACTAAGGATCCACGGCCTTGCTCTCTAACCTTCAACGTATTGCGTCTAACAATGACGCCTAACTCCAGTGTCCTGCGTCTAACTATGGTAGATACCATTAGACACCATTGTTAGACGCAACACCATGAAAGCTAAAGGCGCAGAGGCCGTGAGTCCACGGTCCCGCAAGGGTCAAATCGGAAAAAGTTCACGAGTTCTTCTACAACAAAACCAATTTGTAATAACAAAAAGACGAGGAGCTTCCTGACGTTTATATCTTTCGACCACCCTAAAAAAAGGGCTCCACCGAAAAAACACCTAAAAACATCAATTGACTGGGAATTACAATCTGATTTACCCTTTACTATCATAACTAAATGTAAGTACGGAAAAGGCCACACTTGGATAAAAGGTATGCGAAACGTGAGTTTTATTCTTCAGCAAACACCAATAAAACACATTACCTCTCTATCCTCTCTACAAGCAAAAAACAATGGTCTGTCCAAATGAAAATCATCAGTTTGCATTTCAGCTAGTCGCATCACCTAAACGAAATAGATTCTTCATAGAAAAGAAGTGTGTAAAACATGAGGACAGAGTCAACTTAAAACTATTAACACTTTATTATACAGAGTATAAAATTCAGAAAATTTTCTATTGCAGAGGTCTTGAATGGCACCTCGAGTGCTAGACGACCGATATGGTTTTCTCGTAAGCTTCGTCAGTAACACATGCCATTTGGCTACTAGTCCCCTACTATTATAGGGAATCGACGCCGGATAAGCTACACTCCGCATCAGGTGAAAAGATCGGCCAATGCAGCGTTCTTTCAGAGTAACCGATTGTTACCCATCGTTTGCTTGGCTTACGCACATCAGACCTGTGAGAGCTTAAGAAAATTCTACTTCATTATATTGAATTTCTAAGCGAGGTCTCAAAGTAGTCGACTGAAACTGTACACATAGTGTTCGCAGAAATGATGCGAGCTCAGCATGCGATGACAGGACATGAACACAGTGATAATCGATGCTGGCAATATCCTCTGTGCCCTTCCTCAACTGCGTGGACCCGCTTGTACGTAAAACCATACACGCTGCCCGAATGGGTTCAAAAATTTTTTATCCACGACAAAAGAAGAGTTTGTCAAGGAACCTCGTGCCTGCAAGCCGCATCAAGCAAATGAAGTGGATCGGCGACTTGTTTCGACTGCTTGACAACCTTGCTGATCAAACATTCTAGAGCCATTCCTGAAAAACTGTGAAGGTAGCTTAGTGACCGATTAGTTCGAAATGGCATGTATTTCGTCTTAGGTCATATCAGATGAGAAGATTAATGGACTACCTAATGAAAAAAACCTGTTAAACAAAGAAAACATCAATATTAACGAAGTTATAGCTCAACTATAATATTTTTGTTGGACGATTACTTCACCTTAAAACAAAAATTATATCGTACTGGCCACATTTTTTTCTTTTCCAGATTTCCCAAACTTTTTGGTTTTTGCTGATTATTTTTCACACGTTTGAATTTCCGTTTTTACTGCCGTTTAAAGCAGATTCTTATGGTTATTTTGACGCATAACACGTACAAATCTCTTGCAAGAGGGAACTGTCCCGAGAGCAAAAACGATTCTCGATGCTACACGAGTACCGCTGAGTGACAAATCAGCTTTTGAACCCTAGCAATACTCGTGTAGCATCAACAATCGTTTTGCTCTAGGGACAGTTCCATCTCACAACAAATGTATAAATGTTATATATTGAAATACTCGCGAGAAGCTTCTCTAAACGAAAAGTAAAAACAATGACTTAAGTACATGAAACATAATCTACAAAAACGTAAAAGTCTGGAAATTTTCTTATCAACCCTTATACATTATAAGCTAGCTGTGAGAACGAAGCTGATAGAAAATTTTTCTACGCCAGAGATGTTGCGATAGATAAGAAACCACCTTCTGTAGAGAATGATCACTTTTTCATTTGTATAAGGATACCTTGAGTGTGAGGAACCCTCACTCCTTTATGAGCATTGTGTGGTGTTAATGTTTCACATCCTAATTTGTTCAACGTCGGTCCACATTTGTCAACAAATGGACCAATAAGGCGAAAATCAGAAAAAGCCAGCCTCTCAGTACGCTCTAAAACAAACAAAGTCATCGAACTGATGTAGTCATTATTTAAACAACTTACGTAATCACTTGAAAAGCCGACTGATACGAAAAATAAACACGATAAAAATTGAGCGTTGAAATAATTTGATCGAATAAGGGTGCAATGTCCGACAAATGTATTTAATCTCAAAAAAATTCGCCAAGCAACTACCACATTTTTTTCCTGTATCGGGCTCTATAAGTCAGCCCTCTTTGACAGACCACTGACATGCGTGGCTCAAAAAATGATTATCAGGCATACCACATTTTTGTTCATTTTTTCTCAAGTTACGTAAAAAAAGAGTTGTTGAAACTCACGTAAGAAAACATGGCATTGTGATGTCATTGTAATATTCGGAATGAAATCAAATAAGCAGCTAAGTGCATAGCCAGGTTGCGTCAATTCCGCACATTTTGCCATTGCTAAAACGATGATGAACAGAAACTTCTAGACAAAAAAAGTAATCATTTTACTGTATCATAAGAATCAAGTCACTGATAATATATTCTTCAACAAATCTGTCTCCTATGAGACGGATCGAACAATGGACCACGTGCGTGTTGTAGGGCAGCTCTAACCACTACACCACATCGGTCCCACTATATACGATAGTGAGGCTCAGTAATTATTTGAGATATCGACCAACAATAAAGAAAAATTAATACGTTGCGGACCAAATGCATGAAATTTCATGCATCGATCGCGACGCCGCAGAACAAATGAGGACTTTTATTTGGTGAATTGGAATACCGAGGAGAAAATCACCGTCAAATGATGGAATATCACAATGGGAACTTTTGTAAAGAAAATTCTAGTGAAAAGAATGACCATACGTCCACGACTTACGTGTCAACGAGAAAACTACATCGTTTTGAAGATGATAGTTTCAGATGTTGCACGACGTTTTTCTTAAATTTGATCGGATTTTTTTTCACTCGATAGTTCGATACGGACTTTAATTGCATGCTGCGCTTCTGGAACGACTTCCATAGCACGTTCTCCTAACGGGAAAATGGCTACTCTTTTGTTCAAAGTAGATAGCCATTACTTGTTTGAATCTCACCGCGAAGTGCTTCGTACTTGTGGAGTACAATTTTTATTTTGCAGGCTCTTTATTCAATGAAGAAAAATGAAACTGTAGGATTCCTATAAACGCATTTGCAGAAGAGGAAAAAACCGCTCAGCGGTCCCAGAAATCATTACTTTCCAATACGGGATCCACATCTATAGGATATAGGATAGAAACGCATTTCCAACTGTTTTTTGTTTCAATTCTTCCATAACGCTCTTTTGTTGCAAACTGGAAATACACTGTATACATTGCACGACTTCTAGAAGAGACTCACGAGTTTATTTTTTTCAGTATGTACCTAGAGAAGGGGTATAAAAGCACTCAACGGCAATTTGTAAAATTCCGAAATGTTTTCCCCTCCCAGACATCGTTTTCTAGAACAACTGTACACTTTGTACCTACTATCCATAGCTTTGTTGAGGTCTCCCTTACCATCCTTATCATACTCTCTCATTTACTTACGATAAATTTCCTGTTAAGGGCGATGTAAAGCCAAATTTTTCTTAGAAATCCACCACATTGTCGTTAGAGCATGCAAGCCAACCGGCAACCGCGCCGCGTACCAAGCAAAATACCAACGCGATCCGCAACGTGTTAACTAGACGAAACCGAAAGCTTCCATTCAAATTATACCTGGGATTTTCGTCATTTCCTCCTTACAGTAGTCCTTTGCAGCGTTAGTAAATCGCTCATCTTGAGTAAGTTTCAGCTGAAAATACATAGAGTTAAAGAGAAAAAAAAAGATTTTGCTCACAATCACCTATTTTGAAGTAAAAAAGGGAGTGCTGAAGTTGTTAACATTCACTAGTGAGTTGTTCCTTTGGGTGATTACTACGGAATGTACATGTCATAGAAAAGAAATGCACGACCTTGAATTGCCAAACAAGATCTTCACATTGTCTGGTAAGAGTTGCCGACTCAGTCTGCCCTGCATCTTGAAGACATTCAATAATTGATAGATCACTTTTTAGATCGACACCTTCCTGGAAAGATCAGCACTCAACTGCACCAAACAGCGATCGCGTTATGGTATTATTTTTGAGAATTATCAAAAATCATACTTACTCTGTTGCAAAGACGATGGATATCCTCCTTACAAGCGTCAAAGCTCAACAATCTTTCATCCTTTCCTGGAGCAGTATTTGTATCACTAAATAATCGCGATTTCAAAAATCGATATATAAACTAATCTTTTTTGAAACGGTGAGAGATTACTCCGCGCAGATCTTCTCAGAACATCTAGGTGATTTTTTGAGATAAGAACGAAAAGCGTTTGGCAGGATCTTACTATCCCGATAATAATCATGTACAGAGCAAGTGATAAAATCGCTCAGCTCTAGCAGCATTCAGACTAAAAAAAAGTTGTGACCTGCAATGATGGATGACAATGTAAAGTAATGTACTTGCCTTTGCTGATGTTGCTTGGCATGATCAACTGGAGAGTTTACTTGCTGGTCAAGACCTTAATATGAATATCGAAAGCGTTATAACTGGCGTGGAAAAAACATTATTCAGCAGCTATCTTGCAAAAAAAAAAACAAATTATGTAAAAAGGAATTAAAATCTAAAGAAAACCGATCTTCTAAGAAACATCACAAGAACTGATACTGATAAAAGGTTGGACAACCAAAACGCCAATACTATCACTGTAATGAATACTTAACTTGCTCCAAAAAGATCTAAAACTTCAATGAAATACAACTTACCGGCTAAGGAAATCCTGAAAACCCCAAGGGCTGCAAAAACGACGAACAGCATCCGCTCTATCGGTATCCCAACAATGGCTGCTCTCGAAGCTGTTAATCAATTAATACAAAAAGTCTTAAAAATATAAACGCTAGGAACCTTAATCAGTGGACTTGCGTGGACCCAGAGGCGTGTCGTCGTTGGATGCGCCTATGAATCCACGGAAGTCAACCGGTTAAACGAACTAAAGATAGAGGCGCACACGAAACGATAACGAAAATCAACAATACTTCGCACTATCAAAGAAGACAAATGCGAGATTCTTATGATACGATCTATTCAAAAAAGGATAACGTTTTGGCGGTTTTGCCTTGCTCACAGCCTGAAAAGTTCAGTTTGCCCCCAATGCACTCAGTAAACACTTTCATTACTGCAGCAGAAAGATCACCAAATCTAAAATTCAACTGCATCAAGAGTGTTTATCTAGGAGGCTTCAAAAATATTACGTGTCGAAGTTTGATTCCTCTGAGAGGATAATGACTTTCGGTTTAAGATTCTCCCGCTATTGTCTGTGTCCTGTACGAGCTAGTGGGGTGTATCGTTCAGCTATAAACTTGCCAATAGATGTGTCGAGTGGAGGTTAACCCTTAGGAGACCACTACTGATAGGCATGCGACGTCGCGCCGTCGCTTTCACGAGAGTCGCAGGCAGGTAACATCTGCTCGTCAGGCTGCCTGCTGTCTCACGAGACGCCACGCCGCCCTTGCACTAAGTGAGTGAAATTTCACGTCGCGCGGCTTGACACGAAATATACCATAAGGTTCTCGAAGGGTTGAACACCCAAATCCAAACATGAACCACAGGGAGTCTAGCCAAGTAATCACACATGATATGCCACCAAAGTACCAAACTGTTTTTTTATATGAGAGAGACGCATTCATAGTCCATGTGATTTCTGCACAGTCGGTTCCCACTTGGACGACTCAGAGAAAGCGGTGAGTACGTCAGAAAGCTCTTCCGCGCTTGATGAGATTAGTAATCAGGTCAGGTGATTTTGTTCTGTTGAACTAGCCGTGGTGCTTGGCCGATTGGGTTGTGGGGGACCTAATCTTCCCAGGCTCCGTAAAAGGCGAAAACGATGGAACGTGAGCTTGTCAGATGGAGCGCATTGGATCAATTTCGCGTTTGGCTTACAAAGGAACATCTACTAATTACCGAAAAATGTCAAGATTAATGGAAAGTCGATCTTGAGAATTATAATTCATTTTGAGAACTAACGATGTGATTTCCTCAATCATACGATCATTTAAAAAGCTGGGAATGGCCTAGATTCATAGAAGAGTTCTTACTCTATCATACAATCCTACATCTAATTTCTACACAGTATTCTTACAATAAGGGCGCACGTGACGCAGTGCTTAGAGGTGCTCTGTGCCGTATACAAGGTCGTTGGTACAATCTCGTACTCGTGGTTTTACCAAACCATGCATTCTTCCGAGGTCGATGAGCTTGGACCGGACTGTTCATAGACTTGTCTGGGAGGATAAGCAGCACCAACTCGGTCCAGCAGGTGGCCAGCGCGAGTCATTCTAAAAGCCAGGTACGCATTCGGTCACCTCAAACGAACTTAAAAATTGACAGCGAATGCATGGCGCATCCCTCAGGGATTGATCCACGCCGAGAGCTCTATCCTTTATTCTTTCAATTCTAAACACATATAGAAAGAAAAAAAACTCAGTTTTTATCGAAGAATTAACTTGGATTCCTTAACGTGGACTCGAACAGGCAGCTTCATATCGCTGCCTGTTCGAAATATCGGCATTAAAGCAACTAACGTAGCAGAGATATGGTAGAAATGTCATGCATTCTAGAAAATCACAGCTACATCTCTATCCAAGGAAGGGGCAGAAAGCTTCAGATGTTCAAGCAAAAATCTGTCGATTCTTATAACTGTTCATTTAACTGATAAAATCCCACTCGCGTCAAGACATGACAGCTTACTCCGTAGTGGACGACAACATGATCGACATCGTCAGTGGCATGCGATTTTCGTTCTTTTATAGGAAATTTTCCCACTGTTTCGGGAAATTCGAGCACTTTATACGAGTCTAATAGTACATGGGTTCCTCTACAAGTCCGTATACTTTTTGTGCAACTCAAATGTGCGAAGAAAACTCTCGCAGTGAGACGAAATTTTAATTCTGCTCTTACACTTCGCTATAAGAAGCTCTTAGAGAACCAGTTCGAGCTTCGAATTCGCCGAGATTTCAGCTATTCAATGAGCACAGACCAATCTACTGAAAAATGATCCACAGAATTTGGAAGCAAACCGAGTGTGAAAGATGATTTGATTTTCGTTGCTACTGCGTGATACCAAGGGCTTTACGGACACCAGGCAAAGTGCCCGGATTCCCTCGATCTGAGCTTTCGAATGATTACTGAAATCCTAGATAAAGAGCGTTTGTTAAGCAAAAAAAAAACGAAGTTTGTAAATTTGAGGGTCAAAATGACCGCCATCGTCTGCGAAGGAATAGAGCTACCATGATATTCGCATTGAATATCTTCTATTCAGAGTGCATCTCACGGATTATGAACGTATTAAATATAGCACTGTTTTGATAAACAAGACTGAAAGACTGTACAAGAGCATTGAATAGATTAATAAATAAAACGATGCTATTCAAACTAACAATCGATATGAAAACCCACACTGCAAATATGTGATACACATGCCGCTATTCGTCACATCATTGTTATGTAGAAAAAGGGGTAATAGCGATACAAAACAGAAAAAAAGCTAATTCCCAAGATAGACTATCTATCAAACTAAAACTAAAAAAATATGATAAAAGTATTAAATACCAGCCAAAGAGCAACCGAGTGCGCAAACACTCTGTGTTAGGTGGAAATTTCGCTTGACATAGAGTGTAAAACGTACGTCGTCGACAACTCTCTATAAGGAGTGTAACGCTCCCGAGAGAACTGACTATAAAAAGATCGACAGACGACGGGTTCTGCCCGGCTGATGAGTCTGTAAGGACGAAACACGTGTATCGGGCTGTACAAGAGCCCTTACCAGACCACATGACAAATTGGCTCAAATTATAATGAAAGGATCTATTGAAATTTGAGCGTGGTCTTAACAAAGCACCTGAAATAAGGTATAAAACGATATTGTTCAAACTAACAATCGATATGAAAAACCACGCTGCAATTATGTGATACACATGCCGCTATTCGACACACCATTGTTATGGATTAAAAAGGGATATTAGCGATACAAAACAAGACAAAAAACTTTATTTGCGCCGCAATTAATTTGTTCCGGTGCAAAACAGTAGAAACGTATAGATGCACAAATTTAAGGAAATCTTCTCATTATACCGGTGACCGCTCTCATGAAACTGAATAAGGTGGGGTTTTTTAGAATGACTAGACTGTTGATTTCTCTTCGATTAGATCTCTGATGCATGCGAAATGTTAATCGAGTAGTCAGATATGGTATGATATATAGGCCTAGGCTTCTGACGAAGGCGTTGCCGCTGAAACGCTAGCCATCGAGTTTTGAGGAAACGAAAGAAGGACCAACCTCGTGCAAGTCTCAAATAAGGACAAGGACAGTTTGTGAAACTTCGCATTTCTTCATCATGCCGAGGAGGTTAAGAGATAGTCGGGATTTTGAGCTTCTCATTATAAGTGGACTGCATCAAGCACAGTGGTCGAAAGAGGCGCTCTGCAATGCACCCATGATCGTTGGTTCGTGGTTCGACCTGCATCGCGAATCACATCGCGCCGGTCCATAGACCCATCACCAGAGGGTTAAGCTCCCACAAGGATCGCCAATTTTCATGCATTTGAGTTCTTGATTTTACTATCGTTTAGAGCGGGAACGCCATTGCCGACTGGTTGCGAGGCTCGAGGCGGCGCGTGCCCCCCCCCCCTCCCCCGGCAGTCAATAACGAACTCCCTATGTGGAACGCCAGCTAGGCTGTCCTCGAGAGTGCAAGTAGACATGCTCAGCCAGTACTCTGGGCGTGCAAGTAAAAGACGAGATACGACTGGAAGCTAGAAGTGCTGGGATCCGCACAGTGAAAAAACCATTGTGAAGACGGATAATGAGGTGCCATCATTAGGAGCAGATTTTGGATATAACTTTTATAAGCTTTTTTTGAGATGGAACTGCCCTGAGAGAGCAAAAACGATTGGTAATGCTACAAGAGTATCTTTACGTACCAACGCAGCACTAACGTGCCGGTCGTATATAGATGAAGAATGATTCACGTGGCATGTAAGGTCAAACAATGAGCGCGTACATCGTAGATTATGCTTTAATTACCACATTCACCCTTGATTGTAGACAAATATGTGACATCTTGATCGCGGCTATTTTTCTCTTCGAAATGGGACAAACCCATGCTAAAGTTTAGACGGAAAAAGAAGTTGAGAGAACGTGGTCTTATCATGAATATCAATATTCCATAACGTGCCGACCAATTATAACGTCATATTGAATCGCTACAGATTAATTAATCAATCACTAATCAATTTCACAAAGCGAACAGCTTTCCTGACATCACAGCGAGCTCCACTGTTCCGTTCGCAACACATGAAAAGAGCTCAAAATGGGCTCAAAAGTAGTTCTAAAAACCTATAGTTGCCGCCGCACCCACGTGAACTACTTGGTCTTCTCATAAGTGCCAGCAGTACGTCAGCAGTAAGTCAATGAACACCAAGTTCACCCATTGATGTAAAGTGATGTGGGAAATTTTCGCGTCTGGCAGGACTCGAACCCCCATCTCATTCTGCCCAAGAGCAAGTGCTCGAGCCCGTTGCATTATTACTGACGCCCCTTTTGCTCACCACTCTCTCTAAGCTGCAACGCATCTATTTGTCAGCAACCAACCGTCAGCCCCGAGTCGCTGAACAGCAAATTTATTACCCAGAAGTAATTAAAATTGCTTAATGACACTATTCAAAATATGCCATCAATCTGAACACATTTCTGTCATCTCTCAGGCGACAAATCAATATCGAGCTTAAAGAACTCGTCATCCCCCGATTCAAAGAATGTTGTCAATTGTCGACGCAAAAGACTGATGACTTCTTCTTGCAAAGGAAGTTCTCCAGCGACAGGAAGAGGTGATATTCAGAAGGCAACAAGTCAGGACTGTACGACGGATGATTCAGCGATTCCCAGTGCAGTTCAATCAACCTCCTCTTTGTCAGTTTGCCGAGATGCAGTCTTGCATTGTGTTGAAGCAGGATGAGAGCGAGCTCTAGTAAAACTCATCGATCCTTCTCCCATTTCTTGCCTGCTATCTTCAACATCCTACTGATTGTCGCATGAACACAATCAAAATCATCGGCCAACTCGTCGCTAGTCACAGTCGGATCCCCTTGACTTGGTGAATTACTTCAATGTCGGCCTCTCGAACAGATTCGTGCGGATGTCCGGACCGCACCTGGTTCATCAAGTTGCTGCTGCCGGTACCAAAATCAGCAAAGAACCGAAACGCTCTTCGCTTAGATGCAAATTCTCGAGAATTTGCGCGGATGATCTAGAGAGCGCTCTGTACATCGATCGAGTCGCAATTCGTAATCGCAAAGCCGTAAATTGTGATAAAGATTTCGTTGAGGTTTAATTTAAGTTGCCTAGATGCGGTGAGTATGGACAAATTTGGTACCACAAGAGAGTTCAGCAGTTCGGCAAAAGCGGTATCGACTTGCTTGAGAGATAACAGAAAAGTGTTCAGGCTGATGGCACATACTTTGAATAGCGTTGCTATGCAATTTCAATTATTTCTGTTCAAAAATTTGGTATTTATTGTTATAATGAAAAAACCTATGAGATGACCTATAAAGGAGCTCATTCAATGAATTCAAAGGATACAGCAGTTGTCGGTCGACTCATCCGCGTTTATACGTTTCTAAGTGAATTCAAAGACGTAAACGACTGTAAGATACTTTCATTATTATTTGAGCCAACATGTCATGTGGTCTGGTAAGGGCTCTTGTACAGCCCGTTACACGTGTTTCGTCCTCACAGACTCGTCAGTTGGGCAGAACCCGTCGTCTGTAGAAGAGCCGTTACCAGACTACATGATAAGTTGGCTCAAATAATAAAGAAAGGATCTATTGAAATTTGAGCGTGGTCTTAACAAAGCACTCGAAATAATGGACAGTAAGATTTTGAATGTTTATTGAGATCCTTCTAATGAATAAAAGAAGTACCACGACCGAAAAGAACACATTTCAAAGTAAAAACAGCGACCTCAAATAGAGATTCAAAGCGCTTCTAATTGAGAAAAATCCGATAGAATCACCTACTTGCAATTTACTTGACCCATTTGCATTATGAATGCCCTGCCTTCACTTTAAAGTTATCAGACCAAATCTCATTCTTTCTTTGCAAACCGAATGGCGTCCAGCCTACATTATCTCTCTGATTGCTATAGTTACGAAATCATAGTGATACTGTGGAAATGTCTCGACTGAAATCAACAAATGAACAAAAAAAGAAAATCCAGTTACAGTCGATACGATACGAAACAGTCAAATCAATACATCTCATTGTGAGCTATTGCAGAGCCCGAGCTACATGAATTTCGCCCTTGCAACCTCGTCAGTCGGACGGACAGGCCTTTTGTCCTTGCCCAATCCTCTCGGGTGCCCCTACATCCCCTACACGGAGGTAGGCGACGGCCTTTGCAGCCTCGTCAGTCGGACAGGCCTTTCGTCCTAATCCAATCCTTTCGGGGGCCCCTACATCCCGCCTATACAGAGGTAGGCGACGACGAACGATTCACACAATCGTCGTCAAGTGAATAATCACAAGTGCTCTTGACTGATATTTCTGAAATTCGAAAATTCCCCATATTGTGAATTTTCACTTGACGGCGATTGTGTAGATTTTTCGTCGTTGTCTAGCTCTATATGGGGAGAGTATGAGCCTCTGAGAGGATCGGCAAAAGACGAAGTGTGCCGTCCGACTGACGAGCCCTGTCAAGGTCGAAACACGTGTATCGAGTTCTGTAAGTTGTCCTATGAAAGACCACATGCATGGCTCAAAAAGCGATTATCAGGCACTCATGAAATCATTGAACTAGCAGAAAATTTTCGGACTTTTTCGTTCTTGTTGTGATTACTTTTCATGCATTTAAGTTTTCGCTCTTACCATCGTTTATAGTGGCTTCTTGCAGTTATATTGATATATAACACTTATAAACCCGGTGATACAGAGTGATGTGCAAAACTTTCGCGTCAAGCAGGACGCGAACCCAGATCCCATTCTATCCGGGAGTGCGTGCTTTGCATATTAACTCATTGTGCTGGAAGAATTGCAGTTTTTGATCGTTTCAAAGAATTCAAGGCTTGAAATGGAGATTTGCGGCACAAACAAAGGGCTGGGCCACCCACGAGAAACTGACTGGCAAGCTGTTTTGAATGGAATGGAGATGTCTCCGCCGTCAACGCTCGCATGCTAACCGACGATTTTGGTCTAGTCGTACTCATACCATCTTTAAAAAAATGTAGAAGTGTTATTAAACAGGCGTCCAGCGTAACGGGTTAGAGCACCGCGCTCCCGCATGGAATGAGGTGCGAGTTTGAGTCCCGCCTGATGCAAAAGTTTTGTACATCCCTCTACATCACTGCGTATATCAGTGTTACATTTCCAAATAATTGCAAGAAGCTGCTCTAAACGGTAGTAGAAACAAAAACTCAGATGCATGAAAAATAATCAAGAAAAACGAAAAAAAAATCGAGCAGTGAGCAAACACTCGACTATAGACGGGATTGGAACCCGTGTTTCACCGATACCGGGAGCCATGTGCTACCACTACGCCATAGAGGCGCCGCCGCTTACCACCACTTATTCTTCACTATCTCACTAATATAGCTATGCGAGATATTGAAGAATGAGTGGTGGATAAGCTGCGGCGGCCTTGGTGGTGTAGCGGGGTAGCCGGCACCCCGTGGGTTAGGGTAAAACGCGGGTTCGACTCCCGCTTGAGGCCGAATTTCTGCTTACCACTTAATTCTCTTAGTTACATATGAAACATCATAACACTGCGAAAAAACATTTGAAACATGTAAAATCTTGTGGAAAACGAGAAAAGGCCGGAAAATTTTCAGCCAACCCAATACAGAAACGATCCCGACATATAATCGCACTCGCACAAACAAGGATTATTTCAGTATAAAGGATAAAAAATATAGAGCTCTAGGCGTTGATCAATCCCTGAGGGATGCGACATGCATTCGACTTCAATTTTAAACTTCGTTTGAGGCGACTTAATGCATATCTGGCCTTTACAATGACTCGCGGTGGCCTCCCGCTTAACCGAGTCACTGCTGCTTATCCTCCCAGACAGGTCTAAGAGCAGTCTAGTACCAATTTACCGATTCCGGAGGGATGGATGGCTTGGGAGCCATGAACGCGAGACCGAACCATTGACCTCGTGTGCTACGCAGGGCACCTCTAACCACTGCGCCACATGAGTTCTATTACTTCAATATATCTCATACTTAATATTTGAGCGAACTTGTCATGTGGTCTGTTAGTGAGTTCTTGTACAGCCCGACACACGTGTTTCGGCCTTGCAGCCTCGTCAGTCGGATAGAACCCCTCGTTTTTAGCCAGTCCTCTCGGGAGTCCCTCTCCTTATAAAGAGGTAAGCGACGGAACGATTTACACCATCGCCGTCAAGTGAACAATCACAAGATCGGCAATTTTCGACACTCACTTGCTCTTGGCTTGTATTTTGATGATATCAACCTTCTATTTAAACTATTCAAGGGCGCATGTGACGCAGTGTCTAGAGGGGATCTGCGTCGCACACGAGGTCAATGGTTCGATCTCGCGCTCATGGCTCACCAAGCTATACAACCCTCCGCGGTGGCTAAATTGGTATCAAACGGGTCTCAGACTTGTCTGGGAGGATAAGCAGCACTGACTAGGTTCAACGGGAGGCCACCGCGAGTCATTGTAAAGGCCAGATATGCATTTAATCACCTCAAACGAAGTTCGAAATTGAAGACGAATGCATGGCGCATCTCTCAGGGATCGATCACGCCGAGAGTTTTTCCCTTTTTATCCTTTTATTTCGACTTCTCACTTGACGGCGATTATATAGATCGTTCATCGTCGCCTACGTTTCTTGAAGGAGAGTAGGGAGAGACTCCCGAGAGGATTGGCTAAAGACGAAGGGTCTAGCCGATTGCTACGAGGGTGCAAGGCCGAAACACTGTATCATCAGTCTGTACAAGAACCCACTAACAGACCGTATGCATGGCTCAAAAAAGAAATATCAGGCATACTGAAATTTGAGATTGGCCTTAATAAAACACACGAAATTAACAGAAATCAATCTTAGTAGTTTGAGAATTTATCGTGAAAAACTAATTACGAGGTAGGGGGAAGTCTAGTGACGAAAACTAGTAGCGTCCACGTGACAATCAAAAGACCGCAGTAAAAAGGAAAAAAAAAGGTGGCCGAAACAGAGTTTTAGTCGGAGGTAGTTCAGAGGTACTCGATTCGGCCACAGTTCAATGACAAGTGAAGAGCGTATTGACGCCACCCATCAGGTCATTGACGAACGCGCGACACGTCAGCGTCGTCGGAAAACACGCTCCAATCGCCGTTTCAACGCTTCTCACCAACACGTACGCGTGCGCGGCCGAAGATGCCGTCATCTACAAATGTGTGACTGCTGAATGCTGGAATTCGACGAGGTGTTGGGTTCACGGAGTGACCGCAAGACTCCACTCGGCTCCAGCTGAAATCGTTGCTGATGTTGTTTTAAATCAATTGGTCGTCCATGATTTCTTAGCAGATACAGCTGCCCTCTCCAACGTCTACGAGTAGGTCAAAAATGAGCGAATGAGATTTTGTAGTAATTATTCACTTCGAAACTCGGAATAGGGCGCGTACGCGCAGTGGTTAGAAGTGCCGTGCGATGCACGCGTGGTCGATGGATCGATCGTGCGCCTGTGGCTCAACAAGCCTTCCATCCTCCCGAGGTCGCTGAATTGGCAGAGACCTTTCTGGAAGGATATCAGTACTGGCTTGATACATCGGTAGGCCACCGCGAGTTGCATGGCGCAACCCCCAAAGCTTCATCAACACCGAGAGCGCTGCCCCTTGGTTCTCCATTCTTTGGAGCTTGGAATGAGTTACGTAGCGCCAAATCATTTTTTTCTCGTTAACGAGTGCGTTAGAGGACAAGGCAATAATCGCATTACCGGCTTTCTATTCACTCCGACATCGATCAACTACTTTTGTTGGATTTGACTAACTAGACTGCAGTCAACGACCCTTCCGCGGCTCTGAGGAAGGTGAAATCCGCCAACGTCAGGTTCTGTAGATAGACTCTTATAACAATGACGACGTGTCTGCTTATTAAGGAAGCAGTGGAAGTTAACCCTTTGGAGACCACCGTTGGCAGGCACTCGGCGTCGCGCCGTCGTTCACGCGGCAGTCGGCGCGGTCGACAATGCGCTCGAGCACGTAATTTTCCCATTGTTGTAGTTTCGTAATTCTATAGACTTTTTTCATCACTTAAAAAGCCTACCGCTCTATCAAGTCGATGCTGCTATCCTCTCAGACAAGCTTGGCACTAATTTACCGACCACGGAGGGGTGGAAGGCTTGATGAGCCATGAGCGCGACATCGAACTATCGACTTTGTGTGTGATACTGAACACCTCTAATCATTGCGTCACATGCGCTCTTGAGTGAAAACTACCTTTTTATTAGCAAAGGATACTATGAAGGTCTCCTCACAAATCAGATTCAGTACTGAGATTTGCAGTTTTCGAGTTGTTGAATGATTGACAATTGTCCAATGAAAATGCTCTGCTGAGTGAAAAAGGAAAGGAAACACAAGACATTCCGCATAATGCGAGTACATTCCATTCAGTTAGTAAGGAATAGTGAAATTTTCCAGAAAAAACTGGGCTACTTTTCCACTAAAAATATGTTTTTTATGTGTCCCTCAAGTAATATCTATCCTAATCTAATCTGAAATTGCACTGTATGATACGCGAAAATTGCGATGTGAAGTTGAAAAACGGACTACAATTGCAGAACGTTACCTTTTATTGGTTAGTAACACGTAGCGTGAGATCGGACCAAAAACCAAGATTATTATGAAAATTGGTATTTTTCAAGCTATCAACTGGCTACAAGAGCACCAACTACAAAGATACAAGTGTTATGTACCAGCCGAAAAATGCTTGCTTTCCTAACGATGTCGTGTCATTGAGACAAGAGAAATTTTTCCACACAGACGTTCTTTTTATTAAAATGATCGTTAAAGAAATCTTTCCAATGATATTCCATCATTTTATGATAGCAATGTTCCTACAGGACCTCACTTCACCTAATAATTTCCCTTATTTCCATTGTCGTCAGCGCCAATAGAAATCTGCGGAGAGGGGCGACGTCGCAATCACAGTACCTGGGTGAGATTTGACGTGCGTGGTGAGCATCGAAAAATTGCCAATGGTCTTCAGAGGGTTCAAGCGTTTGACTCTTGAGGATGTCCGTGCATTCGACTTCATTCGTAGCATTGTGGAAGTGAATCAGTGCATATTCAGCTCACATAATGATTTGTTGAAAAACACGTATGTATCTGATAAGCACCGAATTCGGATTTGAATCAATGGACGGCTTGTTCGAGGGGAGTCGAACCACGACCATTGTGATTTGTTGGGCATTTTGCATCAATGCGCTACACCTTTCCTCAAATTAACTTGGAAAAGCTCAAATAATACTTCAATTTCTATTGAACCTGTGACCGAGTCCTGTTTTGATGTTTCTTAGTTATTAACTCAACACGTTCACGTCACGCAACCTCTACATAGGTCATTTTGAATGGGATACAGTGGTCCTCATGGCTTCAATGGAGGTCTTTCCTATTGTTTGTTTTGCTGCACTGAAGTTTTTCATTGTGATTCTTGCTGTCAGTTGATAACCTATTCTATGCACAGCCGCACTTGGGGAGAGCTTTTGCTAGAAAATAATGATAGATCATGGTGAATACCTCTTGAGAGTAGCTACGTGTTTATAGAGCGGCATAGGGATGTTACTCACTGAGTAGCTTGAGCACGATTCAGAGACGAACGGGCACCTTTTTTGGAGTAGCTCCATGAGAATCCATATATCAGATGTAATTACCCATTCTGTAATCTCACATAACCTCTTCATCGTTTTGAAATGGAAATAAAAGTGCATAATTTTTTGTCCTCTCCATCTACTGAAGAGTTGCATATAGCGCAGTCGTTATTAGAGGGTGCAATGCACACGCTCTGGCAGGTTTGATTGTGAGCCCGGGCTCATCAACCCTTCTACCCCTCCGTAGTCGAGAAATTAAAACCACACTTGCCTGAGAACTGGCATCATTAACTTAGTTCATCGGTAGGATACATCATTAACTTAGTTCATCGGTAATCAGTTCCTTTTATCTAACGGCCACCTATTTTACATTCATTTTTGAATTTCATCAATATGCGGCATCTAACCAATTTTACACTTATCACATTGTCTCTTACGCTTATATTCTACCCTTATTCGTGTGAATTATATGATGGTGACGTAGTGGCCGAAGATGTCAATTTATTTCGTGCAATGACCCTCTTATCAATGAAAATCATTGGAAACCTAAAACAAAGTATTTGATAGCGGACAATGATGGATTACAAGATTCGACTCTCAACAGCACATTAATGTATTTGTAATTTTAAATGCCCTGTTGCCGGAACAACGTCTCACCGTCCCTGCTATACAGTAGGGTTCAACGTCGGGCGTGGGCTATTGATGAAGAGGTGCGACACCTCGAAACATACTATAGCTCAGGCGTAACAGCCTCAGTTAGGCTTTAAACACTCTTACAGGGTATGAAAATATTTTTTTTCGATCAGTACTTAGTTGGATTCTTTAGTGGCTCGTCTTGACGAATTGCAAATAACTGTACACTTTACCGCCAATGAGTTGATTGTAATTTCATCCCTCTGAAAAAAGAAATCGGATACAAGAATGAAGACGATTTAGATCACGACTGGTTAAGAACGAATGTCTAATCAGCTAATCTGGGTCATCGTATGCGTTTAGCCGATGCGTTACAGCATTTCGTAGCATGTCGCTAATTTACGAAACTTCAACTTAGTTTAACTTTTACCGTCTAGATCATAGAGTGTTTTCGTAAAGAATGACGGATGAAGATTTTGTTGTGGATCAATTGCTGCAAGATCTATATTTCATTCGATTTCATTAAATGTCAATAGTTGTGACTTTATGTACATCTGGGCTTTGAAATGATTCACGGTGGCCCACTAATCTATCAAGCAGTGTTATCACCCTTCCAAGCAACTCTGGTACCAATTCTGGTGGTAGTTCGATGATCCTGGAGGATTCCGGGGTTGCGCTGCTCCCCTATTATATCTCTTTGCGGGCTGCGCCAGTTTCGGCTGACGGGAGCCTCGGGATGATAGAATAGGCCTCAATAAGGTTATTTCTAATATAAATCACGTAATTGCTCCATTCATAATCCACATTTCCAAAGGAGAAAGCCAAGTATTCATGCAAAAGCTAAATTCATAAGCCTTATCGAACATTTCTACGGCATTTTATTTATGCTTACCTACAACTTAACAAATTTACCTTCTATTTCTTTCATCTTTCCGTATATTTTATTGCATGAAGTTCATAAAATTATTCACACTGGCTGAAAATTGGAAAACAATGAGTAGTTCGTCGAAAATAGTGCTGCTTGTTGCATGTGATCCCACTTCATCGTCGATAATTCTTGATATTTTTTTGATAACTAATGCAGTTCAGATTCCCATTACTCAGATCAATGCATAATTTCGTTCGAATTTTCTATTCATAGCTATGGTATGCGAAAAAGGTATTAAGGTTCGAGCGGTTCATCACCGTTCTTTCCACCCTGTTTGTTGAGCCCTTTGGTAGAAAACGTATAGAACGCTTTAGTAGTCCTTCGATAGCTAAAATCAAGTGAATTTGAACGATGTATTTTATTCCTCAAATGGCCTGTTAACTTCGCTTTAACAGTCGAAAAGAGACTGTTTCACACTCAAACATTTCTCGCCAGATAAAGCTTTTCCACAAGTAATTGATAATCATGAGATCGGGAAAATCTTAGCAATTCCAACGGGACAAAAGCGTTTTCTTGATTTTTGTCAGATTTATGATAACCATTCGGTAATTTAAATCTAAAAATTTTGATAGTATATTTCATTTTCAAAATGGCTCCTTTAACGCGCTCTAACAGTAAAAATCAACAGAATATCATTCACAATTAAGAATTTCCTACTGAAGTTAGCTTTTCCGCTGGACTTCTATATCTTCGATAGCTCAAATCTCGACGATTTCCACAATAACTTTTTTTTTGAAAAGAACTCTCTATTGTTCTGTAGCAGTCAAAAGAAGATTACGTTTTGCAGTTGGTTGATGTGTTGCTGAAGCCACGGTGACTTGAGGCAAATTTTTTGTCTACCACAACTCACTAAGGAGTCCTGTCTAAAAGTAAACCACGTTCTTAAAATTGCTGAGATTTGCACTACCGAGCCTCGATAATTGTTCATAGAACAAACTTTATCCGGCGAGAATTCCTTAAATGCTGAGCAAAATCTTATTTCGACTTTTACAGCGCAAAAACAGGCCATATGAGAAACAAATACACCATTAAAGTTCACTTGATTTCAGCTATCGAATGAATACTAGTAATTTAGTGAAATAGGTCTTTTGTAGAATAAATCAAAGTCTCACGATCGCATTTCTTAAAATGCGATTGCCTAAGACAGAAATCGTTCCCAAAAGTATAAGGATCTCTAAGACAGTTGAGCGTTATTCTTTCAAGAAATACGTTTACAAAGTTTTCTCGATGATGTTTCAATTTTTGAGTAAAAGAGTCTTTGAGAACAAAAATATAACCATATAAGCCCAAAAAATTCGCTTTCAATTAGAAAAATTAGATTGCGATTACAAAACGTCATCTTTTATTTTTCATTAGCACGTACTGTAGGATTATTTTCAAACAACAAGCTTAGTATTAGAGTCAGAAGTTTTCAAGCTATCTATTGACTACGAACAAGAAGGAATTACAAAATGTCCAACAACAGCTGGGTAATAATCCTTCTCGTAAGTATATGGTTTTTTCTTTTGAGGGGAAAGATTTTGAGCAGCATTAGCGTTAATCTTGTCAAAATCATTCATACGAGAGTCTCATCATCAGTGATATTTCATCGTTTTTTGATGACAATGTTCCTCTGAAAGCTTTATTAACCCAAATCTGTATTGGTGCGCGCACTACTCCTTGTAGCCCGTCCGAACGGCGCGCTCAGCTGAGGGTCATACTGACCCTCATCGTCCGCAAAGGGATATATTTTATCCATGAAAATCTTCTGCTACGAAGAATACTATTCTGACTATTTATATATCAATTTCATGCTGATTAGAAAGAACTGGTACTCGTTTTCCTTACTCTATCGAAACTACTTTAAAGTTTTCATTATTTGGTATTTCGAATTATCGAAGACTGGATCAGTTACGTTCAGGCCTAATTTTGTGATTGATTGCATAAGTTGAAGACAAGAAAGAATATTCCACAGTTCATTTACAGAACGTCATTTTTTCCCTTTGATTATGGCGACGTAGCAAATATTATTATTTATATAATAGGTATGAAATCTCATATTGTACGCGTCCTAGAATTTGTATTCGCTTCGCTTTCTTTCCCTTACCAGCTAAGAAGTCCTTCAAATTCGGAGTGTCGATTCGAAACCACGTAAAAAACCGCCTCTGTCCATAAAAGTTGTTGTCCACTTTATTCACCATGAAATTTCGCGATAGCTATGCTACATCATTTAGAAGTTTTCTTCACAGGCAGGGGGTGGCCAGTGCGAATCACAAGGAGCTTTACCCAAACAAATGTGGTTTTTAACTCTGAACGATTAGGAAGTCTGGTGAACTCGGAGCGGAGCCGAAGCAGCGAGGTAGTGCAGCTAATCAGCATTATATTAAGACAATGCCTTGAAGTGTAGCTTCATGGTAGCTTCATCAGCTGCTTTGACAATAGCATAATCGATGCTACTAATAATAGCATCATATGCCTGTAGAATGAGTAGAGCGTTCTTTTGTCTCCTTTAACGCTTTGGGGACCACTGTCCCACTGTGCTAAGCCCCGCCTCATGTGTACACGGCGCAGCGAGAAGTCCGCAGTGACGAGTGCCCTGTGTTGTCGTCCTCCGGGAAGAAGGTTGCTGGTTTAGATCCTCTAACACGACACTGCACTGTACTTTTTATTGTTGGCCTTTTCTCTCCAGTACAATATGCTCAAATCACTGATGCACCATTTCATGCTATATCTCATAAAGTATTAGGCTGGAAACTAAGTCCCGTCGTATTTTTTGTGCTTATTTCAATTTATTTGCAATAAATTTATTTCTTGATCTTTTTATAGCGTTTTACGTCATTCAGAAGCTCATGATATCGGAATACTAAATATTTAAGCTATTTCATTTTGATAGCTGTATGGAATCTTTTGCAGAATGAATACAGGTGAGTTATCACATCATCGACTTTGGCTAAGCGTTTTCTCTTCCAAGAAATTGCAGAAACCTCATAAGTTGGTGATCACTTGGAGCAGCATGTGGGCTATACGGTTAATAAATTGAACTTTCCCACACTGATTTTTCAAACCTCTGTGATATCAGACGCGCAATATGTGGGCGAGCGATGTCTTCAGCAGCTTCAACAGAGCTGTCGCAACCTATTTTGACGTGTTGGTGTCGCCTACACGGAAGTTCTTAAACTATCTTTGTTTAGTTCGCAGATTGACCGCCTTGCGTTCATGTGCTCTACATAATTTTGTGCCGCTTCGGTGACAGGATGGCCCAAGTGGTACGTTCAAGAGACGCTCAGGAATCATAACTTTCTAAGAATTCATACTAAAGTAAAAGAAAACTTCAACTGTAACAAAAAATTAAATGATTCACATATTTAAAATCACGAAATCATAATTTTTTGAATGACATAGAACACGATAAAAAAGACCAAGAAATGAATAAAAAAAATAACGAAACAATACGACAAAACTGGTCGCCAACATAATAAAAGAAATTTATACAGTTGCAAGAAATAAAATGGCTTTCATATTTGGGATCTCGAGAACAGAAACTTTCGAATGACATCACACGCTAAGGAAGATCAAGAAATAAATCTATTGTATTTTGAATAGAAATAACAAAGAGGAATACGACAGAGCTGTTTCCAACTTACACCGTAATCTAAGCAAATTATTTACTTTTTCGTCACCACTTATTTAACAATCTGCAGTTTATGAAAACCCTTATAACACAAGACGTTCTTTTCTGTTAGACGGCGGCAAAAGAAAAAACGACCACCTTTGCGGACATAAGCTTTTTATGAAGGTATATGTGATCATTAGAAAGCGTAACTCAGACTACTGTGCAATGTGGCGTTTTTTGAAAAAGGCTGTTTATAACTCTTTTGTTTCATTTGAGATGGAATTATAATTTCCACCGTCCGCGCTTTTTCACCACTACTTCGCTGGAAGCCAGAAAAGATGAACGTTTGAGAGAACTAATATGGTATAAGTATCAGAGTCATACGTTATATTATATCTGTAGTTTCTTTCAAGGTGAAAAATCCCAAATTAAATAACAAAAATTACATTCCACGTTTGTAAGGCGTCAACGTGAAGAATCAGCCGCTTTATGGAATCCATTGCCAGCCTCCCGAGCATACGCATTAACCAGCAAACAGCGCCGGCGTATGTAAAACTCAATCTATTTTCTCAGCTACAGAGTCAGATAGTGTTTCCAGAAAATAAGCATACCACTGACAACACCGAATCATACGCTATAGAGTGGTCGCCTACAAGTTGAGGAAAGAGCTCTGTTCTGCGAAAAATATGCGTGTGTGGAACAAATATTCCCTTCCTGCTACAGCATTATTAAAAAGCTTTTCCAAAAAACGACCACGTAGCACAGCAGTTAAAGAGTTGAGCTCTCGAAGGATTACTAAAATGCAGTGAAAGTCTTTGCTCAGCTAAGGGGGTTGCTTCTTCATTTGTCGGGGTCTAAAAAAAGAATTGCAATATATACATATATATATATATATAGTATATATATATATATATATAAAACATGACGTATAGATATATATGTATACATGCATACATATATATATATATATATATATATATATATGAGCATATTTGCATTAGTTATCTTTCGTTTCGAGTGTTTTCTTAAGACCGCAGCTTAAATTTTAATATGCCTGGTAATAATTTTTTGAGCCACGCATGTCAGTGGTCTAATAAAGAGGGCTGACCTATAAAGCGCGACACACGTGTTTCGTTCTTGCGATCTCCTTAGTCGGGAAGTTACCCTTTCTCGTATTTTGCCAATCCTGTGTGGGTGCTCCAGTCCCCACACTAAGAGTTAGCGACGACGAACGTTTTACACACTATGTCCAGTGAAATTATCACCGAACACAGAGCGTACCACATTCGATTGTTCTTGGCTAGTATATATTATATATCATATCTTTCTTTTCGAAAGTTTTCTTAAGACCACAGCTCAAATTCCAATATATTATATAATACATGAGTTATCATATATTATAACATATATTATACACTATTTTGTATATTGTTATATATTATAATATATATGTGTTATATTGATTTCAATACAATATAATATATATGGGTTTGTATTGAATTTTGAGCTGTGGTTAAGAAAACCCTTGAAATGAAAGATGTGATATATTATATATACTAGCCAAGAGCAATCGAGTGTACATCACTCTATGTTCGGTGAGATTACATTGGACATAGAGTGTAAAACGTTCTCGTCGCTAACTCTTAGTGTGGGAACTGCAGCACCCACACAGGATTGGCAAAAGGCGAGAAAGGGTAACTGCTCGACTGGCGAGATTGCAAGATCGAAACACGTGTATCGCGCTCTATAAGTCAGCCCTCTTTAATAGACCACTGACATGCGTGGCTCAAAAAATGATTACCAGGCATATTGAAATTTACATTACGCATATATAGAAAAGCTCTTGCCGTTGATCAATCCCTGAGGAAACCGTCATGCATTCGTCTTCAATTTTTGACTTCGTTTGAGGTGACTAAATGCATATCTGGCAATTACAATGACTTGCAGTGGCCTTCCGCTGAACCGCGTAAGTGCTGCTTAACCTCTCAAACAAGTCTAAGACCAGTCTGGTACCAATTTACCAACCCCGGAGGGATGGATGTTCGGTGAGCCATGAGCGCGAGATCGAACCATTGACCATGTGTGCGACCCAGAGCACCTCTAATCATTGCTTTTCATGCTGTCGTATATACTTGTACTTATGTATGTATATATGTGTATACATGTATTTATGTGTGCATATATATATATATATATATATATATATATTTAGTACCATAATGCCGCATATCACTATAGCTGGAGCGAAACTGCGTGGTTATTGTTCGCATTCAATAAATAGGTATTTCATAAGTATTCATAGCATTTGTATAGTATAACAAAAGGCTAACACCAGAAGAACTCCAGTGAAGCGTCTTGTTGGGGGTTCGAACCAGCAACCTTCTTCCCGGTGGACAGTAGCCCGAGGCACTGGACACTGCGGGCCGCTCCCCGCCTAGCTACCTCGTGCGGGATGGGGCGGGGCTGGCGCTTTAAGCTAGTGGTCCCCAATAAGTTGAATACCAATCACTATGGTTTAGAATCCTCATCATGACCAATACCGATTAGAAAGTGAACAGTAAAACATTACGTTGTACAACGAGTGATCTCGAATAGTTATCGCATAGCTGTGCCTAACCAGCGTTTACCTCCATTCAATTTCCAACTAAAAAAGTCTCTTTGTTAATTCACGAAAATACGGCTAGAAATTAATGAAAGCTTTATCATCTACAACTTTGACAATATACTGCATTTTACAAAAAGAACTACAGATAGAAGAGCACTGAGATGACCGAGATGAGTGGGATGGGTGTTGTAGAACATCCTCCAAAGCGCTTTGATTTATAGAATAAAATTGCAGTTGCATTAGATTCACGTATGTTATACAAATTCATTAGGTCTTGTCATAAGTTTTGGCATGAGAGCGATAAACGCCAGATTTATCAACCAAAAAATATTAAAATTGCTCAACTACACTATTCAAAGTATGCGCCATTAACCTGAACACATTTGTTCCATCTCTCAGACAACAAATCAATACCGCACTCATATAACTCGCCATCTCAAATTTAAAGATAGTTGTCACTCTTCGACGCAAATGGTTGATGTCTCCGAACTTGTTCTTGCTCAGGAAGTGCTCCAGTGGCCGGAAGAGGTGATAGTCACACGGCAACAAGCTAATACTGTAGGGCAAATGATCCAACGACTCCCAGCCCAGTTTGATCAACCTCCTTTTCGTAATTTGGATACATGCAGCACTGCGTTGTTCTGAAGTAGGATGAGACTGCGGCAACGTCAGCGTGACAGAGTCCAGGTGCTCACAATAGTGCTTGGCATTGATCGACTCCTCGGCTGGCAGCAAAGTCCCAGTGAATCGACCCGGTCCGGTCCCAAAAAATGATGAGCATAGCCTTTGGCACGTTAAATTTGCACAAAGCTGTACGATATGTTACCTGAGAGATGAAAGAAATTGTTCAGGCTGATAGCGCTTATTTTGAGTAGTGTTGTTAGGAAAATAAATTTGTTGTTTATCGCTGTAGTGCCAAAATTTATGAGCCTGATATATATATATATATATATATATATATATATATATATATATATATATATATATATATATATATATATATATATATATATATAAAGGGAGACGAGGTTCAGAAACTTTTCATTTAATCGCTTTCCAAATTCTCAAAAACTAACTTTATATTAATCTCGCTGATGACCGAATAATCCACTATTTTCTAGATAAGGAAACATTAGGATTTCAACAACATATTCAGTGCAACATTATTAGACGTTTCATAGGCTTTACCTTCCTTAGAATCGTTTTGCCACCCACAGAACCTAGTTACTACCAGAGACGAGCCGTGCAGAGCGTTACTTGAGCGCGGAATAGTTTGACTCGAATTATGAAATCTGACATAGGCATGGTAGAAGATCACGTGTGATCACATAGCACTCATGCCTATGGCTCACTTCAAAATTTTTGGACTTGTCCAAAACGCTTCGAGACATTTACGCTGATGCTGTGGATTCCTGTGGGAGAATAGTGATCCAGTGATCCTTAGTCTAAAATCTTCTCCGTCATACTTTGTGTCCTACGTTCATAGATGAACAATCTGACTGACTTCAGGCCCTAATAAGGTGTTCTTCCATACAAACGCAAAGTTGTTTTCGGTCTCGTCAATCTATGAATCCCACACTTTACAAAATCTTGAGTGCATGCACACAAAAGTTTGGAAAACAAATAGATCACTTTGGGTTCACATTTAGCGCCCAGTTGAGTAACTAAATGTCAAACAGAATTCCAATTACGCTTAAAACACATAGGGATAACGCAGAAAATTTCAAAATGCAGGTTGATATCCTCGCACAGAATTCCATAACATTAGAGCATAGAAGTCTTGATGTTTTTGGACAACTTCGAAAATTCCGAAAATGAAATGAAACGATAAGTGCTTTGTAATCACGTGAAATATCGTGTCATATCTCAGGTCAATGTTTCAGTGTGATTCTTTCACATTCCTCGCCACGTAAGGCTCTCTACATCTGGTTTACAACAGTAACTGGCGGACCTACAAAGAACAAAACGGTAGGTATTTGACAGAAGCTATTTATTACTCGAATAAACATGAGTACTTTTCTGTTATCAGATAAGGATTTCCGAAAATTAATCTTTCATTGGACAAATAATTTCCACCATACTTTCATATATTATTCGAAAGCTCAAATCTATGAACATTCATATATGTACTTGTAATTCAGAAGAGCCTTTTCACAGCGCTGCGGCAGTGAAAACGGGATTATGTTTTACCACTTTACGCATTAACGCGCTTGAATTTAGTAGGACAGAGCTGCCTTGGACTAAAATGACAATTTGTTAGCGTGAAACTCAGAGATCCGAAAACGTGACTACTCTTTGAAGTGGAAACTGAAAAAAGCTTTTTTTACAGCTTTGCAGCAGAGAAAATATTTTTGTATATCACACTCGCGTATTTCTCGCAGGGCAATATCCTTCTATTAAACTTTTAGTATCCAATTAGTGACGTAAATATCGGCGATTCCAGCGCTATGCTTGTTTCAAAAAAGATCTTATTGATGAGCTGTAACAGGCAAAATAAAATTGAGCTGTGAATACAGCGCACATTGCTTGTCGGGTAGGGTGTATGCGGCTGTGTATCGATAGGCTGTGCGATTCACGTGTGTCCTGTGATCTTTGTTACTGCATCTAAGATTTTTTCTTTGCTGAAAAAAAGTCAGATGAAATATGCTTATCGTGCACAGGCTTGGGTTGCAAAGGCTTAGGCTTGTTCGCGGGACATATTTAGCGAAATAAAATGAACATTGAATTTTCAAACACACAGCACAAAATGACAAAGTTTTTTATACAACTTCATGATAAAAACCCCCAAAGTCTCCACGAAAATGAGAAGAAATTTGAATAAATATCGGAAATCCGCGCGATAAGGTGGCACGCGTGTGTTAGAAAGTTCTATTTTCCCTACTACAGCGCTGCAAAAATGCTTTTTTTCAAAACCATAACAATTTAATTTTCCAAGATTTGAGCTTTTGAGTACTGTTAGTTTAGAAAAAAGTCTTTGTCCAGGAAAAAAAGCCTTTTCAAATAATCCCTCTCCGATGACAGAGAAGGTAACCTTTTATGTATTGCACTTTTTTTTCACTTAGATTAGAAGAGTGTTTGACTGAGTAGCCTGCTTATCAACTGTTTTTCCAAGCTTTGAAGAGAACAGAACAGCCAGAACATCAGCTGGTGGTCTGGTCAATAATCTATACCAAAAACCTCGTGCCTGACCATGATAAAATGATTAATGAATCAATTTGCATATAATCTTTGTTTTCTAGTAAAGGATTGAAACGAAGAACAATTAGATTTGTTATAAAATGCAGAACGAAAAATAGTTGTGCATGGACATTACCTTCAAACGGTCTTTGAAACCAGATAAAGCCGAAAATGAGGCTTTTCATGAAATTATAGACATTGATATGAGACTTTCAGAAAGTATAAATTAGGTTGAGCAAAAAGTTCTCGAAGATTTTCAAAAGTTTCCATTCGAAGATATTTATAAGTTTCCTTTTTTAAGTAATCCTGTCGTTTTTTATTTACAGTTTGACATATATCTATCCAACTCATCAGTTTTAGTTCCAAATTGCCTATTGAGCAGTACCAGCATGATTTCTGTGTGTTGATCCGCCAATATTGGAGATAAGCTTTAACGATTCTTAAAGCTGGCGATGTGATTACTGAGGGTGAAAATACGGTGTATGGTGACAAAATCGACTCTTGCTGCACGAACAAGGATTTTTTTTTATTTAACCGCTTTTTAGCGGTGGTATGGATATGATGCCCAATGATGTTGAATGATGTGGAAAACTCTGTCGTCAGGCAGGACTTATACCAGCATTTCATCCTTTCTGAGGCACGCGCTCCAGTTTCAGCGTAGAAAGAGTGGTGGCAAACAAGGCCTATGAAGCACGCGGGATGGATAAAATGCGGGTATGAGTACTCTCTGATGTCAAATATATATATACCTAAAAGAATTGAGTTGGGCAAAAACACGGCCATAAGGCGCGAATCGCACCCGCGTTTTGTCCTATCCGGGGACGCGTGCTCTATCACTACACCACCGAGGCACATTTACCCCACCACTCATTCTTCAACATCTCAATGTTAGCTATCAGCCACCAACCTTTGGCAGGTTTGGTCGGGTATGCGATTTTGCTTCATAAAACCCAGTTGAGTTGACAGCCACTGTTAGATCTAATACCCCAAAATTTGAGTATTTTTACTGCTTTTTTCGCATGTTTCGTTTTTCGTTTGGTAGTATGATGTTACATATATTCCTAAGAGAATGAGTGATGTCAAAGTTTTGCACATCATTCAACATCAAGTCAGTAGGTGGTTTAAACGATCTAAAGAAGGCAATTTTGATCTAAAAGACATGCCTCGTCCTGGCAAGTCACCTGTTCTACATGAAAGTGATTCGCAAACCGCTTCGGATGCTCGATCTTCAATCGAGCATTCATGATCTGACTGAAGAGCTTGGTGTTCCGCAGAGGACCTTTTGTCAACAAACCGCATAAATTTGACATTGTTAGGAAGCCTTGCCAGGATCCGCATGAGCCTTATTCGATTATGGTCACTTTCGATTAATGTAACAATTTTTTAATGGCCGTCTATTTGAATCATTTTATGAAGTGGAAAAAGCATGTCACTTTCAAAAATTTTCTAGAACTTTTTGATGAATTCTAGGTAAGACAGTTGTTTTGACGCGCGAGGTATTACAAGTCCACGTGATTCTTGGCCGGTGGTCTTCACGTGATTACTTCAGTGGAAGGCACATAGAATGGTGAGTGTGCTGAAGGTCAATTTTTCTGTTTGATGCTACAGATATCTAGGTTTGGTGATTTTTGTGAATGAAGGGTGGAGGTGTTTGATTGAGTTGATTGTGAACAACCTGATTTTCCACGGTTGCGAAGAAGGCGAAACCGCCGAAATGTCAGCTGTTTGAATAAGTGATATCATAAAAATTCCGGGTCAAGCTCAGCTGAGAATATAAAGGAATTATTGAAGAATGCCGAGGTCAAAAGATATCTAGTTTTAGACCTTATTAATCTTGTTTTCTTAGAGATAACTATAAGACAAGTGTGTTTTCGTTTGTCAGCATAGTAAGTGAAAACTGCAAGAATTCATCGAAAACAAACAGAATAAAAATCGTGATTTGAATTTTATTCCGAGCTTTGAATTTTACCGAACAGGAAGTCCAGAAGAGATCTGATGGTGGGAAAAATTAAGGTTGAAGCTGATAGCTAAGAGGTGTTTTTTCTATCTCAGCATAAATTTACCATCAAGAATTTAATTAAAAGATAAAAATCGTTTAACATTCTAACCAGCATCAGTTAAAAATATGATCGACTAATGAAAAAATCCGCCACGATTATTGACACTGTCTGGTGTGCGGGCCAACTTTGGTCGTGCTCCGAATACTGTCATGTAGTCGAGTTGGCTGAAATCAGTTCGCATTAGTTGATTACTAATAACCAGATAAACTATAAGGAATTAGACGCTCTCACTGACCGATCAATTTGTTAGAAATACGTTGTGTATACAGTTCCATTCGTGGCACAGTAAATTTGATTCCATGCATATCTAGCCTTACAATGACTTATGGTGGGCTAACGACAGCTAGAGTTAATCTTCCAAAAAAGGCAAATAAAACTATATCAAAAGGAAAAAGATGGAAGGTTTTGTAGCCCCAGATATCAGGTCGAACCAAATACCACGTCTGCCAGAGCAAAAACACCTTCAGCCACTCTGTTACATTCGCCGTTAAGAAGTAACGTCAGCTAATCTATGAATGAATGAAAGTAACATTTTGCTAAGAGAAAGTTCACGCTTCGCAGATTTGATTAAATAGCGGAGCTATCGGTGACGAATTTCCAATGGCAGGTGAAGCAAGCTTTCACAATAGTTTGCTGTCACATAGAAGCAAGTTCCACTAGGCAAAGAGTGATACTCAAAAAACTGCTTTCATGTAAAATCGTTTTCGACATAACGATACTTCAATGTACTATACTAATGAACGGTCATTAAAAATTTTGGCTCCTATCAAAGCAAAAAAATGCTTGTTATAGGAAAGTTTATGTGGTATCCTTCACAGATTGATAACCAATCGTCTGGACACCACGTATCCTTAGAACAGTCAATTACTCGACTAGTTTTCAAATCTATGAAGAAAAAAAGATTTTCAACGCTAAATGACTATGAGTAAGTCTTTGAGTTCAACTTCTTACATAGATTTACGAATTTAGAAAGATGTTATTATAATTATTTCAAGGTATAACTTGCATCATAAATCCATTCAATCAAGTGTTTTCAAAACCTGTCAGTAAACATTCAATGTAATTTATGAGGAAGAGCCTTTCGAGGTTAGTGTGTCACAGCCATACGTACGTTTCAGCGTTATATCCTGCTTCATCAATGGCCCATTTCGCATACTGAACCCTACATTATAGCGGAATTAGTGAGGCGTTATTTAAGGTAATAGGAAAAGCTCTGACGTGCCAACCTTGAAAAGGCTTTACGCATTCTCACAAACCTGCACTAAGATTATACAAAATCAACTACACTTACTACTAACACCACTGAAATGAGATTATTTACCGTTCATCTTCAAGTAGAGCACAAATCTCTGGATTATCGATAATTGGTGTTGGAGTTGCACTAATACACGAGATGACATCGCTTGATGCGGGATCCGATTCTAAACGAATGGAAATATAGCAGAGAAAGCAAGAGTGAATGCAGTAACTCAAAGTATCACCGTACTTTTCTGTATAAGAGCTTGTTTTGCCTTGCTCAACTCTCGACTCTCATTGTGATTGGTTATTTCCTTCCTAGAAATAATGTATGTTTATTAAAATGAGCTGAAAAACCGGTTGCTTGCTAGATGAAGCTTTACTTCGTTGAAATGTCGACTATCAATGCTATTGTTATAGGAAAAGCTTGCAAGCAGCCAATACCTCATTGCTGACGACTTTCGAACTGATGAACGAGGTTGACGCTGACTTTGCCTAGAACAATAAAGAATTGTCTGATAAGCTAAAAATTACTCAAAACATCTACTTGACTATTTTGTTCGATAAGTAAAAGACAAAAATGTTTGGACTATTAGTTCAAATGCACCGGACTGAATCAAAGACAAATTTTAATTTGACGCTAATCTCACCAATTCTTTTACTCTATAATACGCGTGAAACTCAATAAAACTGCTCAGCTTCCTGGAGGAAAATTTTTGAATAGATAATTATCAGCCATTAACTTTTCTTTGTCACAATGATGCCTCTTCAAAGCATTTCCTGTTTTCAGTAATTTGTGTGACCTGTAGTCCTGTTATATATCGAATGACTCGTCTGTGCAGCACTAACCGACTCCAACATAAAGCTGTGCTTATTCAAGAAGCACGAAGAACATTGTATATGCTATACAGAGCCCTTTATTTTCTTTATCCATGATAGTATCATAAGAAATGTAAAAAATAAGACGCTAGAGTAGTGTAGGTCTACTCTCAAGTGGGTATTTCAATTGAATTATCAAATTTTTCTAATTTTGAATATTTGTGTGCGAATGAAGCTTCGTTGGTCGCAAGGAGATTAACCATCTTCGAATCGGTAAGAAGTTTAGTAAAGCCTTGTAACGAGCATATACAGATTTGAGATTTTGAGAAAAAAACCGCTCAGTTCATATTCCAAGAAGTCGGCTCCGTACGAATGACAAAAATAGAGCGTATAAGACATAACTATGTGTCTCACATAAACCTTAGTATTGCTAGCCTTCATTTTTGTCTAACAACAAAATACTGACAGAGACATGCTGATAATTCTCATCATTGTTAGTGATCCTAAAATAAGACCGTATCATTGCTGCTCCTGAATGATTGACTTACTAAACGCGGCGATTGCTGTCACTCCCGATATAATCAGAGTCCATAATCGCACAAGAGTTAGAATTGCCTTGGGCCCACAAAAGCTACGTCTACAGTGGATTTAGAAACATCTTGGAATGACTAGCTCAGATTTATGGTGCCCAGGTAAATAAAGCTTCTCGATCATTCAAGTAATTCTTTGTCCATCTATTCATTCATGCTTTACGAAGTTTTATGAAATGAAGTGCATGCGCATTTCAAGATATTGACTGATGACGAACGCTGCATCTCGTAATCGTTGTAAGAAGCAAGCGACTTTCCAAGTTTTGACTTTATATCTTAGTTTGAATATAATCGTTTTTCATTTGCCGCTTCTAGCGGTGGTATGATGTTTCAACTATACCCATTGATGCAGAGTGATGCGCAAAACTTTTGCATCAGACGGGACTCGAACCTACATCTCACTCTGTACGGGAGCGCGTGCTCTTAAAGTCGCACCACTGCCGCCTGTTTTGCTCGCCGCTCTTTCTACCCACCTTATTTTCGCTCCCAGTTAGAGTGAGATGGGGGTTCGAGTTCACCTGACGCGAAAACTCTGCACATCACTCTACATCAATGGGTATATTTTGTTTCAGTTGTGCAGTTCGATAAAATGAAGCCGGCGACACTGTACAGATTCACATTAGCTAACTTCAACCATCGGGTTAGCACAACTAAATCTGTTCTACTGGCAATTGATTTCGTAAAAGAAACTTTAGGCAACAGAAAAGTAGCTGTTTCTTCTATTCAAAAAATACGCGAGAGGACGAAAGCATTAAACTTTTTATTGCTTTCTCAATGAATTTTCAGGAGATTTTTCACCAGAAAATTCCTAGTTCACCTCTCTCGCTCTTTCGCTTCAACTGCTTCTCTTTCTGCTCGCTCACGTTGTAATCGGTTCTCTTCTATTTCCTTAGCTTTTCGTTGTTCGTCTTGAAATTTCTTGTACTCCAGTGCACCTACAATGACAGATCTTCATGAAATGTGCTGCATTAACTTCCACAAATAACACAGGTCTTGAGTGAATTGACGTTCAAGAACTACTCCAAAATTTACTGGAACGCGGTGTTTTCATCTTCTTTAGTTTTCGTCTTTTTGTTTTTCGCTCTCGGCATCATTTGTTGACATGTCCATCTTAGGATCGCTTCAAATCTACGCGACTTTCCTCACCCTTGTCTAAAATTCTACTCCAATATATGATTTTCCGTGGTACAAATATAACTCTACATTGTACAATAAACACAGAATACCTTTTATATTGGTTCTAACCGGTGTTCTGAACCAACCAGATTAGCCATCACTCTTCGAAGAACAAATTAATATGTCTATAATCTGGTAGCACAGAAATACACAACATAATATAAGTCGTCATCCCGAAACCAACTCTCTAGATACATCCGCTGCTCGATAAATGAATATGTTCCCCTTGAACAGACACAAAGATGTCAATAACGATTTTATTCATCTCTGGATGACGTAACTGCTCAAGGGAAAAGTATTAATTCAGTAAGCATTAGTAGGCCTCTACAAGTCACTGCTAAGTTAGATATACAACTATCGATTGCCAATGAATTTGAATACATGATAGTGATCAACACTTCAGCTTAGCCCTCTGTTGGTAGTGATTGAAAAAGAAAACAAACGGAAATGAAACCTCACCGTCAGTGAGCCCAACAGGCAGCACCAGCGGTTTTCGTCGTTCAGTCTCGATCACAAATGTGTGCTGTGAAGTAGCAGTGCCCAGCCGGGGCTCACTGTTATAGCCTTGTCTGCAAGCGAATGATTCCATCATCGCCAGTAGCAACAGATAGAATAGTTATTGATGTTAAATATCAAATGCTGCTATGCTGGAATAACAGTTATTTTTTTCAAGTAACAATTTTAGTACATATCTTTTGTTTCGAGTGTTTTCTTATGACCACAGCTCAAATTTCAATATGCCTGGTAATCATTATTTGAGCCACGCATGTCAGTGGTCTGTTAATGAGGGCTGACTTATGGAGCCCGATACAAGTGTTTCGATCTTGCGATCTCGTCAGTCGGGCAGTTGCCCTTTCTCGTCTTTTGCTAATCTCTGTGGGTGCTCCAGTCCCCACAATAAGAGTTAGCGACGACGTACGATTTACACTCTATGTCCAGTAAAAAACCCATCAAACACAGAGTGTTGTACACTCGAATGCTCGTGGCTAGTATATTCAATATATCATATCTTTTGTTTTGAGTGTTTTCTTATGACCACAGCTCAAATTTCAATATGCCTGGTAATCATCATTTGAGCCACGCATGTCTGTGGTCTGTTAATGAGGGCTGACTTATAGAGCCCGATACACGTGTTTCGATCTTGCGATCTCGTCAGTCGGGCAGTTGCCCTTTCTCGTCTTTTGCTAATCACTGTGGGTGCTCCAGTCCGTATAAGTCAGCCCTCATTAACAGACTACTGACATGCGTGGCTCAAATAATGATTACCAGGCAATTTTAGTACATTCAGGGGTTCGGAAAGCGATTGTGAACAAGTGTCTGAATGAACCTGAATATATATATATATATATATAATGTATACGCATAGAAATATATATACATAAAGCTAAAGTATAAAGGTCTCAGCGTTAATCAGTTCCTGAGGGAGGCGCCATGCACTCATCTTCAATTTTTGGTTTCCCTCAAGGTGACTAAATGCATAGCTGTTCTTTACAATGACTCGCGGTGACCTCCTGCTGCATCGAGTCAGTGCTGCTTAGACATTTTTTTTTATTTTTGTTTGATTACACGTCCCGTCATCAAAGTTTTCATTGTATCCAGCACTTCTAGCACTCGACTTGTTTTTCGTCTTCTTCTTGTATGACGTATAATACTGATCGAGCATGTCTCCTTGGATTCTCGAGGACAGTCTGGTTGTGGCGTTCCACAAGGCACTCTTGTTGACTGCCGAAAAGTATTGGGGAGTAGAGATCGGCTCCATGCGCACCGCGACGAGCATCACAACCACTCGGCCACGGCGCCTCCATATATATATATATATATATATATATATATATATATATATATTCAGCAAAGAAGTGATTTTTGCTTTATCCTTTTCTTTGCTCTTTTCAATAATAGTATTGAACTAGAACACTTGCGAAGATAGGGAAATGAAGGATAAAAAAAAAAGAAAAGCACAAGAAAGACAAATTGTACAAATTTTTGGAAGTACTTTATATAATAACCGGTTCAGTTCATATAAAAGATTTTTGAACATCCACAACATTCAAAAACGCGTTTGCAATTTCGCTTAGAAACCTCCATTATACTATGACACACTATTGTTGGACTAAAGATTGCTCTAGATTTATTTAAATCAGTAAAAAAAAAAGCAGCATCTATCGTACAGTTGTGTAGCAATGATGCTCTATTTCGATTCAATCTTGAAGCATGTTTTATAGAAACTTGGCAAAAAATCAAATATAAAATAATGTGCAAATCATCTTCGAAAAAACCTTACCTTGATCCGTGAGAGGTTTTCATAATCTTATGATTTCGTATTACCTGTCCCGGTACTGTTGGCTGTACTTCGACCAATATCTGCAAAGGTGGTAGACTTAATTGAGATCAACTCTCAAAATCTTGTGAGATAACAGCTTCATGGCTTCAGAGCTATCACTTGCACTAGATTTCATGCCATCTTTCATGCCATAAAACAATTTTTTGAGCAATCATTTCACTACCTCTTTAATAGCGCGTCGTAGAAGTAACTTAGCACCACTGAGTTCGTTTGTAGACGGACGTAGCGGATCAGTGGCGTCGATTTCTCGTTCGCATGAATCGCCGGCCTAGAAAGCTCTTCCTTGTTGCTTCTGTATAGTTCATTAACAATCCGCTTTTTTTGGTCGGGATGGTCCATGTTTATGAAGTAGTGGATGCATAGGGCGATTTGGGGACTGTCTAATCGTAGATGCCTGCGCGTCTTTAAGATGATTGCTAAACTACAGAAAAAGTTCACTTGTCAATATTATACATTACACACTCATGTAATGTGATAACTGCTCTTTACTTGGATCACTTTGATCGTAAGTTATCACAGATTGGTCCAAAGTTCGCGTATTTCTGTCACGTGTCCCGTTGCATTCTCCAAGGAAACACGTCTGTCTAAGAAACGGATGCAAACTTGACACTTTTCGCATCGAGACGGCTCCTTGAAAAGCCAGATATCTACTCAAACAAGTTATGATTGTGGTATTCATGTCTGATACAATTGCTCGGTCTTAGCTACGTACTCTCGGTACTGTTAGTTCCATTTAATTTGAAGCTCTTCATTATCCAACATGTTCATACAACCATTACACATACATTTGGAAAATTGTGAGTAAAACTCATGCATCAAATGACTGTTCACTGCATTATCTCACTGTTTATATAGAATTATAACTATTCAAAAGTGAGATTCACATGTTACGAGTGATATTCAGACGATCGAACCCAACTCTGAAACCACTTTGAAAACTCTACGTTCTACCATACTTCTTGATCCCCCAATCCAACGTTGCATTCCAATTCTATTGATCAAGTGCTCGTAATTCTTCGCAGCACAATGAGCCTCTAATGGTAGAGCACATCTAATTCAGGACACCGTGACACAAACTCTAGGCCAGTGGCTTAAGGTCGAAACAGAAAGGTTACATTCGTGTTGGTAACACAATTCTTAATTTCTTGATATCCCTTATCGTCAATAATCTTGGAAAAACGTAGCAAAACCTCAACATGCTCCTCTATAATGTTCGGAATTAGCATTTACGGATACTTAATGATAGCTTTCCGATTGATAACGCAAAGATTGATCAGCAACTAAATTTTACAATAATGACGTTCACAAAAACCGAACGTGTTCCATATGTTCCACCAATGCTTAACGAAATGAATATTTTCGAATGCTTTAGTTGCCTCTCTGCTGGACGATGAGGCAACATAGTGAACAACTTAGCAACAAAGATTGGAAAGAAGTGAGTGAGTGGCTTGATGAGGTCTTACGACCATTGAAGATGTAGTGAAGAGAAAAAACGTCATGCCTATCTTTTCCATTCAATTTTACGTGCTGGCCTCAACACATGTATTGGAAACTGTTGCTACGTAAGCGATGAGCGATCACTTAGCATAATTGACGCGCAGTCGAAAGATCGATGCTTGATGTATCCCGGACCTCGTAAGTGAGAGAAAAGATGCATAGCTCCGAACTGCATCAACGGCCGTAAATGAGGGCGCTCTCTCACGCAGCAAACTATCGAAGAACGGGTTAGCCGCTCACATAATGCGTGGTGAGGATAACGACTGGATAAGGGCAGTTACCGAGTGGATTTCTATGATGTAAAAGAACTCACAGCAGCAAGACTACCGACTCGATTGTGATCTAAATTGAAACCGTGGAAGGAAGATATGATGCTCAAAAAATTTATAGGGCAAACACAAACCTCTGAGCCACTCTTGTACACATTAAGGAAAATTGGAAGGTGCACTGGGGAAGCTTTTAGTTGCTCAACAATTAGCGAGAGAACGGGCGCCAGGTTACAAATATGTAAGGGAATTAGCGAATTCTAAAACTAAAAATTAATAAGACACAAAGTATAACTCTAAATTTATGCTCAGAGTTGTGCGAGCGGAAATATTTCATCCAAATGTGGCGCATGCTTCATCATTCGAAAACGGTTCATACTGAAGACAGACAAAATAGAGTGCATAAGACTAGTTTTGGAAGAGATACCGCTTCTATGACACAAAAGTTAGAATAATCTCCGAATGGTAAAAGAAGATTTATTTCCAAGTAATAAGAAAAGCTATATATTTACAGCGGTTATATTGTCTCTTTCAATCATCTTCACTGTAAGTGACGACTAAGAACAAATTTGCAACACAGTGATGTTATGTAGTATACCGTTGTAATGCGAATGATTATGCCACATGACTTGTTCAATTTTTCGGAGTTTTCAAATGTTTTGGGAAATTCACGGTTGCATCTTTGATCAGTGAGAACTTTCTATTCAACAGTTTCCGTTGTAATCTACTCTAGTTTCGCGACCGCGTTTATCATATCTGGAGCACGTCCGGATGTAAGTAAAGAAATCACAATGATTGTTGTCAATCCTGTTTAACAAGATTCCTCTTTCTTTCTGAATCTAGGCTTCATTCAAAAACTTAACATCACTTACCGAAATATCAGCTCTAAACTTCAAATTAATTTAGTTGTACAGGATAACGCAGTTATAAGTTTGGCTTCAATCATCCTTACAAGTTTGGTCAAGACTGTGTGTAAAAATCTGGAACAAACAATAACTAAGTACTATAGATTCACAAGAAATTCGGATGTATCATTATTGGAATTGATCCATTGTATATCGACGATAAATGTAGTCAATTGTCAGGAAAAAAAACCTACAATGTCATATTATAGCATCAATGAAACCGCAGCTGGCGCACAGTTTCTCACCGTCCGCGAACATTTGTTTAGTAAAACTGGCAGCATTATTATGAGCCCAAAAAATCCATCCTTAAATTCCACAATTGCATAGAAATCTCTCACTTAGATGAGGATTGCGATTTTAAGTTAATAGTCAGATTCAAAGAATGAAAGGTTCCTTCTTGAATAATCGCCATACCGACATGGAAAGCAGTCAAGACGAATACTGACTGACTATAACGTAAGATTATAACACCATTTTACATCATTTCAAATACATAAGTATTACTGCACAAAAATCAAATTTTGGACGATAATGATGACGCTAATTTTCATGGCTTCGTCTAATATTTCACCTGAT
Source organism: Parelaphostrongylus tenuis (assembly GCA_019055375.1). Taxonomy (NCBI): domain Eukaryota; kingdom Metazoa; phylum Nematoda; class Chromadorea; order Rhabditida; family Metastrongylidae; genus Parelaphostrongylus; species Parelaphostrongylus tenuis. The sequence goes on along the minus strand of JAHQIW010006752.1, from coordinate 440,322 downwards.
TATCTAGGATATCGCCATCATTTTATTTGCACAACTGGGCTTTAGGGCAAGAACCGCCTCATTTTTGCACTGCAAGTCCTCAACTGGCAGTTAAATGTTTTCAGCCCCTTATAATTATCATTAACTCTTCACATGCGATTTGGATACAGACCAGGTCGTAGCACGATTATCGCGATGCTCAGCATTCTTGCTTTTCCTCATCACTCCGTTCTCTAACGCTCCCCGATGGAATTTGAAATTTCGATTCGCCTCGTCTGCGTTTTTTTCCGAACAAATGTGGTTTTATCGCGGCTGCGGTACCAGTTGGCGACTAGCTCCGTGAGAAGACGCTGGTGACGGCAACCACCAGCTACGTAGCCGTACCTCCACGTCGCTTTTCCATCGCATGTCCGCCACTTCGACCGATCGACCCCAAGCGCTGTGTTGTTTGTTCATCCATTAATGCATGAAAAACGATGAACATCGGAGAATACGTGATGCACTTCCTTGTTAGTTCTCAATGGATCTCTTTATATTCCTGCGTTGAAGAACAAAAATATAAATAATAGTAAGAAGCTTTCAAACTCGACGAATACCAGCGAGTTTAACATAGCCAAAAAGTATGACTGAATTGAAAAGAGTGATGGCTGAGCATCTTTTTCGGTTGAATTTTTGTCATTGTCGTTTAATCACCGGTCAATCTTATGACTCTAATCTAATTCCAAGATCGACTGTCTATTAATCTCGGCATGCTTCAGTAATTCTTACTTTTTCTTCCTTCTCGAGCGGGGCACAAGGTGTTGAATCCAAACATTATTTACGTAAATAGGCAGTTAACTTTTCGGCAGGTCGCCTTCGTTAGAGCCGCTTATCATTAGAAAGATAAAAAAGAAAAAATAAAATCATTAAAATAAAAAGCGGCTTTGACGAAGGCGACCTGCCGAAACGTTAACTGTTTGAAATAAAGTTTGAATTTAACACCTAGTGCCTGCCTAAGAAGAGAGAAAAAATTCTAAAAAATCTGATCTAATTTCTTCCAATTCTACCGATATTGAAGACAATACAGCGAAAGGACGTTCGACTAACAATTATTTACAACTAGCATACTTCAATTAGTTTTGGAATAAACTGTGCACATTCACTTGTATCGCATAACCCTCTTGATTCCTAATAACAGCGTGTACACCATAGGGTTAATAAGTACGGTAAGTATGGCCCTATGAGAAGACCGAAGATAATTTTTAAACCCTTTAGAAACTTCCAATCCATTGTCCTATTTCGTGAACCGAACTCGAATGATGATCCCAAGAAACCAATTCACGTTGTCGAAGCTGGTTATTGATTACCAAATCAATACTAGCTTCAATGCGCCGCTAAGATTGGATCGGACGTTATCGATTGAATCATCTGTACAATTTCTGGATAGGTAGCAGTGACTGGTAGCGTCTAGGATTAACGACTGCATTAGTTGGGCCCTAGGTGTATTAGGCGACGAATATGGCAAAGTATTACTGAGCATGAATGGCACGAACATTTGAGGTAAATTAGAATTTTTGCAATTATTAACATAAAAAGCTTTCGAATGTTTTTGTATTACTTCGTTTCAGCTCATGAAGCAAATTCTGTTAATATTCCATATCTAGTGGGGAGAAGATTTAATCAAAAGATATGCGAGACTGAATCACTAAAAACGTATTTTTTGAAAGTGTAGGCGGATTTTCAAATGCATAACATATACAATGAATAACATCGTCCTTTGACAAAATTCTCTGCTTTCTAAACTATGTAAATCATGGGTGCCAGAATAACGGTTCTTCCGAAATGTTCTTCATGATTGAGCAGAGTCAAAATTAATGACAAAAAGCATAAGAGCGATAGTGAAAGATGTATGAAGAGCAAAACAGTACTTTACAAAGGAAAATAACCATATACCAGAGAAAATTTCCGATGTGGTACCCTAAAAAAGGGAAAAAAGCGCTTGGTATGCAAAATAGACACTTTCCGATGGCAAACATTGTTCACTTGCAAATTCATAAGTTGGGGAAAAAATTTTGAGGCTCGTTTGAAAGCCCATCTTCTACCGTGTTGACTGGTATATAACTTGTCTACTTATTTCAATATGAAATTAACAAGCGAGCAAATTAGGTTGTTGATGATGCACGAATGGCTGTTGGGTTCAATTGCAACGGTGGCAAGTGAACGCATCAATCTGGCCTTACACCGTAAAACTGACAAAGAAATGGGGTTGTGCGATGCTGGTTGGACCGTTCTTGAACACCCTCCGTACAGTCCGAATTTGGGCCCAAGCAACTATCATTTGTTTCGCTCAATGGAACGCTGGTTGCTCGACAAAAAGTTTGGTAACGACACTGAATTGCACAATTCGGTCATTCATTTCTTCAACAGCAAGAACTCGGAATTTTATGTTTGTGGAATCGATCCTTGGCCGGAGAAGTGGCAGGAAGTGCGTGAGGTTCAAGGGGAGTACTTTGACTATTAGTTTTATCTTCATTCGGGTGTGATAGGTGCACAGATGAATGTTTTACAAGCATTTCGTCGGAACTTTTACCCCAATCTATTATAATTGTTTGCTTACGTTCTGCTACTTATTTAGATTTAGGATGCAAATCAACAAAAACGAGACCATTGGGCCACAGACACCTCGAAATGGGATCAGACTTGAAAGAATCTTTGATGAAGTTTGAAGATTCATAATGCTACAATACGTTGAAGAATAAACGAGATTTTCTTCTTTAATTAACATTCAATACAGTAACAGATAGTACTTTACACCAGAAATCTAAATGAAGCTTTTTTTCCCTTCATCTGTTTCGATAATCAATTTATTTATTGATTCATCTCTCTTTCGCCTTCCTTCAATGAATCAAATGAATGGATAATAGATGAATAAGTTGTGTAGGCTGGATGAACATGAACAATGTGATAATCTGTTACCAATTCTGTTTAAGAAAATTCCATAACTAGCTCAGTTCTCGTCACAAGAAAAAAATCTCACAGTACGGTTCTTATAATCAGCTCACAAATATGGTAAAATAATGTGTTGCTAATATGAGAACCAATTTTGAAACCAAGATCAATAATACTACTTGAATCGCAATGCAACTTTTTCACTTACTACAGAAAAAGTTTAAAATTAATTATCTGAGCAGTTGTGTAATAAGGTAACTAGTTTTCATGATTTTGAAAAGGAAAAATTTTTATATTCAACCTAATAAGATTAACAACTTTTTGCATTGTTAAGAGAAGAACCATTTTTTACACTATCTGGCAAGAAAGTTTACTTCACAAATGGTACAGTTTTTGTACTTATACAGCTTAGTAAGTCCATTTTGAAGGTACGCTTTGCATAATGGCATCAAAAGTCCTTCCATGTACGGCAATCTAGTGCTGAGTTATCGTATTTTGATATGAAATTCTACTTCATCAAACATATCTAGAGTCTACAAATCAGGACTGTTTCATTCAATCTCAGAAAATTTTATTTAGAAATGCCTTATGTTTCGTTTATTTTGACTCATCTTCAAATACAATCAGTTAAATCGACGTCAATCGTTCCGTTAGTCCACTAACCGTAGTAATCGCTCAGCCCTAAAAATTTTCTAATGGAAAGACAACACAATTCTCTTTTCAGACAAAAGCCATGACAAGACAAGCAACTGTGAAGATCACGTTCGACCAGCCGCACAGAGCACGTCAGTGAGAAGAGAAGATGATAGGTCCTCAAGCCTAAGCCAAATCTATGGACGAGTTCGATCATCCTTCTACATGTGATAGCGATGAAAGGCGAAAAAATCAATGAAAAAATACTGAGTTTAAAATACTTTCTAAACGGAGCTTGATGCCAGAACAGTTGAGCACAACATTCTCCTACTGTATTATACGATGCTTCAGCAAAGTTCAATCATATCGCAGCGTCATACATGAAATGTGTCTTAGTTACCTGAAATTTTGCAGAAACAAACTCCTTTTACAAAAAACTGCTAAATTCAATTAAAGTGAGCGTGAAGTGCATTAATATCGAAATTTACGATTACAGAGCACTTATTTTGTATGAGTGGTTTTAGAGCCAGAATTAAAACATTACGAAGAAAAAATTCAGCAGATAAACAAAAGTCCTTCTAGACGCCTTATGGATGATTAAAAGATATTTGTACTTTATCTCTAAAAAGTGGTAAGTCCTTGAGTACTCTCATGGTCAAAGATAAAGAGGTTCTTTCCAATTTTTCTTGTGGTGATTATCATCGCAGACTGCTAACAAATTGCAAACATTGGTCCACTCATGGAATAGATTATCTTGAAAAATAGTCGCCGCTTTCTCCATGGTAAAATTTTATAATTCGATTAATATACTTTGAAATGATTTAAATCATAGTTTCGGAGTAAAAAAAACGCATCATTTTGTTATATAAGTTCAAAATTGAAGGCGTCTCAAGGTGTCATCAACGCATAGGCCGTGTAAGGCTTTGAAAGTACAGTAGTTTTAAGGATTTTGCAACGAAGAGTCTGTATCGTCCATATTAACAGCTGAGGATAGCGTAATAATATAAGCTAGCTCCCAAAAAATTCTACAACAGTCTAACTTTCCCCATTCAACAGTGTTTGTCATTTGAGACATTTAAATAGTTGAAAGTTCTTGACTTCTTGTAGCACCAATAGAAAAATACCTATTACAGTGAACATATTTCAAGCAGTAGTCAAATCGAGGTCATCCTGAACAGTTTCGAAAGTTTATTCTGTGGCGACTACTCAAAGCTTTGCAGCTAAACCTTATGTCAGTTTCCCAATCGCTAAGAAGACCTCAGTAAAGAGTACTGATACATAGCAGAGAAGTACTGTCACAAAGTCAACAATAATCATTATATACCTGTAACATCATACCACCGCTGGAAGCGGTCAAATAAAAAAATTCTATTTGGCCATTTGAATGCTCAATAAATTACAGTGTACGCACCAGCACTGAACAAGGAAAAAAAATTCAATCCTTTGCAAGACAACATTCCATCACACATTACACAAGTCCAGCTAAAGCTGCATCGTTTATTTTACTGCTCTTTTAGCAGCGTTATAAGGTTTTGACTATATATCCAAGAATACTAAGCGATATGCAAAACTTTGGAGCTCCAGTGGAGATCAAACCCTCTTTCGTTCTTACTGAGGCTCTTTCTATCAGCTTCGACACTCATATTATAAAAAGACGATAGCAGAGCATGGGCTGTTGTAGTGCATAGGTTAGCAAGCGCTCTGATAAGAGTAAAACTCCGGTTCACCTTACGACCGAGGATCGGTATTTTGCATGTCACGCAGCTTTTAGATATGAAAATACATTGTCTGAGCGATTTTAACTATGAAGTTCTACGTTACCCAATCTATCAGCAAGGTTAGCGATATTCAAGTACCTATCTATGCTATTCGTTAGTTATTCTAAACAGGAAAAATCGTTTAACAGTCGCATCAGTGTTGCAAATGACTCTGAGGAACTCATAAATTTGAGCAGTTCGGAATTTTGAGTTAAGAAAGAATTACAGTTTGTTGAAATCTTCTGCTACTAATAACTTTTTTTCCTCAATAAAATTGTGCTCGGACCAGGTAATGATATTTCAAAGTTCGCTGTGCTGAGAAACAGACCATAATTTCTTATTAAGCTAAGTTGTGAATCAGCATATTTTCTATTCAACTATCACGCTTCGGATATAGTAAGCCTTGCCCAAAAGTTTGAAAACATTCACGACATTACGTTTTGAGGCCGTTATCAAAGGTGGTCGTTATTCTTATAATCGAAGCGGTGTTCTCATTCTAAATGTGTACAATTCACGGCAGCAGAGATATGCTTTTTCAAAGAAAATATCTCACTCTTCTCCCGCTTTAACAGCCTATTAATTCGGGAGCTTTTCTTACAAAATAATTCGACTTCAAAGCATAACCGTAACCACCATAAGGCAGTACCATCGAAGATACTTTTTTTTGTTATGTTAAATACATGTCAGGTTATCGAAGTTACGATGGTCCGGGCACATAATGCGCTTCATCGAGAACCGATGAACAAGAGCTTTTATCGCTGGATTCCGCGAGATGACACGCGCACCACAGAGAGTACATCGACCCAGTGCTCTGATTCCTTCACGAAAACCCTAGAAGAAAATATAATGCTTGATTAACCCTAGCAGCAAGGAGGACCCACTGGGCTACTCCATCAAGCGTCGGGGAAAAGGAAAGTTTTACTGGTGCCTACTCGAATCACTCGACAATCAAGAGTATATTGTTATCACCCTGTATTATTTTTGTTACTCATTCCTAATGAGAGGGGAGACTACTAATATGTCATCAGTAAATTTATTTCTAGTTCGATTATCTTGCCAGACAAAAAACTGCAAATTATATGAATATCAATTCGAGTAAGAAAAATCGAACTGTGCTAATTTACAAAAAAAAGATGATTGCCTTCAAAAACTGAAGTGCTCCTGAAATATTGAGCAATATCAGTTCTCTGTTGTGAGCGCTCGTAACAAAAAGTGAGTAAAAATATGATGTTACTTATAAATACCTATAGAAACAGTAAAACATTGCGGATCTAAGACTATTACCGGTTTTTCGCTAAATCGTACTTCTCAAAAACATATGGATCATAGAATTATTACGACAACCCACCGGACATACTTATGATATTTAAACAGTCTCTGAAACAGGGATTTCGGACCTGAAAAGTGCAGTATTTCTTAGGAAGGAGGAGGACTGATAATCTACAGAGCTACCGTAATTGCGGAAGAATGAATGAATATAAAGTCACTGAAGTGATGTCCCTGTGTAGTGCTAGTTCCTAATTGTGAATCAATGCAGGAAAACATGAGAGTTAAAGAAAAATTGCATGTGGTAAAGCTGCAACGAGATCATGATACTATTGCCTTTCAGAGCAGGCTTGACTCAAATCCTTGACAAATTGGTACTAAAACTAAAAGTCTACTAATTAAGCAAATTATAGAGTAGTTGAGTTGACCGACAGACATTTTTTGACTTCCATAGAATATTCCAAGAATCTGGGGGAGTGGCATAAATGACACTAGTCAGTCGTGTTGAAAATTAAACAACAACAAATACCTTTGGGAAAAAGCCGACAAGATGTATTTAACCGAACTAAGCAATAGCAATACGGACTTAGTCTACCTATGCGGACGAGGAGCATGAATAATTCTCCAGAACTAATAGAAAATATTCGAATTCTGACTCCCTTCTGGAGCTTGTTCATTTGACTTCACGCATCAAGAGAGACATACTGATTTCAATCCTCATCCTAACGAAATCCGGCAAAATCAACCTCCTCTTATCAAATCTTGTGATATCGTTGTTGAAAAGAATAACAGAGAAGAACCACACCAGAAATTGAAAAAGTGAAAATACAGAGTACACTGCTGTAGATGACGAACAGAGATCTAAATATGAAGAGGTGCACATGTAAGGAAGATAACATTGATAAGTAAAACTTCCAAACACTCCATGCAGGATCCTTGAAAATTCGCCACTCTCAACTGTTACATGATAGCATGACTAGTCATTGACTGAGAGTGGCGATAAAATTGATCGGGTAGTGAAACCCTTATATTTATTACTATGATTGCTTTCTCTGAGTTATGCATGAAATCATTCGTATGCACTTCTAAACGAGCAGTTCTCACTGGAAGTAACCATAAACGATTACTAATTAGACCTGTACTTCATAACAGCCTTTGTAGCGATGGTTTTTTCTAAGAAACGTTGCTTATGCAAAAAATTTATCAAGCTCTACACGTATGAAATCTGATGCAATCAAAGAGAAGATACGAAACGTGATCTCATTGTTCTTAAGCAAATCTATTTCACCCTGACAGCACATTTTAAGCCTTTCATAAGCTTAGCACTTATAAAGTGCTAGACACGTGTTTCGGCCTTTCAATCTCATCAGTAGCCCGGTGTCTTTCGGTTCAATCAGTTCCTCGAGTATATCTCCTATAGAGAAGAATCGACGCCGAACTACTTACACCAGACGCACGGTGAAGGGATCACCATGGTGATCATTCAGAGTGATTGATTGTCGATGGTCGTTTGCTTGACTAACGGGCATTGCGCAAGTATAAATACAATCACACTTTTGATTGGCTATTTTGAGACCACACTTAAAATTGGTACGTCCTGACGGCATCTTTTGAGCGTTTCATGAGGTCTGTTATGAAACTTATGGCAACTCTATTCAATCACTTCAGTTGTTTCAGTTTCGCTTCCTGCGTACCTGAATAAAGGTCAAGTCCGATTTTATTCTTCTTTTTTTTTCTAGATAAAATCGCTTGGAAGGATGCTGGTCAGTAGGTGGCTCGTGCTGAGTCAGAGGCAGCAACCACAGTATGACGCAGCCAGACACCCAACCGTCGTCGGATCAATAGCACTGGCCGGCACGGCTCGAAGCCGAGGCGGACGACGACGTTTTGCTGATCGACGAAAAAAAAACACACACACACACTGATCAACAAATGGGTCGTGAAAGCGCACAGTCGACAAAAGTCAGATGTACCCGATAACGCAATGGCACATAGGACCTGGGATCCTCAGTGGAAAAGCGCGGTCCTGTAGAATACACTCGTTGTTGACATCATTTTTGAACACGTCACCATCACTGGCTTAGTTGCAGAGTCATTGGCGAATAGTACAAGCGAACGATTATAAACGATCGGTGTCGAAAATTTGGATAATCAGACATCAGAAGAAAAAACTGCGAAGATTGAACAGATACGGATGTAAGCAAGCCAATCTCGAGACATTACTAATGTCTCTCCGACTGAGTTCTTAGGCAACACCTCATCCGCGTTAATATGTTGGTTGATTATCAACGAAATTTATCATCTATTCATTTCACCTAAGATGTGATTTGCCTGGAAAAGGCCACACTAAAAGTGCCATAGAATTTTTTTGATTTATAGTATACTGTAAAGAACATGATTTTGAACGAATCGGAGACACAAGGGATCGACGGACACTTACTATGGCCGTTGAACTGGAAAAAACTCAGCCGTTCCAAACTTAGAAATCATTTAACCTGTACAGTAATGGTCTCCCCTAGTAGTAGCAGTAGGCATGATGAATTCACTTCCCTGAGTCAGCAAATCGATTGCAAATTAATCTTGAACACTTGTGGCGATTCAGAATGGAATGACATTAGGTGGCATTATGCCAAGAAAAGTGAAGAACACAAACTCGATAAAATCGGTTGCATCATTTCTCATATAATTCAAGCAGGCTAATCGAATTTTACAAACATTTAATGTTACTTAAGATCGAGAACTTATGTTTTAATTAGCTGACCATCAGCATGGATTATTAAATATAATATCAGACGAGTTCCATATCTAAATCCTTTCAATAACCCTCTATTTGATGCTATTTGAATCAAAGGATATAGCTCTTGGTGTTGATCAATCCCTGACAGATGCGCCATGCAATCGTCGTCATTTTTCAATTCGTTTGAGGTGACTGAATGCATATCTGGCCTTTACAATGACTCGCGGTAACCTACCGCTGTATTGTGCCAGTGCTGCTTATCCTTCCAGACAAGTCTCGTAACAGTCTGGTAGCAATTTACCGACCCTGGAGGGTTGGATGGCTTGATGAGCTATGAGCGCGAAAATGAACCATCAGCCTTGTAGGCGACTCACAGCACCTGTAGCCATTGCGCCACATGCGCCAATCACTGATACTCAGGAGGATATAATATTCGCTAAAATTTTATCTTTCATTTGACATGGATATTATGTGCCATACTGAACAGAATTTCAGATCAACTTTATTAAAACAATGTTTGCGCCGAAAGCAAGATAGTATACGGTCTCAGCACAGGGATAGAGTATACGGTCTCAGCACAGGGACAGATCAAATTGACCGGGCACAGTAGTCTTTGGAGAAGGGGTTAGCTAAATTAGCGATAACATCTCGTCTAGTTCATTCTACTCATTCATAACAGTCACTATCCTACCCTGTGATGGCATCATGATTGAAAGTGCAAAAGTGAACACCAGCGTTACAAATGTCGCCAGTTCTTGTCATTTTAAGCAAAAAAAAAATTCATCTTTCGAACTTTAAATGTGTATAACTCACATTATCGGTAACGCTGTAGTTCGGAATCTGAGGCACCTTGACGATTTCGGCTTCTGCAAAACAGCGACAAAATTATCACAGAAATCAATAGCAGCACTTGTTTTGTTTCTATAGTCAAGTGATGAGCCACCGAATGTCAGTCAAATCACGCCTGTATCCTGAGGTCACAATTCGCGATCTTCTTGCAGTCGCAATTGAGGTCTCAGGGAGCAGGACGCTCATGAATATCATTTGAATTTTGAGAAATTCTATTTGGAAAATTGCATCAACTAAAACTCTTCTTCCTTTTTTTTTCTCGTTCGTGCAATGAAAAGTGCACGACTATTGCAACGTTCAGTGTTATCGATCTTTCCCAGCTTCACAACGAATTTTTTACAATAATAGTGGAATATGTCAGTGAAATAGGCGCACATGACTTAGCTTTCGGCGGTAAAAACGGCCGCTAGTTCGACAATTGCAAGGAATGGCTCAGTGTTCAAAGTGTACGAAACTTCCGAAGACTTCACTCTATACTAATCGGATGGACGATTCAGACCTTTAAGCCTAAAAAATCCGCGTCTGCAGAAGTAATGGAAGCAGACGCCATACAGGGACACACAGCGGTAATACGGTAGCCGGTTGGAAGGCGCGGAGCGGATGTGGCCGACTGCAACGCGAAGCGACGGGCTGTCGCTGAGTGGGCGGAGCGTGGCTGCGCCGCACACGCACCACCAGGCACCGTCGGCCACCGCCGCAACTCGTCCGTCTCTACAGAACCACCCTCCGCGTGCAGGACCTCGCAGAACATGCAGCACAAGTTCTGAGGCATTCGTTGGCAAGGTGGATCTTGTTGCGGGACCTCTTGGGCTGGTCAAGGCTGAACAAGGCAACGATACGGTCGGAGAATTTCACCGAAATTAGCAATCAATAGTCCTTTTTCTGCATCGATGCACTGAACGCGTTTTTTCAGGAGCAGCTCGTGGAAATTCATCTCTCTACTGCTGGAGTGACCGATGTCGGCTACTGCGACCAGTTTGACGATGATGATAACGATTTTCATAAACATTCTCCTCCTGATCGTTTCCAGATTAAGCAAAAGTGCATCAGAGGGATCATTCAGTATCAGTCAAAACAGAGCATTTTTCCACTAGGCTTGTTAAAAAAGCTATCTATAGTCGCAAAAATTGATCATACGAGCTTGAGTTTTGGTGTGAGTTTTTAATACACTGTGCTCAAGCTGTAGCGTTCGATAACAGACTGTTTTATGTGTTCAAATTCACCCGATTTACTCATCTATTCAGATGGCAGATATTGACGAAATATTGCCTCTGAAAAAGACGACGATCTTTTCTTCAACTCCACTTAAGATGAGATTGAACCGTAAAAACCATTGGCCATCAAGAGCGGATGCTTTGATTTTATAACAAGTTGGAGGCCCCGTTAAAAAGGATTTGCTACTTAAGACTCGTTTTCTTGATAGATCTTTCTTGTTCTTTTTTTTTGTCATATGTGATCCTCTCAATAATCACTTAGACCGAAGGATAGATTTATCGGAATAGAGGACGTCTAGTCTGGATGAGCCTGAAGCAGAAGTTCGCACAAAACGAATGAGCGATGTCTGAAGTTTCTTATATCAAGAAGAAATAAACACAACATTTAACAGTGTTCGACATACTTCAGTCGGTGAAGAGGAAACTATGACCAAAAACTTTGTCCAGAGTACTGAGATTTACTTCGCTAAGCCACAAAATAAGGACGTGATTAAACTGATTTGAACGATAATGATTACGCCAACCAAATGATTTGAGAACATGAGAAAACCTGGTCTCGTTCGTTTACTCATGGAAAACCGTAGAACTGTCCTTTCTTTGTGGACAAACCATATTAAAAACTCTGTCTCGTATTCCTGTCTTTTGTGCTAATAGTTCTTACAATCACAGTGAAGATGTATTCAATGTTAAACTGCGTTCTGCGCCAGAATAGCTGCTTCATTTGACCGCGGCGATTTTGGAGTAAACATTCAGAGTTCAGCTTCAAATCGCAAAGTAATCTCTAGATCTTTTCGGAAAGTTTTTCGCCAACTATTTTTGTCACCACACAACGCAATACGCATAAAGGTTAAGTCGTCTAGGATAGTCAGATTGAACAAATAACTTGCAGACGGACATCTGAACTAAACGAATGGTTGTGCTTACAGAAGATCAAGCAAAATCTTTCGGATCGCTGATAAACACCGTTCTCTTTGATCCTTATCGTAAACCTTGGAAGAATTAGCTCAAAACCTTCGCAGTGATTTTTTTCGATTGTACTCCACATATTTGGCGATTATGTCTATCAAAATTTGAAAATATTCATTTAATCTATAACAGGGTACTCACACCTGCTGCTTCGATCATCTATAATTTTATTCATGATGTTCTAGATTTCAATGAGTCTAACGTTTTTCAGCTTCTAAACAAATCATTCAAGGTCTAGACCGTTTGTGATGCACTCCAAAAGAGGAGCGACAGGTATAAAACTGAATATAGGCTGGAAATTTGATTTTTACAAATGGCGATGAATCAACTCAGACTACAGACGGAGTGAGCCATTCCTGTGTCAAAATGTCATGTTCAATGTTGGCTTCATTACATCGGCTCGAAGAATCTTGACATTCTCATTCGAAAGTCCATCTGATAGTACACCAGTACCAAGAATGAGCTCTAACCTAACAACAACCCAGTCACAGCTTCGTAAGTAAAAATAACTTAGCACAGCTTTCAAGACTTCAAGGATATGAAATCTCCACAAATTGAAGAACTCTATAAGATGGAAACGCTGAGGCCCGTACGATTCTTCGGTAATCCTGAACACAGGCTGCGAGTAAGGCAAAAAAAAAAAAACGCATTCATCAAATTTGTACCCAATCATTTCGATCGACTATTTTGAGACATCGCTCGAAACAGTACAACGTAACTACAAAATCTAAGCCTTTCATGAGGCCTACTATGGGTACTTATGCAATGCAAGACACGTGTTTTGGTCTTACAGAGCCTCGTCAGTTGCAGGGTGCGTTCTTGCCCACTCAATTTCTCAGGAAACTACTCCTCTATAGAGGAGTCGACGCAAACTGTTTACACTCAACGTTCCGTAAAAGGATCACCTAGGAGGCGTTCTTTCAGGATGATTGATTGTCGACTGCATGGCGTAGAGCCTTTATGTGGGCGTACGTAACTATACATTTGTAACTATCTCACTGAAATTTGAGCGGGCTACAATACTGCATTGATTCACACTGCAGAACGTCAAAGCTGAAGTGATTCTGTACCTCTAAATATTCAAAACTAAACTCATCATAAACACTGACATTGATATAGAATCGCCGTTTGAAAATCAGTTGATTTTTGTTCTAGCTTAGGAAAAAAAATGACAACTTAATTAATATTCTACAAAAAAATATTCGGATGAAAATTATAATGGTGAGACTTTATCAAAAGAAAACTTCCCTAAAGGTCCCCAATTCTCTGATACTTAGTCGCTAGAATTCACTACTCTTTTGAATGATACCTATTACGATATTACGACCGTGCATTTAAGCGGAACGTCACCACAAAATTTCACTAGTAAAAATAATCAATAGCCCTTGAGTTGAGCTCTAATTATTGCAGTGTAGTGGAAAAAACCACTTGGAATAGAAATAAATTTTCTAGAGACGAAACGATGTAATAAATCGAGTTTATACGAATCAGCATTAGCTCCACCTTCGCCATAAAGCCACGAGGCATCCCCTTAAAAACGAGTATTACCTGCGACTCGACACGATCTAGTTGTTGAGTTTAAATTTTGCGATTTCAAAGTGATGACCTGACCATAGAAGGAGGAGGCGTCGCGGAGTTTATTAGTGGTCGGCGGCGAATAATATGGTGGAAAATTGGAGGAGAGAAATCAGCACGAAACCACTGGTTTTTATCGGGTGGCTGGCGACGAACGTTGGGGCGCCGACGACCGAGGGCGGCACGAACGAACGAACGAACACTGGCTGAGGAAGGCGGATACGGACGGTGGCGGCGGCGGCGAGCGGCACGAAAATGTGGAAAAAACGAAAACGAACGCCGGCCGTTGAAGAGGGGTGGATCGATTCAGGCGAGGAGGTGGTGAAATAGCGAGACGACGATGCAAAACGATTCGTCTTAAAGGAAAGCGATAGAGTCACGCAGAGTAATTTTGGGATCTTTAAAAGATCAACTCATATGCCCTGTAACCTTGTAACTTAGACTGGCATACTGTTTCAAACATACAACAAAGAGCGCATGTAGCGCAGTGGTTAGAGGTACCCTGCGTCGCACACGAGGTCAATGGTTCGATCTCGCGCTCATGGTTCACCAAGTCATTATCCCTCCGGGGTCGGTTGGTGAATTGGTACCCGACTGGTCTCAGACTGGTCTGGGAGGATAAGTAACACTGACTCGGTCCAGCGGGAGGCCACCGTGAGTAATTGTAATGGCCAGATAGGCATTCTATCACCTCGAACGAAGTCAAAAATTGAAGACGAATGCATGGCGCATCCATTAGGGATTGATCAACGTCAAGAGCTTAATCCTTTATTTATCCTTACACGCAGTCAATGCACGTTCGCCTCAATATGACGCCACTGAAACGAGGCTGAAGGTATTGAGCTGAAACACAACTTTCTTTCCCGTACAGCTGACAATTATGTAAGAAAAATCACCCCACACAATCTTCTATGGGAGATTTCCATTCTCAACTAAGAGAGACAAGATAGCCTAGATCTGGCCGTATTCACAAACGTGATTGTTAGTGGTCCGTCCGTCCGGCGCTTCGTGGATGCCGGTGGTCGGCACGAGAAAAACCATCACACCAACACTGACACCACCGACCAAATTGCACGACCAGCCAGCACACGTTTTTCCCGCTTCGACACAAACGACGACCACGAGAAATGAGGTCAAATCCTGCTCTTTGCAGCTGCATAAATCGCCCGAATGGCCTAGAAAAAAAGAACGAAAAACTGGGCCAGCATCATGCAAGAATAGCGGTCAATCGGTCGCCAACCATCTCGTAAACTTGAACTCCGTCTCACTTCATCCGGTCAACTGATCAGATTACTTATTTTTTAAAGCAAAGACTGGGAACGAAGTTTGGAAAAAGATGTTGATATGAGATCGGATGAATAACAATGATATTAAAGTCAGTGAATTAAATCGTTCCATAACAGAAATAAAACTAATTGTTTGTTTTGTAAAAATTATTTGTTACTAGGTAGACCAACAGCACAATAAAATGCGAAGTTTTTTAATTGGTTTTTTTTCAAACAATATTCACTCTTCCATGAAGTAGATATTGTGAGCTTTTTGGTCCTCTGTGTCTCTCTGAATTAGAACAATAGTAGTACTGGAAAAAGCATAGTTCAAGTTGTCTAGGAAGATTGAGTGGTAAATAATGAAACAACCTCGGTCGGGAGCGAATCCGCGTTTCATCCTTTCCAGGCGCGAGTACTAGCACTATATCACAAAGGCCGCCGTCTTGCGACCGCTCTTTCTTCGATGTGGACTATTGAGGTTGTCAGTAAGCAACACTTAAGGGGTTTGGTCTGTTAAGCAAATATCGGCACTGAGCCTAGTTAAGCTGACAGCTTTTCCTACATGTATAACCTATATTTTTTGAAATTTACTGCTTTCATGCAGTGGTATGACGTCGAAATATTTATCTAAGAAGATTGAGGCACACAAAAATCGATCTCAAGTGGGAGTTAAACTTGCGTTTCACTTTCGAAAAGCTGAAACTCAACTGGGTTCAATACCGGTACGTACTACCAGACCAAACACATCGGGTTAGTTGCCAACAGTTTCGATGATTCATATCGAAGGAAGAGTGATTGCAGAGCGGTGGCCTTAGTAGTGTAGCAGTGGGACACGTTCCGGTAGGAGTGAAACGTAGGTATAACTCTGAGGTCAATTATTATATATCGCTTAATGTTCTTGAAAAAATATTTGAACTTCATACCACGACTAGAAAACAGTAAAATAAAATAAACATAGGTTAAACAGAATCCTCTTTTTCTTTAACCACTTCCAAGGCTGTTATAATATTGTAAATATACCCACTGATACAGAGTGACGTGAAAAACTTTTGCGTTAGATGGGATTCAAACTCACATAACACTCTATCCTGGGGCGTGTAATAGAACCGTTGCACTATCGACCACTGTTTCCACACCACTTTTAAAACATAAGTTAAACAACTCCAAGTTAATTTATTTCGTCAGGATCATTCAAAGTAACAAACTGTAAATGATGATGAAGGTTCAAAATAGGCATCTCAACTGCAAACACGAAAATAGTGAAAACGCGTTGAAAACACTCAAGGTGATGCAATTCAAATGCAATATCAAACTAATAAACTTATAATAAATTGGATTATAAGGAAAAACGCCAAGTGGGAGCTTCGCCATTAGATTGAACTGAGGAGTTGCCATAGTGGAACTCACTATTACATGAATCCACTTTTCGAGTTGTGTCACGAAGTGGAATTGAACAAGCAGTACGCAGTTTGATGTTCTACCCAAAGTATCGAATACTAATGAAATTCGGAACAAAATATAAGAGCTGGATATGCTACGGATGGCTACAAAAACCGATTTCGCTTCGACTACGGCGCTTCAGAAAACATAATTTATAAGGAGAGCAAAGCAGCTCAATTTGAACGGGTAAACATTCACATAGTCTTGCGCGTTCACGACAGTTCACAATGAATTTAGCAGGAAAAGATTTGAAAGAATTATTCCGCTCATAACTTCCAACACAAATATTCCACTCTAAGGCGAAATCAGTCATTTCAATGGAATAATTTACGACCTAAAGATTATTGCAGGAACAGCCACAGTTCCTTTTTCCGATACGATCGAACTCTGGTTTTCTGTTCTCTTAAAACTTCTTTTGTTGAGGTTCTATTTCGAACAGTGAAGCGGTCAAACAAGCTCAATTCGGTTTAACGAACGCACCGTTGATGATCACGTCTATCCTGCTAAAGCTCACAACTTTGGAAAGTCCTTCACTACGTTAATCACTTGGTAGATTCAAATAATAGACATTCAGAATAGAAAACAATGAGTTAAGGAGTTTGTAGGTGCGCCTAGGGCGTCTATAGCTTGTCTAGCACTATGGCAAAGTCCATCCTGAGTGAAGATAGTTAAGTATTCGAAGTAACTTGTTAATAATAATTGGCAATTCTCACAAATATTTGAGCGATTGCGTTAAGTAAGCTTTCAAATATTTAAGAAGAACTTTACTACAAAAGACCTACCGCTAAAATTTACAAATATGCGACTTTCCAGAATTGTTTTTCTACTGACTTAATGTCGCTCGCAGCAAAAACGTAATCAATTATACAGTCCTTGCATATTTATACTCATTCAAATTTGTTTTCGTTTTTTGATGGATTTAAAGATGAATATGTTGACAATCTTGGATGACGAAACTGATATAAAAGGGCCATCTCAAAAATGAATAACTTCGAGAAACTATGAAAATGAGAAGAAAAGCTTAGAAAACTAATCTTTATTTAAAGCTTCGAGAAACTAATTAAATCCTAGATAGTACCCATAAAAATCAATGGCATAGGAACGAGAGAAAATATGAGCCAAAAAATATCAAATCTGCAAGGTAGCGAGAGATCATTATATAGCTAATTGGAGAACAGTTGTGAATAAGCAATGATTAAGGCGAGCAAGGATTAGAAAAGGTAGCAGCTTTCAAAAGACTCAAACTCTCACATCCCGACAAAAATGAAAATTATATTAATTTGAAATGCAAAACCTTTATCCGAACGAAAAACGCAGTGCAAACAAACAGTTTCGATTGCGGGAAAAGTTTGTTTTAACATAATATTGACTTTTTTGTTTAAATATATATAGCATCCTATCTTTAACTTTTCAAAGATGTTCTCAAAACGGAGAAAAAAGTTCCATATTTCTCAGTATGTCCAGAAAAATCTCAAACTAGAGTACGATTAGCTGATAGAACTATGGCCATAAACATACTTTCCTCATAAATCTCAAAATCTCCTATAGATTTTCTATAGAGTGAACTGTTCGCAATCAGTTGACTTAAAACGGCGATCGTTGACCGAATGAGTAGCAGAACTGCCAAATTTTTTCTTGTCATGTTAGTAACATCTAAACGAAGATTTGCCGGATAAGTGGTGAGCCTTAATGGCAGCCAGTGCAAGAGGTGGAGCCTTACGGGATGTCGAGCGCTCATAAGTAAGGCCGTTGAGTTGATGGTCAGAATTCTTTGGGAAGAATCAAGAAGAAAGACAGTAATATCAGCAAGTCCTCCTCGTAAACATTGGGATACCCCTTCACGTGAGAGAGGCATACACAGGATTTTCCAAGAACAAACATAACCTATGTGGTGAAGGAACTTTGGACATACGTGATTTGCTGACCGGGTACGATTTTACTTACTCAAAATGTAGAGATGACTGTCTTAAGGCTTCAGAGGGGAAGTTAACCAGTGAATGATCTCAGCTTAGTCCAAAAAGCTCAATGTAGTTCACAGATGCTCTCAACACATGAATCATAATCAATCATGTGTGTTGATGTCAAAGCATACGTCTCTGGACGGAGCAGATTCTATGTATCTATTTCAACGCATACTCTGTCGTGCTGCTTGTTTTGTCGCGCATAGTTCACTTTTTACACTTTTTGCATTCAATCGATAGTTGATCCGGCACAGATGTTACACCTTACATAATCTATGAAATGTTACTATCTACACTCACAGCCCAAGGAAATGCCATTGACTCGGTGATTAGAACTCTTCAGTAAGAAGTAAGAAGAAAAATGGTAATGTCGACAGGTAATGCCCCTATTGCATGCGCATTGAACTTTTCAGAAGAATTCTTCAATTCGATCCACTTGCGACAAAAAATTAGGCGTTGTCGCATGTAGGGAAAGAATGGACATCGTCTAAAACTGTCCATAGAGAAATCAGTGATCCTTCACCATCCGCGGTGACTGTTCACCATTCCTCATGGTTTTGACGAATTCCAACTCAATTCTAATTAGTAAGCTTCGTGGTAGTAATCGCAGTTTTGAATATTGATTAGTACTTGAATGGTGCACAATGGAACACGACTTACTAATGGCGAAGTGCAAAGTGCAGAGCGTACAAGTTTTACTGGCCAAGGTTGCACTTTGGCTCAACAATAGTTGTGATAGAACGACTAGCAGTCGAAAATTCCTCTCATCCTGTCGGTTCCACGACTCGCTAGAAGGGACGTTTGCAGCATTCATATTGATGCAAACTGTATGCAACTAGTCGCATTCTGATCATAACAATTTTGCACGCTTCGAATTTGTTGCGGAAAGAAAAAACAGCGGAACTTTTACACCTAACATCGATATTTCATGAGGTTAGACCAAATGAAAAAAAATCTTTGAACAATTATTGCAGAAATGAGCATTTCGTGCTTCCAACAAGATGTAGATGATTGATTTAAAGAGAAAACACTGTGGATCATACCATCAGATGATTAGTGGACATTTGAGGATAAGTATCAAAAAGCTTATAAATTTTCAGATTATAGTATAGCGTTTTACCAGTGTTCTTTGACAGTAGGCAATCATTGGGAAATTTTCACTATGCTCACCTCCAGCTATGACGGCCAACAGATAAGGAATGTGGAGTTCGCATAGCGGACAATTCTTCTTCATGTTTCGTGAGCGCAATGCGTCGAGAAGTCGTGTGTCTTTTGCCCTCAGTCGAACACGACTACATCCGAGCCAAACGAGTACCAATGAATTCAAGAAATAGCAACCAAACTACAATTATACCATTGTCTTAGTGTACACAAAACATATTGACCAGAAAAGATAGTGATAATGGTAGTAGCTTTCTACATAAAGAAACTATTTGAATTTTCTTTTTTGATCAATCAAATGGATAGATTAGGGCAAAATGAGCTCAAAAAGAGGTTGTTGATCCAATGAATCAAGTGCATAAGCCGACGACATATTGCAACATTTATGCTTAAGTCTCATTCTAATGACATGTTAAAATGTGAAGTTTATACACAAGAGTGCTAAGATACGAGCAAAGCCTAGGACCTGTGGTGAACTGGAGCCCGCACGTACTCTATCTACTGGTTCATAAGTCCTCATAATCATAATCAATCGAGGTCTTCGCCCTCTCTTTCTTTCATCCGTCTTTCAACTCATTCGGTAGTTGCCAGCAATCCTCAGTCGAAGGAACTGATCTAGGGCGCACAAGTAGGCATGTACCCCGAGTAAAGCCGTGATTGAATTCATAATTTTCCTGTTCGTTGTGGGGTCGTCGTATGTTCATTATGATCTCTGTCATTCTGACTATTATAGAGCGCATGTGGCGCAGTGGTTAGAGGTGCTCTGCGTCGCACACGAAGTCGTTTCGATCTCGCGCTCATGACTCACCAAACCATCCATCCCTCCGGGTCGGTAAATTGCTACCTGACTGGTTTCAGACTTGTGCGGAAAGATGAGCAGCACTAACTCGGTTCAGCGGGAGGCCACCGCGAGTCATTGTAAAGGCCAGATATGCATTCAATCATCCCAACGAAGTTCAAAATTGAAGACAAATGGATGGCGCATCCCACAGGGGTTAACCCAACGCCGAGAGCTTTATCCTCTTTTATTCTTTATGGTTCACACCTATTTGTGCTTCCTAGATGTGCCCCATTGAAAGGTGATAGCTAACAGCCAACAAAGTGTCAAAACATGGCTAAAAGAAGTGCAGAGCGAGGGCCTCGATTCGGTAATGAAAAACCTAGTGAGTCCCCAAAAAGTGCGTTACGGGCTCCTAGTTTTGCTTGTACCTCACCACATTGTGATCGTATTTCGAACAAACGGCAAATTTCCTTAGGGTTGATATGCAAAGGTTTCGATCAACTTTTAAAACCACTTACACCATGTGTATCTCTACTCAGCACATTACATGCTGCTGCGGCCAGTGAGTCCGCAAAACGAAGTTGTAGTGAGTGGCTGTGCGACTGAAACTCAAAGCTAGAATTTTGTAGGTGAAGAATAGTTGCGGTGGACAAGTTATAGCGAGGTCACGGGCAAGTGCAATATTTCATTCTGCGTTGGTCTTACCATGACTGTCCATGTCAATCAGACATTCTTTCATTAGGAAAACTCTGATAAACTAAAATGCCTTTCATTAGTTTCACACCAGCTATTTCATAAACCTTTATCATTTCCACTGTCGAACTTGTAACATTACTAAGCTTCTTATTTACAAAATTTTTTCTATTTTACCGAATTTTCATAGCAGCGTTATTATGCCTGGGTATTTTTCTGTTACTGGACCTAATTTCCAAAGGGAACTCTTCTGCTGGTCTCTGCTATCGAAATTGCACCACAAAAATATAGCTTTTCATCGACTTGTGACCACACCTATTGGTAAAGGGGTTTGACAAGGTGATGCGATATCGCCAAAGCTGTTCATCGCCGCGTTGCAGTGGGTAATGAAATCACTAAATTGGGACGAGAAGGGCATTCATGCAGATGGAAAATTCCTGTCACATCTTCGTTTTGCAGACGACATCGTCATCTTTCCAAAAAGTACCAATGAAGCAGAGACGATGCTAAAGGAACTAAACGAAGAGGGGAAGAAGATCGGATTACGTATTATAGGATGAAAACCCAGTTCAGGAAGAATTCATGGTGCAATGGTGATCAAGTCGAAATGGATGGTTCTGTGATGCAGAAACCACTTCGTGTGTACCTTGGACGTTCACTAAACATGGATAACAACATGAAGGAGGAACGAGACAGAAGGAGGAGAGCAGCATGGGCCGCATTCGGGCTTCTCAGAGAAGCTACCAACCAGCTAACGAACCCAACACTCCGTGCTCACCTTTTCCATTCAGCAGGCCTCCCGGCGCTCTGCTGTGCAGCTGAGACCTGGACTGATACTTCGACGACGTCGAGACTGCTGCGCACAACTCACAGAGCGATTGAACGATGTCTTCTCAAATTCAGTTGACGCACACAACATCTGACCGGCTTGCCTAGCTCAGATCTTTAGAATCTATCCCGTCTTCGTGACAGGTCTATACATCTATAGCGATACACGGATGGGCCGGTCATATACTGAGAAGAACGGACGACATATGGACGAAAAGAACTGCAGAGTGGATTTCACGAGAATGTACGTGTCCTCGAGGACGACCACCTACACGTTGGGCGGACGTGTTGGTTTGAAGAACGAAGGAGCTGTGCTTGCACCTCTCGATTTATTCAGATCACGATATGACACTCGCAGCAGCCGCCATGCTCGAGTAAGACCACCTTCATGGACGACTGTCGCGCAGCAGAGAGAAGAAAGGAATATATGGTGGGGTCCGCAGAACTAGTGAAGACGGACCGTTCAAATATCAAGCAATTAAGTATCAAGTAATCTTTTACTGGAGGTGGACTTCCCATTGAACTATTAATATTCAGCCGAAGATTTAAGTCTAGCAAAACTTAAAAATTTATTTATATTTTAGATCTCGTTACGGCTCTGTAGCACTAAAAATGAAATTTTGCTTCGTACGCGTTGCTTTATGTTGCGCTTATATTTGGCTGGGTAGCTGCTGCTTAGTCTGGTGGTATTCGTTCTATAGTGCAAGCCTCGGAGATTCCACAAGTGTACTTGATTTTCTAGAAGGGCCTTTATACAGAGCTGTAACATAATCATGTATATCACACGCGTCACAATTATCGCGCGGAATCTCGTCATCTATTGGAAAATTTTCTCGCCGTTTTGCTTAAATTTCTAGTGTTCTTTGTATTGAAATTGTGAAAGAAACTTCATTATATCGTTTTGGAGCTTAGATTTTGCATTCAGTCTGCTGATAAGCCTAAGCTTAATCAACTAATCCTGTGCACAAGATGCATTCGAGTGTATAGAGGAAATCTTGCAGTATCACAGTCATATGTTTTATCATGAGCTTCTACAAAGCGAAAAATGACCATTTTAGTAGCAAATATCGCATCTTACATGTAAATTATGTTGGTGAAATCGATCGACCGCGTACTGATCAACAGCCACTCACACACCCTAGCCAAACCACGCGCGGGTATTTTAAGCTCAATATTTTTTCCTCTTAAACTGCATTAAAACGACCTTTTCAGTAAGCAAATAAAGCATTGGTATTGCCGAAGTTTACGTCATTGAACGGTTAATGATAGTCTAAATGAAGAGCTCTGACTTACGACAAATACGCGTGTGGAACACAAATCTATTTTTTCTCTTACAACGCTACAAAAATAACCTTTCGATAACAATCACTTTTTTGAAATATTTGAGATTTACGCTATCGATTGGTGATGAATAATGTAAAAGAAGAACTCTGTTCTGCGAGAAATGCGCGTGATAATGCACGATGCGTGTGAAACACAATTTTTTTTTCACTGCTGCAGCACTGTAAAAGGTCTCTTCATAAAACAAGTGATTTTTAAGTTAATTAAAATTCCAGCTTTAAATAAATAGTGGAATCCAAGTAATGCTGGAAGTTGGAATTTCTTCTAACCAGCAAAAAATTCTCTCCTTAGTATGCACGTCCCTTAGCAGAAAATGACCAATAAATGTTACTACAATTATCATGTTGGCAACTAGTTTTACTATGTTATTATATTTTCTCAAACTTTTTTACTTCATTTATTTGCAATGAATTTTTTCTTAGCCTTTTTTATCGTGTTTTACGAAATTTGAAGGCTCGTGGCCTCGCGATTCTACATATACGAACCATTTTATTCCTGAAAAAGTATTTAATTTTCGCTACTGTCCTATCATGGCGGGCCTCTTGAGGTCTTCGATAAAACCGCATTTTTTGCTTTCGCAAAACGTTCCTGTAGTTTATCAGTAGCTCAAATCAAGTGAATCTCAATCGCATGTTTGATTTCTCAAATAGCTAATTTATGGCGCCGTACCAGTCAAAATAAGATTACGTTTCTCATTCGAAGATTTCTCAGTGCAAAAAAGTAGTACTGTTCTATTATGGCGGAACCAACTGAGGCCTTCGGTAATAGCGTATTTTTTGCTGCCACCTGACGAATGCATGATTATCGGATGGCTTAAATCAAGTGAATTCTGAAGAAATATTTTATTTCTCATATTGCTTGTTTTTAGCGCTGCACCAGTCGAAATAAGATTTTGTTTCACATTTGAATTCTCATGTGATAAAAGTTTTTCATAACAAAATCTCAACCACTGGATAGAGCAAATCTTTCTGATTAAGAAAGTGCGTTTGCTCTTCACTATTACAGCTGAAACACCCTATCCAACTAGAAGTGCTCACTGAGTATGAAAAGCAATATTCTTTCGATCGTTACAAAACTCGAAAAAGTCCTTTCCGAAATCATAATAATTGGAATGATTTTCTCTATCTAACGATAAATAGTTTATTACAAAAAAAAACTTCTATCCAGTGAGGAATCTTTGAATGAGAAACAAAATCTTAGGTACGACGCCAAAAATAAGTTATTTGAGAAATTGAACATTTGCCATTATAATTCACTTGATTTGAGCTATCGATGAACTACAGGAACGTTTTGCAAAAGCAAAAAATACGTTTTTACCAAGAACCTCAAGTGGCGTCACCATAATAGAACAGCACCAAATTTTTTTTAACTTCGGAATGAATTCTTCAAAAACTTAGGATTTCTGAACATCTCTTGAACGTTCCAGCTGAGTCATTCTGCCACCGAAGTGACACAAGACTATGTAGAGCACTTAACTGCAAGGCAGATGATCTACGAACTACACGAAGTTCAAGAAGTTTCGTGAAGGCGACACCAAGACGTCAAAATCGGCTGCGACAGCTCTGTCGAAGCGGCGTGAAGGCAACGCTCGCCCACATATTGCGTGCTTGACAATGCAGCGATTGAAGTACTGAAAGTTTAATTCATCCACCGTAAAGCACAGATAGTGCTTCAAGTGATCACTATCTTTTGAGGTTTCTGCAACAATTCTTAGCAGAAAAACGCTTAGCTAAAATCGATGATGTGATAAAGCATCTGTATGATTATTTTGCTCCAAAAACCACGCAATTACATCGTCGAGGCATTAAAAAACTACAGAAAATTTGGGAAAACATTATTAATTTTCATGGCGTATACTTTGCTTAGAACTGGTATTTGCTATTTTTCAATCAGTTGTAATCTGAAAAGGATATGACTTGTTATAAGCAGACAGGTATAGTGCTATATAGGCGCCTATTTCGTCCTATTGGTACTCATCAGTAGCACCTTCCCTCGCTTCCGTCGATCCCTTGAGGCTAAATAATACTCTAAAAGATAGAAATTTTTTACTTGGCGTCGATTCCTTTAGAGGATTATTTAGCGGACTGGTAAGGGCTCTTGTACAGCCCGACACACGTGTTTCGTCCTTACAGACTCATCAGCCGGGCAGAACCCGTCGTCTGTCGATCTTTTTGTAGTCAGTTCTCTCGGGAGCGTTACACTCCTTATAGAGAGTTATTGACGACGTACGTTTTACACTCTATGTCAAGCGAAATTTTCACCTAACACAGAGTGTCGCACTCGATTGCTAGCTGGGTGGTATTTTTATCATATTATACTTTTCCTTCGAATGCTTTATTAAGACCACGCTCAAATTTCAATAGATCCTTCCATTATTATTTGAGCCAGCATATCATGTGGTCTGGTAAGGGGACGTACGTCGTCGATAACTCTCTATAAGGAGTGTAACGCTCCCGAGAGAACTGACTATAAAAAGATCGACAGACGACGGGTTCTGCTCGGCTGATGAGTCTGTAAGGACGAAACACGTGTCTCGGGCTGTACAAGAGTCCTTACCAGACCATATGACATGTTGGCTCGAATAATAATGAAAGGATCTATTGGAATTTGAGCGTGGTCTTAATAAAGCACTCGAGAAAAGGTATAATATGGATTATTTAGCCTCAAGGGATCGACGGAACAGAAGGAGTGTGCTATTAATGAGTCCCAATAGGACAAAATAAGCACCTATATAGCACTAGACCTGTCGGCTTAAAAGAAATCATATCCTTACCAGATTATTTTGTTTTGAGCGGGTCTGTAAAAGAGCGGTCGATAGCAAAGGTATGATTCAATAAGTTGTTTTGTCGAAAATGATTTCATGCTACAAAACTTAGTAGCCTACCGAATACTTTAATAATATTGCATGTTATCAATGGTTGTCGCTTGTTACTTGTTATGTTTAGGGTAGCATAATTATTGGTGTCAGTCTGATTGCTCGCCTGTGTTTCTTCTAAATCAGTTCAACTGGAAACTTTTAACATAAGACGTTTTCCAGGAACGGTTACCTAATCCCAAAAACATTCATGTCTTAGCAAATTTATAATTTCCCGAACTCTGCGTTTGGGAGACTAAGAGCAAAAATAGATATTTAGATACTTAGATGATCCGTCTTCACTAGTTGCGCGACCCCAGCACATATTTAAATTGGTATATTGCTGGTTGTGCATATAATATTCCTTGGTTTTCTAACATATCCTTGCAAGGGCTTCTCCAGGTATTCACGTTTGTTTCCAAGGAATAGATTTCGGCAGCGGATCCTTGACCGGGCTTCCTACTACTAGTTGATTCGACAATGATGTTAAGCCGAAAACAAAAGCAGAAATAGGAAAGAAAACAACCGACCGCTCACGGATGATGTAGAAGCCGAAAGTCCAGAGCAAAAAAATAAAATAAAACAATGCCTTTTATGACCCTTAGGCAACAGTGGCGTCCATTAGAAGAATCTCTTATACAACAGTGACGGATATGATATCAAGGTTCACTGCTTGTGTAATTTGATCACTAGCAAGACCACGGTATAGATTTTAAAAAATATTCATCGGATACTCACGTTCAATGACAAATTAATGGCCAGTGAGCATGCGTAATCGGTAGCGTAAGGTGTTGTTCGACCTTCGAGTAAATTCACTACCCACTGGAGCATCCCGCATTGTAGCAATTCACGTTGGCACGACGGTCTACAACATGTTACGATAGTTGGCGTCGTCTAATACGGTACCGTCTGTCATACGATACCACCTAACTGGTGTTGTTCAACAAAAGGTCATGAGAGAATGGCATTATAGTTACTATATCAAGTTCTCAAGAAGTATTCAATGCCGCATTTCCACCTAAATTATCCTTGACAGCCTTGTGACATACCACTACACAAATTGCGTAACGATTATCAAGTGTCCAGGGCAGCATGTTGCTCTTTTTTCTTTTTTCCACGTCTTCTTCACTTTCACATCGGTCCAAAATACAGTTTGTAAAGCAGACTTAGTATTAAGGCTGCTCCAACAATCGACCATCAAAATAGAATCTTTACAGATATTTTCGCATAATATTGGCTGAAAAAACTACCACTACAAGATATTTTAAAGCCACAAATTAAATCAAGCATGAATCAAAGTGAAATGTTATCTTTTCAGGAACGCCGTGTATAAATACAGCGGAATTTTCTCCAAACCTGACGCTGGTCTTCTGAAGAGTCGCAATTAATTGCTCTTGTGTTGAGGTCGGAAGTCGACGACCACGTAAAACTGGTACAACGCAAGTTACGAACGCACGAACATGACCTTAACAATAAGCGTTACATTAGGTGTACAAATATGACTCCGCTTTGTTGCTGTAATAACAGTAAAAATAAAGTACCAAAATGTTCGCAAGAAAATGCGCAATTGAATGACACCAACATCAAGCAGTTTCATTGCAAAAATAATATTGAAAATCCAAAACGGCAGGAACTTTGCAATTTTCTCGCATGATAACGTTTGACTTCATGGCGCAAAAATCGATCGAAAACGTTATAAAAGATCTAAGGTGGGAGGTTTTAGGAAATTTTACCTAAACCACCTTATTCTCCCAACATTGCACCATCAGATTAAAAATTGAAAATAACACATTTCTACTACGAATTAACAACTTTCAAAAATGGCGTTTTCTGGGCACAAAAGTTGCAATCTTTATAACCATATAGAAACCATGATACAGAATATTTTGTACGTAGTAGATAGCATTTTTAACGCACTTTCAAGCAAAGAAAAAAAATTTACCTATCTTCATTTTCACGACAATCACATCGGAAAAACGGTGTAGTTACATTTGTACACCTTATATCAGTACTGGCGACAAGCTTCCACGCCTCCGAGCGCGCTACTATTTCACAATTGATACTCTGCACTTTTAGTACTAACGTATTGAAAAGTTTTCAAAGTAACGAAAATCTCAGGACAACAAAGATGCCTCGATAAACTGAATCCAACTTCCGTCTGATTATCAGTTTTACTTATTTGAACTTACTTAACACATTTTAGGCCATATGGATTGATTTAAATATGTACTCTAAAGAAAGCGACACTTTTCAACCGCAAAAAACATATTATTGATTGTAATCAACCCCATTATATGTGTTAGAACTTGCATATAATTCTCAAAAGCTTACAAGCTTACATAGCCTAAAAAGAGCAGCTTCCAATTTCCTCTCCTCTACAAAAACCAATTTTTTTATTTTTCATTTTTTTCCTTAAAAACTTGTACACCACAATCATCTAAGCACTAGAAAAAACGCTGTTCCATCCATTGCAAATGATGTATGAAGGTGTCGTACTTTTCAAAGAATCTGAACTATTTCAGACTTTATTTTGAGAAGGAATAGAAAATCATTGTAAAGAAGGTATTAATTTATCGACATAACTTCAAATCATAAAGTTCTCTATCTAAGCACCAATCAAAATGTAGCTGGTAAAGGTCTTCACTTTTAAAATAAATATTGTTTCTTCAAATGACACCAAACAGTCTTGTACACAAAAAAAATTTCTCACAGTTTCGCTATTTCATTGGAATTTGTCACTGAATTCGTGTTGCATTAACATGTCTACTGTTTTTTCTGTTCTGTTTTGGAAGTGAAAAACTAAGCCTACACCTACTAGGGTGGAGGCCTATTAAACAACACTCCAGACACGTCTTCTTCAGATTTAGAAAAGTTGATGACGATGACAAATCTCTTAGAAACGCATCGTGCATATGATTTCTCATGCATTGTGAAACTTGATTCGATGCATAGTTAGCCTGTGCACTTGGTTTGTTACCAATCTGTCGACTCCAGAGAGATGGGAATGCGTGGTAAGACCGGGATACGAAGTCGAACTGAGGACTAGGTGTGTTTTGCAGAACATCTCTAACCACCGCGCTACGCGCGTTCATCAGTTTTACACAGAAACAAAAAAGAGCAATTCGAGAGCGGTGAATGATGAGCAGAGTTGCCATTCTTACATTTGATTGACCGCGGCCAGGTAAAGACCACTTCTTTGTCATGAATGTGGATGGAGTTTGAATTCAGCCTTCATGAAGCAGTTGCTCTCTTCAGTCCAGTATTCATTAACAAATTGATGTCGGCCTTAGCTTCTTAAAAAGCCCTCATTTTTTGCTGACGATCTGGTTTCAGATAGTTCCGATCTCATGGTAGGATCACATATATATCATATTACATGGGTGCTCGGCAATACAGGCTTGGAAGCCAGAACAACCATGCTTGCTTTCTCGCTCCTGAACGAACTCCGCTAGCCTTTGTTGCGTGGTCGACATTGAAATTTGATATGGTTTGACTCTTGACTAAAAGATTGAAAAACACTGACCTAATGCATCGTGAGCAGTTAAGTAGGTCACAAGTGAACTTAAAATCAAAAATTCAAGTTCACTTAGCTATCTATATGGCATATATCCAAAAATGCTGAATGACATGTAGAACCTAGAACCTCACGCGGGAGTTGATCCTTCGCTTGATTTTCACCGGAGGCGTGTGTAGGCACTACACTGCAGATGCCTTTGCTTAGTCATCATTCTTCCTACGTTATAAAGTACCGACTGTCAGTGACATGAAGATTGTCTCAAGAAAGTACATATGTTTCAGACCAGATTCTTATTTCAAATAGAGCAGTTTCATATATACCTAAAAGAATTGAGTTGTGAGCGAAAATACAACCTCAGGCGGGAGTCGAGCCCGCATTTCATTCATACCGGGGACGCGTGCTACCACTACACCACCGAGGTACATTCGCGCCACCACTCATTCTTCAATATCTCTATGATAGATGCCAGACACTAACCTTTAACAGATTTGGTTGGGAATGCAATTTCGCTTTATAAACCCATTTGAGCTGACAGCCATTGTGATAGGTAATACTCGAAATTTCTAGTGTTTTCACTACATTTTTCGCAGTGTTGTGATGTTTCATATATACATAAGAGAAATTGGTGGTGCAAAAATAAAATAAAGTAGAGCAGTATCAACTATGTATCGAAAGTATATGAACTTTGTAGTTCTTCTTTTTGGTATTTAGGATTAGATGTTGAGAACTAGCTATAGTTTTGGAGAAATGGCATCAAATCATATATAGAAGACTTCGTAATTGAACGAGATCTCAGAATACAAATATAGAAACCAGTACTTACCAAGAAGATACTCTCGTCCTTTTGTGTAGCTGGCGATTGCGTTAATTATTCGAGCCATTTGTTCCCGAGAATCGACACTGTCTGCTTGCAACACGCGAACCAACACGGACTAAATACATAATATAATTTTACTTCCAAATTTCCTAACTGTGAAGTTGTCGGATCATACATACATTCCTTTTCATTCTCAGAAGTAAAACGTCATTGCTAATGATCCATTCGAGTGCTTTCCTTGAGTACTCAACAGAAGCAGCGATGGTGACTTGCTAAAAAGTTCAAGAAATGAAGAAATTAAGCAGGCTCCAATAGACCACAATCAAATAATACGGATAAGAAGGAGACGATGGAATTCTCGGCGTTAACCATTTCCTGAAGAGATGAGCCATACATTCGGATTCGACAAGTGAAGTGATTCGAATGCATGTCCGGCCTTTACAATAACTCGCAAGTCTTGTTGATGCACCTAGTCAGTGCTGATACTCCCAGAAACTATGGTACCACCTTAGCGATCTTGGAGGAAAGGAAGGCTTAATGAGGTTTGAGCGCAAGTTTGAACCACTGACCACGTGTTAATCAAACAATGATATATAATAATTGAGTATATTGTTGCAAAGAGCGAGAAGATACAGCTAGAAATATTGGAATTATAGGAAAAGCAGAACGAACCTGACGTATTGCCTGCAACAAAAGCGCCGTACATCGTCCAATCGGAAATGAGCAAAGTAACGATGACAATTTCTCCGCATCGATATCATCGAATAGACATCGTTCTGACTGATCTCTAACATTACAGACATTTTATGGATATTAGTGTAGACATCAGGAAATTTCACATGCAATGAAGTCAAATCTTATTTAAAGCTTGTGAGACAGATTTTATTATTTTCTGTAGACGATTCCTTTATTCCGGAGAAAAGGCAAAAAGAATTTGTAGACGATCACTCGACACGCTATATTGTGATGGTAGCACTGCGAGTGTAAGATCACAATGAAATTCTTTCTTTTTTTATTGTTTTTGATGTAGCGTATTTTCATTGGATCTCGCCACGAAAACATGCGAAAAAACAAATATTATCGCAATTGATTTGGTCCCGAAAATATAATATAAAAAGACAGATGAGGTAGTTTCAAAGCTGTCCGTCGGCGAGATTAAAAAATTGATGAAAGGATATTTGAGGGCAACACTATTTTTCTTAATAAAGCACTGGTCAGTTGATTAAAATGCAATGGTAACACTAAACTTACGAATCAGTCGTCGATGATTTCTTCGTCACTCTTGACGTCTTCGGATCTGGAGGGATTTCGCACAAACCACCACTGACTGCGTGATGACGACACTCGCTATCTGAAAATATCAACCGTGAAAAACACCATGGTGCCGAAATCAGATGTCCTCTGACCTTTGAGAGATTACGCGATGTTATCGTTTGTTCTAGCACCACTTATGAATAACTGAAACGTTTGGGACTTACTTAAAGCAGGAATGACAAGTGTGAAAAAACAAACAAACATGTGATCAGCTTTTTTAATTCAAAATTTAGCACGACGTTGCTAACAGGTAGGAATTCCTCGACCAATTAACAAAAGTGAGTAGCGCAAAGATCTATGTATATATATATATATATATATATATATATATATATATATATATATATTCACGTCATCCCCCAAGTTTTGACAATGAAGCAATAAACACAACAAACATCGAATTTATTCACCAGAAATGATTCAAATTGCACAACTTTGGTATCGTTCAATTCCCCATTCATTTGCAGACATTTTGGTATACAACTTGCCTATACTTATTCTGAGATGAAGCTGCCGTGGAAACAAAATCGCTTGCTTCTCATGCACGAGTGGCGTGCAGGGGAAATGTCTAGTGAAGCGGTGTGCAAGATTAACGGAGCTTTCTGTCAATGGGCCAAGCGTGACTGATCCTTCAAAATGCTTTTTTCAGCCCAAAACTTCGCAAACTACTTCCGAGCCGTCGTTTCTGCAACCGCATCTGCAATCACCTCAAGCTCCATAATTCTTGCGCACCTCTTTACTAGCATTTTTCTCTGCGCACCACTCGTGCATGAATAGCAGGCGAACTGTTGCCACGACAACTCCATTTTGAAGCAAGTATAAGCAAGTAGTAGATCAAAATGCTTACAAGAAAATGCGTAATTGAACAATATCAAAATGGTGCAATTTTGATTACTTCTGAATAACCGTCTCAGGACAGTGGACTCATGGCCTCTCCATCTTTAGGTGCCAACGCTGGACGGTCTGCTCTACCTACTCTGCATCTCCAATCCCCAGTGTGCCACTGTTACACGCAACAACCTGCCATTGTTAGACGCAGCACGCTGGGGTAAGAGATGCAGAGAGGTGGAGCAGACCGCTACACTTGCCACTCAGAGATGGGTCCGCAGTTTCGAAAGTGTTATTAAATTTAGTATTCATCTAACGCCAACACTTATGAAATGACCTAATATATAAATATATATATATATGTATATATCTATATCTATATATATATATATATATATATATATATATATAAGACAATATATATGTGTATAAATGCACACATACATACATATATAAACATATATATGTATATATATGCATATATATATATATATATACAGACGTAAATGTATACATGCATGTTGTTCAGGCGAATGAACTTGGAAGAGGATTGATCACTTGATTAGCATTGTCCATGCCTTTCAAAAATCCCCTACCCTCCACCGCAACCTACCTTGATAACGATGACTTAAGCGAGGATGAATGTGAGTGCCATGGGGTGATGGCACTTTTCGACCCAATGTCATCTTTGGGAATTTTATCTCGAGATCAGTGAGACTGTACAATATCATAAAGAAACATATTCTCCTTTGATTTGCTCACCTCAACTCTGCGGTAACCAAGTTACCACAAGTTGGAGTTGAGCGACCTGAAATGCTTTGAGTACTAATTTTGCTTATCATAAGTGCACAAACTCTAGAGCCGGAAGACATATGATTTTTGAATACATTATTGAAAATACGCGGCAAAAGAAAAACATCTTGTAGAACTCCAAAAATAATCGGCATGGAATAAACGCATACCTCAGAACAAAATGAATACACAATTAAATCAAAGAACAAAGCATTATAAAAAAGGGATCAGAGTCAGAAGAGCTTATTCAATTTGATTCGGTTCCTTTGTATATACACAGACATCTTCGTTTACATTAACAATTCTTCATTTGTCTACTAGCTATTTTTTACGAAGCTTTATTTTGGGAAAAGTTTACGCAAATGTCGTACTAATAACTATTCATCCGTTTTCACTGGAACGAAACTGGAACGTTTAGAAGTCTGTGAAAGATTCAAAAGCAGTACGGATGAAAACCAGTAGGCCTGGGTAGTATTAGTTGACATACGATAGCTTAAAGCACGAAAATTTCAGTGTTTGAACTAATTTTTGAATTACTTCCATACTGCGCTGTGACCTGGACAAAGTTTATTTTCTAAACTTTCAGTAACCATTCAATAGCAAAAATCTCGACGATTTTAGTGATGTACTCGCGAAATTCGCAAAATCCCATCCGCAGGCCGGCAAAAGCATGGTAGCTTGGTGCAAATGGTCTATGGGAGAAGCTGCGTGCAACGAAAAATGTTGGAGTGTGAAACATAATTTTCTTGCTGTTCCAGTGCAGTAACCTCTTCGGGACAGCTATAGAAATCGATGCGCGTGAAGCAAATTGTGTGATTTTCGCTGTTCAAATGAGATCTCTTTCTTCGTTTTGCAAAAAAAAAAATTTGAAATCTTGCCTTTCTTTGACAGAGCAAGATTTCCTCTACTCCCTCATATGCTTTTCGCTTAGGTATATGTGCTTTGTATAGAGAAATACGCTGATTTACTTTCAATATACTAAACTTGGCACGAATTTAATTATATTGTGTTGTACAAAGGAGATCACATAAAAAAATCTTTACTATTTTGACAAGACCTGATAGGTATCGTAGTGAATAAGGATTGAAATACAATCAATAATTTATCAAAAATGATTATGAATGCTGCGATCAACACAGCGCCGAGCACGAAGCTCAATGTTCTTCTAGCTGTAACAGCGCACTAAAAAGTTCTTTTTGAAAATCAGGCATAACATAAAATCTTTGATATTTAAGCTATCGAATAGTTATCAAAAGTCTGAATGAGAATGTGTGCAAAGTGGAAAGCGTAGACTGTGAAATAAATTTTGTTTCACCATTACAGCATAACAAAAGAACTGTTCAAAAAATAAAGCAAACCATTCAAATTTTCAATATACAAGCTATCGAACAACCACTGAAATGCCAAAAAGAATGAAAAAAAACGTTTTTTTTTTTGGTGTGGGTGCGGGTAGGGAAAGGTATCAAGTATACCCGCAGTAATGAACGTTGAACTTCCGTCACTTCTTCGAGCCCACATATTACAATCACCTACCTCTACGCAGACCTCTATTAGAGTTGTTTAGTTGTAGAAGATCTATTTTTAAAGCTACGCTGTCGCATTACAGCACATTGAAGGTTGAAATTTCGTATTCTTTTTACAAAGATGTGATACTATCACTGAAAAATGAAGACTTTCAAGACAAGTAACTGCTCTTCATATAGAAAAAAAAACCTTTAAAAAGGTGAATTCGTTATATTCTATATTTTGGGCAACGCTAAAATACCTCTAACGTGTAACGTTCACCTATATCTACCAATAAACCACCTATGATGTTCAAGCGGCGGTTAACATTTTAGACGTGAAATGTAAGGCCCAGCTGAGCAAATGAAGCATATTGAGTATGAAACATAATTTTGTCTTTGCTGCTACAACGTAATAATTTTTTTTATCAAGCTAAGCATATCGCTGAAATAGCAGGGATATGATCTTTCGAATGATTACCGAATGTCTGAGAGAAAGCTTTTATCCATTGAGAAAGGCGATCTAATAATCGTGTACCAATATTAGTACACGCGGTCCTATAGGGGTTAAAGAGAAGTTATTTTAGAAACAAGTACACTGCCAAAATTTCCGAGATTTGAGCTATTAAATAATTACCGAAACTCTTTCAAAAGACCAGAAAACCCGTTTTTTCTTCAGAGGAACGAAATAGGATGTGAGTAACAAATCTAAATTTGCGCAGCTCAATCCCCTTCTGACCATTATAACGCAATAAGAAGTCTTTTTCAGAAATCAAATTCATCATTGAAATTGTCGAGATTTGTGCTATCAAATCAAGATTTGAAGAAAATACTTAGTCTAGTTAAAAATGCTTGAGTGTAGAGAGAATTTTATTCTCAGTGTTACAACGCCATAGAAATCAGTTTGAAAAAGTAGGGTATATTATTGAAAATATCGTGGTTCAAGATTCCGAATATCTACTAAAACTCTCAAAAAAAAGCAAAAAATTCGTTTATATGAATAACTTGATACAGGGTGGAGATAACGGAAAAGGACTCAAATTTTATAACACACGAAACGTACTGCAGAGCTGATTGGTTATTATAGAACGGTTTTTCTCAAATTTGACAACATTACATAAGAATTATGTTTCAATAGCATTTACAAGAATTTTTTTTTCATGCCTCAAAGAAAGGATAGATGAAAAGAACGTTTCTGACAACTGGGCCATGGTTACGATTCAACGTCCCGCGCTCAGCAGTCCGTCCACTCCATGTGTTCGGAATCAAGGAACTGATACAAAGGCCGTCGAGGAGGATAGAGCCGCTGACTTGATACATCGGTTGTTTAATTCAGGTGACTGTATAGGTCAAGCGTGTATTCACCAACGTCTAACGATGCTTGACAAAGGCAAATGTATTACGCACCCTACAAGGATTGATCAACGCTGAACGTTTCATCCTCTATTTATTCTTTATCAAGCCAACAATATTTGTTCTACATGCTTGAATTTGAATCAAACTTTTCTGTAATCTTAGTGAATGACTTCAGCCTATGGTAGAGGAGCTCAACTTCGTTCAAGCTGAACTGATAACCACTAAATGACATAAGATACTGCTAAACGTCAGAAATCGTCACAGATCTACTTCATGGCAGATATCTCAGAAAAAAGAGACGAGTTTGATTATAGATATTTTTTCACATTCTGCAGTGAATCTGTTTCACGCAAATTTGTAAAACTCGTAACTCAATTATTCTTATTGCGTTAGCTGGCTGTCAAAGCAGTGTGCGAAGCGCTCCCACTTTGCGTAATCACCGCAACTGTGGATCGAGCAACCCCTCACCATACCCACTGGAGTAAGGTTCGACAAGGAGACACATGTCGCCGATGCTGTTCACCGCCGCACTACAGTGGATGATGAAGTCGCTCGATGGGACGAAAAAGGCATACAGATTGATGCCGAGTTCCTATCAAACCTTCGCTAAGCGGACGACATCGTCGTCTTTTGAAAAGTACCAGTTAAGCAAAACCGATACTTAAGGACTAAACGAAACGAGAAAAAAGATTAGGCTACGC
Source organism: Parelaphostrongylus tenuis (assembly GCA_019055375.1). Classification (NCBI taxonomy): domain Eukaryota; kingdom Metazoa; phylum Nematoda; class Chromadorea; order Rhabditida; family Metastrongylidae; genus Parelaphostrongylus; species Parelaphostrongylus tenuis. The sequence goes on along the minus strand of JAHQIW010006752.1, from coordinate 403,264 downwards.
AAAAACAGGTCGAAGACACAATTTATGAAGAGTCTATGGTACGAAGGTGAGCAAGTCGAATTGGATGGTTCTCTGATCAAGGAGACCACACCATACATGTACTTAGAACGTTCAATGAACATGTAGAACAACATGAAAGAGGAACTAGACAGAAGAAGGAGAGCAGCATGGGCCGCATTCACACCTCTGAAAGAAGCCACAACTAGATAGCGGACCTCAAACGCCGTGCTCACCTTTTTGATTCAACAGTCATCCCGGCGATCTGATACGCAGCAGAAATGGGCTGATACTACAACCACGTCAAGAAGTTTGCGTACCACTTATAGGGCGCTTGAGCGGAGTTTTCTGGAAGTCAGCCGGCACTCGTAACGTCGAGCCGCTTTGCGCAGGCTCGATCTTCAAAAACTATCTCATCCTCATGATTCAGAAATATGCACATCGATAGTGGAAACAGATTGGATGGTTATATAATAAGAACAGACGACACATGGACGAAAAGAACAGTGGAGTGAACTCTAAGAGAATGCAAGAGCGCTCTTAGAATGCCACCCAAATGATGGGCAGGCGTGTTTGTGGCTAACGTCAACCATCTACATCCATAGATGGTGGCCACGAGTTTGGATTCACGGTATGGGCGTCGTGTACATCACCAATCTCGTAGCAGGCCACCACTATGGGCGACAGTTGTACGAGAGAGAAACGAATGGAAACTAGGCTGGGGCCCACACTACCAGTGAAGACGGGCCACCTAATTATTCAAGTAAATATTGTGGATTGAGATAAAGTGACAGTGGGCACAACATAGGTTAAATTTATAGCTGAAAAGAATGACATATGGGAAATGATGTCCAAAGCGAGTGAAAAGAACTAAAAGTAATATTGCACTTATGACGATACCTTAAAGACTCACTTTTCGTCAGTCTTTGCAAATTCAATATAGTCATCACCACTCTTATTTCCCCGCAACCATCGACCGCTTGAGCAATGCACGCACTTAAATGACGATTTTCACGAGTTCATACTACCTTCCTAGAAATCAGCCATGTTGACGGGCCCAAACAAAACGGGTGGTATTGATTTTGTTCCCCTTGTAATAAAAGGCGATAGGAAAGCTCCAATGATGGTATTCTGTTTTTCCACTTGGTTATAATAGTTTGGCTTCTTGGCTGATAAGTGGATGAGATTTATTTCAATAATGGCAGATGCTCCTTACCTGTTTCAAAAAGCTTAGTACACATGGAATACAACGGATTCGATGGGATGGTAGGACTGATTTTAACCTGGCGAAAGCGCGATGTAAAGAAATATAATCTTACTTGTCTTTCATTATATCTCATTATTTTTTATCCCAATTCATTAATGAGCTTCGCCTTGCTTCTGCTCGTTCTTATCCCGTTATTGAAGTAACGTTTTTTTTTTTTTTTGACTGTGTACAACATGACAATGATGCATTGCACGGATCCGAGCACCTCTTTCATTCGCTTCCTCGCATCTATCATCCACTTATATCTGCGGATTTCCAGTGGGGTGTTAATTTATAGTTTCAATCTCCTCGTAATTGACATCAATCACTGATCGCGTAGTACTTCGAGAATTACGGCATACCGTTTTATGGCGATCTCAATTCTTCCCCACAATAGTCGCCAGATCATCTTTTGAATCCGAAGGACCTTTTATGGACACGCATGATGCCAAACTGCCCATCACCGTTGAGTGATGAGAGATTTAGTTGAGCCGCGTGTTAGGTCGAACCGTCGTGCATTTTCTTGAGCAGTACATCTATCATTGTGCTTCTATCAGTCCTCAGCCTAAAATTTCATGTAATAACTATGTCTAGTATTAGTGGTTAGAGGTGGTCTGGGTCGCACACGAGGTCAATGGCTCGATATCACGCTCATGGCTCACCGAGCCATCTGATTCCTCCGGGGCCGGTAAATTGGTGCTAGATAGGTCTCAGACTTGTCTAGGCGGATAAATGACTCGATGCAGCGTGAGGCCACCACGAGTCATTGAAAAGGGCCAGATCTGCAATTAATAATCTCAAATGAAGCTAAAAAATTGAGGGTGACTGCATAGCGCATCTTTCAGGGATTGTTCAACGCTGAGAGCTGTATCCTGTAGCTGTATATCTAAAATCGTTGAGTATTGAATTTTCGGAAAAAATAACTGTTCATATTCAGAGAGTAAGTAGGATATGAAAAATAGAGAAAAAGGTGGAGTGACAATTTGAATAGACAAATAGTCAGGCTGGCATCAAATTCCCGAAAGCGAAGGAAGTCCTTTCATAGTTGTTTTTATTCAGAATTACAAAAATCACAGCAATGTGAACGAAATTATTGCACAGCTAAGCTCTACCCTCTGTTATGTGTGGAGGATTTAAGTACTTGACTATACCAGTTTTATTGATGTCGATCTTCTTGATGTATATTACCAATTTTATTGGAGAATTCAATTTATCATCAATATGAACATCTGTTCAACTCTAAGAATACCTTCAAATAGAGCGATTTACAGGAAATAAATAATTTGTGATGAAAAGCGGTTCGCTGAAAAACTGTTAGGAGAGTAGAGTGAATTTAATAAGATGTTTATCAATGAAATAAAAAAAAGCTATCTCACAGAATAGAAGAGAGACATCCAAAAACGAGAAATAAGAAGTTATTCCTAGCTTAGCAGTCGGAAACAGTAAATTCCTATATCATCAAGATCTCTTTTGAGGGAAGAAATACAATGGAGAACTCAATAAAGTGCAGAGCAGAGTTATCCAATAACTGCGATTGAGTTACTCGCATCGAAGTTTTTTGATGCAAAAATGAAATAGGTACAAGTAGTTATTATAGGGCTTCAATGCTTAAAACACAAACCGCTCAAAAAGGACATAGGTTGCAAAGTTGAAAGATGTGGACGAGAAGAAGAAACCAGAAAGTAAATTGTCAGTGTTTACTTGACATTCGGCAATGGAAGAAGCTCGATGCTGGCTAGGAATGACTTGGACCCCTCATAGTTTATTTATGACCTGCCCATCATCTTGAGTTCCCTGATGAGAAAACGAGTCGCTAACATAGCAATCATGCCGTTTCTTTATTATTTCTCGCCATCTGTCCTCCTCTCTCACGTAATGTCTCGTCTATGACGAAATGTCGTTTCTTTTCAATAATTCAGTTTGCATTGAATAACTAGAAACCTTGCTCTTTCTCGCTCTTTTTCTCTCCTTCTCTTCTTCACCATCCTCACCATTTACGGATTATTGATCGTTTTTTGTCCTTCCTTTCCATCTGTGTATCGCTCATCCGCTTCCTCTCACTCGCACTTTCTCTCTCTTTCTTTCTCTCTCCTCTCTCTGTCCATCATAACACTAAGCAGCCTGTCTCTTCTTTCCCCTCTTTCTTCTCCATCTGCGCATCGTTCCTCCACCTTCACTTCCTGTGATTTAATCTAATCTTCTCTTCTAGATAACAACGATCTATCACATTTCTATTGAAGGAATTAGAATATACTGAAACACATGAAAGAACAGACAAGGCTTTGAAACTCTTCCCAGACGACCAAACTCTTCAAACGGCTTACACAGATTCATTCTCATTTTCTTCTCGCATCAAAATTGATAAGTCAGAAGAGCGAGCGCAAGGAGAGGGCAATAGCAACGAAAATAAAGCTGTATTAAGTAGAAATAGATCCCTTAACAAAAGAGAATTTTAATACAGCTGTTTAAGGATGGCCTAGTCAACCTTTTCCACACGAATGGGTTTTTTATATATTTCAGGCTTCCTCATTGTTTTATTTTGCTTATGCCTTTTTTCAAAATAAAAAAACAAGCAAATGCTCGAACTTATTCTGAAAACATTGTTCAGACAAAGCACTAAACGTTTTAAAATAAATGCGTAATTTCAACTTGTACTTTTGGAGCAGCCTATTTCGGCTCAAAATGAGCTCTATAGATAGAAATAAGAACAGTGAAAACATCCACATTTTTGTCAACGAGAGATATGTCTATCTATCCCAATTCCGAGAATTCCTGTATTTCTGGAGCAACGAACTCTTTGAAGGCGGTTTTGGACTTGGCTTGGTTCCTTTAGCATTTTCAGCATAGATCTCGTAGTCCAGCTCGTTCAATCTGCCCACTTGTCGGGCTTTATCGACTTTCACATCTTCATACGCTTCAGTTGAAGTACTTACAACTATTTCATTTTCAGGATGTCGGGCAGATCTGCGTGCTATTATACACACAAGAATTTTGAGTGTTATTCAGAACTTTCTACTTAGGTAGTATGCGGTAGAGGTGAAATCCGTCTGGGTGAGGAGTTTCAACTTCGCACAGTCCGGTTTTACAAATCACTCAACATTCTTGGATCTAGGATAGCAACACCATAATAGTATAATAAATGAAAACTATCATAGTTTTGCATCAATTTGCTCCTCCAAAGGCTATAAATTTTTCACCGTCAATGGTAGAAGAAAGTTTACGGCCCCTCCATTTTCGCAATTGGAATCATACAGAGAATTTTTCCGAACCAAAGTTCACCGCCCATTCGTTCCATTTCATGAGCCACATGCCTCATTAATGCTTCAAGTCGTCTGAGCTCGAAATCGTAAAAATTGGCTTCTAGAAATAACTGCGTTGAAATATGGATTGCTAATTCTTGAAACTCATAGGAATACTAGGCATATGATAAGTAATTTGCACAGAGTGAAACCGCATAAAATGAGCATTGCACTAATAATTAACAGTACACTCGAAATAAAATGCTAATTCATATGTAAAGGAAACAAACTCTCAAATCGTTTCTCAGCTTCCGCACAGCCTTACAGAATATTCTACTAAAAGCTAATTTTATTCAACTTTTGTTTTCTTTTTCGTGCTTTTTTACTTCTCAAGTTTAGCGTGACACGTATTGACTGATTTTTCGACGAAATCACTCTGAAAAATGTGCGCCCTGCCATCCGCTTTTTCTCTCAGTAAAATGTTATACAAAGCATGAAGCATAAGGCTTTCGGCGTCGAGTATTCTCTCAAGGGGATGCGTCGTGCATTCATCTCGTTTCGTAAAATGCTAGAGTTGAATGAATGCATATTTGGCCTATAGTGATTTGCTCCAAACTACTTCTATTCGTTAGTGATGTTGCCTTCGCAAACATGTCCAGTATTGATTTGTTGATACCACTTCTGACACATGACGGAAGACTTGGTGAGCTCGTTGTGTGAGGTTCAACCAACGTTGCTGTCTCTACTATATTCAGGCGCTAAGCACTACGCTGTATGTCATCACTCATATTTCCATTAGATTAAAGAATATAAAAATTCTAGAACGATGTAATAAGCTTCCGACATGTAGAAAAGAGTCTAACAAAATCACTCGCAGTTTGGGCTCTTCGTGTTGCATACTTTTAACGTTATAAGGACCATGAAAAGAATTTTGCTGCTCACCGGGAGACATCAAATCTCACTCAGACACTGTAATGGCGGAGCCGCGTCTAGTTGAAAAGTAGGCAGACAGCCGGACAAGCATGCGCAGAGAAAGTCGCGTTTCGTGGGATAGCGACGGCGCAACGCCGCCTGCCTGTCAGTGCTGGTCCTCAAAAGATTAAACAGATTCGGACATACTTGTAAGAAAAAATGTTTGTTGCCTTTTACAAATGGTAATTAGTAGGCACTCGGTAATTCTTTGAGAAAAAAAAAAACATCTGTATCATGGCAGTGCAAATTATTTCTTCACATAAATAAAATCTACTGTCGCTCAATGTCATATACGAAGGGTACCGTACTCAAGAGCTCAGCTACTTAAGCGCTACTACTTTGGTGATTCCACATAGAATTTACTCATAGTCAACAACGAGCGATTGGATAGTTACTATTCTTCTCTTCTCTTCGTGTTTTTTCTAAACTGATAAAAAACCATAGAAAGTGCAGTTAGATTCATATTCTGAAATGCAATGCTGCTTAATAAATAGTAGCCATAAGAAATACAACAACTAAATTCAAAAAACGGCTTAATGTCGTTGATAAAATTAAAGAGCTTAATTTCGCAATTATGGAGTTCTGGACCCTTTTTTTGTAATTACCTGACATGCAACAATGCTTCATCTAAGCCGGGGATAATCTCGGCTTATTTAGCTTCTAATTATTTCCTCAATGTCATGAGCGAAAAAATTCTGCGAAAGGAAAAAGTCTGAGAAATGGTGAATGCTACAACTTGTCATTGTAGCAGCTAACATAAATCGAATTTGAAAGGCTTCAAAATGTAGTCCTTTTTTGAATGTTCAACATCGCTTTACTTCTAATGAGACGTTTTTTCACATTTCTCTACTTATAATTTGTTGAAACTACACTTCAAAATTGATTTGGACAAAAAACTAGATCTGTAGTGTATAGAGATATGAGAAAAAAAAGTCGTTCATATGATGTTCACAATTTTTAACAATATATAATATTACGCGCTTTTAGGGGAAACGTGAAAACTCGTCCAAACATGACATCATTTATGTTGTGTGGATAATGAGCTTTCGTGAATGTCATAGTGATTTTGTTCGCAACAGGGATAGAAACAGAACAGGAACTATTGGAAATGACATCGCCTCCTTAGTGACGACTCATTAGTAATCGTGGTCCTCTCGGAGTCGGCGACGGTTCTTGTTCAAAACTGCGCCGTGAGTTTTGCATCACCATAGCAACCTCACTACACTAGCAAATGTGAAATTTCAATGGAGACGAACTGCACTGAAAATTTCTGCTAGCCATATGGATCAGAGAAAGATTCATCACTATTAAACGAAATGGGTCGGCACACATGCTACCCACTTGCGCTGGAACTACTGAAAACTGATATAAGGGTATTACGAGCATTGAGTGATGTCGGAAAGCTTGTTTTCATTCCAGTCTTATTAGTGCAATATACGAAAAATGCAACCGTTCTGTGCCGTGTCTAAGCGTCCCTGACTATAAAAAACAGTTCGCCTTGACCATTACATAAGAAATACCACTGCTTCGATCCTTGTGTTATGTCTATGTCACTAGCCAAATTACTGGATCCAGCACTCGCCAGTAGAATCTCCATTTGTCACTCTACATCCAAGTAACCCAGTATTTCGTGGAATTCAAGAACTTGCTGAAATACAGGATTTCTTCTCTTGACCGCTTTTTATAGACCCGCTCAAGTTGATATAATCTGATAAGGCATTGAGTCGCAATAAGATGAAACAGGTGCCTGTATAGCACTAGATCTAACAGCTCACAACATGTTGTATCTTCACCAGATTATACAAAATATTCTTGTGTAATATTCGCGAAGTCTGCCCATTGAGTTCTTGGGTTTTGCTGAGCACTTGACGTGTCGTATTCCCCAACTAATGAATCTGTCTACTTGCTCTCAACGCGTCGCTCTACGTATGTGGTAAACCGATTTTTGATACCTTGTAGGATACAATCGCGATTATGGATGTTCATCGTTGGCATGTATGTGTGACGTAAATCTTCCTGTCAATTGCATGATTGCGCGCCAAATTTAGAGACATTTCCTTATGATGTTTTTCTGTGCACACACTGGTAGCTTTTCAGAGCGGCTCAGGACTGACTCTCATTAAACGTGAGCACTAATTCATCGGTCAGTGTTCTTCTACGTCAGGTGAAACTAAGTTATTATTAGTAGAATTTACTAGTGAGAAACTTGAGCCCAATTCTATTAGCAAGCGCGACCGGTCAGGAAGAGTTATCCCTCCTGATCAATCTATAAATGGGAGCCCTACCGAATCCAGGGTTAAACTTATCAGTCGTTGTGTGGACGAGCCCCATCGGCAGAATGACCTGCTCTATAAGCCCAATATGGACATTCTTATACACATCCTAGCGCATCTCATGGACACCAAATATTCTCGAAATATCTCGTCTCCCTACAGCAATGTCATGGAGTCCTTCCACGTAATCATCCTTTACGCAAATGTGTCGAATGATCGCGCAATGTGCGCTAATCGCGATGTCCTTATGGAACACGAAAGAGAACTGTAAACATGTATAACGTTACAAGTCGACATATGATGAACGTCTAGAGGAGTGCCTAAAAACTCAGTCTTTAAAAGGTTCAACAAACATTTCTAACAAGCGAGAGGGCTGGCAGTGGGACAGCGACCGGCTTCAAGCTTTGTTCTGCTATAGCATTCAGATTTTGAGCGAAACACCAATACTTGATGCTTGACCATTTGAATACAATAGTTATGTGATCGATTTCGGCCTTTACATCATCCGTAAGCGGAAGCCCGGTCAAGGCTCCATCGCCGGAATCCATTCCCTGAAAACGACATCTGAGGACCTGAAGACGTCTTTGCAAGGTTACTACAGGAAATCAAGGATTATCATATGCACGACCAGCAATATACCATTAAGAATATGTGCCGCGGTCCGCACAACTAGTGAAGACGGACCACCTAAGTATCTAAGTTTTGTCATCTGTTCACGCAAAAGATAGACCATTGTTTCGAGTCGTTGAATGAACAGCTAGAGTTCGTAAAATCTATCCGAGAAAAGCCTGAAGCAGCATCCATTTTTGAAAATTCGGAATGCCTTATCCGAAAATGGCTTGCATCAAGTGATGCTATAAGTAGCGAAAGCATACTATTTTAGTGTTTTTCTTATCACCGCTCACAAAAAAAAGGGCTCTTATAAAAAACATGTTTCGTACAGCCACCACTGTTCGTAAAAAAAAGCAGGACAAATCATTCCTAAATTTATCGCGAGAATAGCCACGTTCAAACGACGCTTCCAAGCGATAGGTTAAGCAAATCTACAGTCCTGATCATTCTGCAATTCATTTTCGACGAAGTACGTACAGCTATAACCCCGCTTCGGAAAATCAGGTTCGCAGAAGTCGGTGGCAGTGATAGAAATACCACCAAACCTTTTAAGCTGAATCACAACGGCCTGTATTACCGTCAATGCACTACCCGAAATTGTATAATTGTTCTAACGGCAGAGGACGGGACTGCGTGACTTCAAGTACTATATGGCTAAATCTCTTGCAAAGATGCGAGGACGATACATTGGCGAAACGAACAGATCGCAATCGGAAAACTCAAAGCCAAGTGAAAAACACTACTTCACTAGGTGCACAATGGGCACCTATACTTAATAGAGGAGCATTTTTGACGTATAAAAAGTTACTATTTTCTCAGCGGAGGTCTGCGAGAAAAACCCTCGAAGCATTTTGAATGCATATCAAAATCCAAAAACGAACCTAAAGGAGTAGTGTGCTGTAATCACACTTGATCTCGTTGTACTTAATGCTAAGTTTGTGGCCTGAGTCAGACACAGCCTTAATTTATGCAAAATTCAATGCAACTGGTCTCCAATAAATAGCTGAAAGACCTGGAAAGAACTATGCGTTGAATGTTTTTTAGAAACTGTTCTAAAACTCGACTCAAGAATATTATCAATCACCTTTTTTCTGCAGAGATTTAAATGTGTTTAACTGTTTGGATTACACGCCGGCTTGAACTTTTCACGCTTTTTAGAGGCCGATACCAGCGAGACGTCAGCCATAACTTTATTGTTCCGCATTCTGTTAGATGAATTCTACTACCAAAAACCTCGTATTTCTCTTTAACAATCATCATGAATGGTCTTCGCATCATGAATGGTCAATCATCATGAATGGTCTTCATCATTAGAACAAGCCTAAACAACCTCTTATCGTGTTCGCTTCTAAAATTCTATTGTGATGTTGTTCATTGTTTCCAGGTCATAGTATTAGAGCCACTAAGAATCACTTTATTTAATCAAAAGTACGACGCCTACAGCACTCCTTTAGGTCTATTGAGAACACTTTAAAGTCGACCTTATCCGTAATTTCGTCTTAGATTACAGTGGAAGAGTATTTGAGCCAATGTTCATGCACATCGTTTCGATCGTATACACTTGATCAGGACGTTATCTATCCAGAAAAATCAATCTTCACATGCAGACTTACGTTGGTCAGGACATCAGGTCCGCCTACTCTCTACTCGCCCATCTTTATAGGTCTTATACGTGATCATAGACGGCATCTGACTTGTTGGAAATTGCCTTGATTTGCTGCGCGACAGGTGGCGTAATTGCGTGGAGAGCGCGATGTGCTTCAATGATAATGACATAGGTTTCTAATGAAATTTGAGTTTTTCTTATCATCACAAGCGTTTCATTGTCATTCGACAATGGAATATAATGGAAAAGACTTCAATAAAGTTATCTTTGGCTGGGCGATGCCTCAACGTTCACTAAACAATGAATTATTCATTGAATAGATACTGCACATTGCAATACGATGCCACATCATCAATAATTCGAAGCAGAATTTTATTATTAGTGTACTTTGGGAGCTAAGACTTTCACAGAGTTATAGAAGAGGCCTTAATTTATCGTCCTATGAGTATTCACATTTTACGCTACCTTCCCTTAGCCAAGCGCCACTTCGACCATTCAAAAAGCTTATTTTGTGCTTGTTTTTGACGATTGAAAAATCATTTGATAGCTTGAATCAAAATAATTTGAACGGTATATTTTAGCTTCGAAAAAGCCTTGTTATTGCGCTAAAAGAAGAGAAATAATATTTTTAAACCGCGATCCTGGCAAGTTCGAAGGAGAATCTGAGGTAAAAAACGCGCCAGAACCCTCCAGAGTTACCACATTAGGAGGCATAACCCTCACGGATAGTGCGCAATCACTATTGGAATTAGGGCCAAGTTTTGCACCTGCTCAATCCCTTTCCAAAACATCGTTGCGCGCTATCGCTTGTAATTTGCACGAGGTCCTAGATCAACTCCGTTATAAAGCGAAACAAGAAAGGTTAGGTCTAGCACAGCGTCGAGAGGCAACATTACCACCACCTCCTTTCCCACGAAGGTTCTTTAAACAACAACAACCTGAAAGCGAAATTGACTCAATCTTCCGTACATTTTCAGACGAACTCTTCCACATACTTAATCGCTACCGACAAAGCAAATTCAGCTCCAACCTAACCAAAAAACAAAAGCATGGTATAAAAGAAGTCCGAGAGCTGATAAACTCAAAAAGAGTCCGGTTATCTATTAGCGATAAGGGTGGGGAATTTGTAGTTATTCCTCGTCAGTTGGATGTTGATATAACGGAGAAACATCTCCAAGATGCTTCTCTCTATCGACCTTCCTCTGAAAAGGAATATAAATCACAATGCCGAAAATTGAATGAAGAATGGGTCCGGACGGCAAAAGCTGCGGGTTTACAACAATCTCTTATCCGTCAACTAAAAATTGAATCGCCAACTGGTCCCGTCCTATACACACTCATTAAAACACATAAAATTTCTGCTAATGATTTTGGGTCTACCGATCCATCTACGTTCAAAGTTAGACCAATCATTAGCTGTGTAGGCGGGCCGACGGATAGGATTACTTGGTTTCTTGGCCTCATTTTGTCGCAATTACTGAAGTTCATACCAACCCATCTCCCCAACACCAATATATTCCTAGAGCACCTTAAAAATGCGCGTCCAAATCATACGTACGTAATGGAGTCGTTTGATGTTACAGCGCTCTATACAAACGTCTCAAATGACGTCGCAATACAAGCCACTCATGAATTACTGATAGAGAACATAGAAAACGTAGATATGTTTGGCTTGTCGGTCCAACAGCCTATCACACTCCTTAGGTCATGTCTAAGCTGTTCGATATTTAGGTGGTCGGGAAAATATTTCGCGCAAATTAGAGGGTTGGCAATGGGGCAAAGACTAGCACCCAGCTTAGCCATCGCTTTCATGTCAAAAGTGGAAGCTCCAGTTCTCCATCGGCGTCCAATACTCTACTGTCGCTATAAAGACGACTGTTTCATTCATCTGCTCTACACAAGAGGAGATGGATAAGTATTTCGAAATCCTGAACGGACAGTCAGAGTTTATTAAGTTGACGCGAGAACATCCAAATTCAGAGAGCTGGCTTCCCTTCTTGAACGTTCAAGTTCAACTTAATGAAAGTGGCTATAGCACAAAATGGTACCGCAAGCCTAGTAATAAAAACATCTTAGTACATTACCTTTCTTCCCATCCCTCACATACTAAAAAGGCACTTATCCGAAATATGTATCGAACAGCTGTAAGTGTTTGTACGGGAGACGATGAAAGAAGGGAATCACTAGACTTAGCGCGAAAAATAGCCATTTCTAATGGGTACAAAGGAAAAACAAAAACTAACGTTAGGCCCAAAAGGAGCGAAAAGCCTCGCAATGGGAATGACAGGGCGCCACACCTAAACAATAAGGTACCTCTTAAACTACCTTTCATAACAGACGAAGTCAGTACCGCTATTAGAAAGTGTCTGAAAAACAGTGGTCTAGAAGATTCTGTAGGAATTGTAGAAATTCCGCCTAAAACACTGCGTCGTCAATTAGTTCGAAACCGCTTGTATGACCGTCTATGTAATACGAAGGACTGCGTTATTTGCCCCAACGGTAGAGACGGCGATTGCATGAGCGTAGGTACAATATACCTAATCTCTTGTAAGACATGTGGTGATGAATATATTGGCGAAACAGGCAGACCACTTCACATCCGGATTAAAGAACACCTAGATGGAAAAGCAAATAAAGACCCAGGTAAACCTCTAGGTACACATAGGATTCAAAGACACAACGATGATGACTTCGAGGTAGTAGTCAAAATTCTAGGGCACGAACCAATGACATCGGCGCGAAAGACCCTTGAAGCTTTTTGGATAAATTCCAAAAACCCGCAAATGAACAAAAAGGGAGAGTGCCTTAACATAACCAACCATATGGCACCTTATCTCAGATTAATTTTCTAGCATGGGTCCCAGCTGACACCTATGCATAGTTTGACCTATTGACATGGGGGCGGGTTCATACATCACCCTGGCGCTAACAACATAGGTAGTCCCTGGATTAGATGGTTAGGTGAGTGGTTTTCCCTGAATCGATTTTCGCTTACAATACCTTAGATTTTCAAATAATTTTTTTTTCTCTTTCCTTATTGTATAGTCATATAAATAAAGCTGCAACGAATAATACGTTCAGGCTCTGAAGAAGGCATATTTGCCGAAACGTCAGCCACAAGCAATCGAGAAAACCCATCGACCGGAAAGAAGAGCAATCGATTGGGAAAAGATACCAACCTCGTGAAGCTTTAAATAAAGATTAGTTTTCTAAGCTTTTCTTCTCATTTTCAAAGTTTTATATTATTAACATGCCGAGGTTTCAAGAAAGTCGGTCTTTCGAGTTAATATTTTTTTTTCTCATTCAAAGATTTCTCGCTGATCAAAGCTTTTCCTTCGGAGTTTTAATAACCAGTTGATAGATCATATCTTAAGAATTTCAATGATTTTCTTGGTTTTTAGAATGAACGACGCACTACGCTGTGACAGCCAAAAGAAGATTGGACTTTGCAAAACTGGAAAAAAAGCATCGAGTGCGAAATCCAATTATTCGGTTCTTATGAAGCACTACGAAGTCCGTTCAACAAACCAAAGACATTGTTGGAATCCTTAAAATTTGATCTATCGTTTGGTCTTTGAAACTATTTGGAAGGGGACCCGATCAGCGAGAAAACTTTGAGAAACAAATTACTATTTCTGCTCTTTAGATGCCATAATAAGGCCCTTTTGAAAGCAAAATATAAAACTCATTTTTCAAAATTTTACCTATCGATTGCTAAGCTTAGTCAACAAGAAAGAATAAAAAGGATGAAAGAATAAAGCATTTGGTGTTGATTAATCCCTGAGGGATGCGCCATGCATTTGTCTTCAATTTCTAACTTCGTTTGAGGTAATGGAATGCATATTTGGCCTTTACAATGACTCGCGGTGGCGTCCGCTGAACCGAGTCAATGCTGCTTATCTTCCAGACAAGTCTGAGACCTGTCTGGTACGAATTCACCGACTCCGGAGGGATGGATGGCTTGGTAAGCCATGAGCGTGAGATAGAACCATTGAACCCGTGTGCGACGCAGTGCACCTATAACCACTGCGCCACATACGCTCTACAATAAGAACTATGACTACTACTAGTTTTCCGCAAACCGTAGAAAACATGTCGCCATAGCAAACGGCTCAATCTCGCCCGCTCATTTCACAAATTATGTGGACGACTGAACCTTTCGGTGTTCGAACAATATGATGAACAACTTGCTTCGATCGGGGTTCAAAGTATCGTCTTATATCAACGATGTTGCTTGAATCGTTCTTACTTGCAGTTGAAGCCCTTGATCTATGTTACGAAGTTATGCAATGAGTTTTGAAAGTGTTAGATGACAGTATGTGCTATTCCCACTGCTGCATCGGGAATGCTAATGAAAAATTCTAAGAACAAGTTTTGAGAATTCCCACTCAAAAAAAGTGATACCTACAAAACACATCTATGATCAACTACTATATTGATACTAGTATATATTTATATCTGGCGCTTCCTAGGCATCGCTACTTTTTTTCCCATCGTCAGTTATATATCCTGATAGCATATTTTGAGCCTTTCATGAGCTCTGATGTAGCACCTCTGGTGCTAGACTTTTCTTTCGACTTATTCTAGCAAACCTCATTTTTGAATAAAATTTGATACATCTGACAGCATATTTTTAGCCTTCCATGAGGTATGTTTTGGCACCTCTAGCGTTAAACGTAAGTTTCGACTTAATCTAGCATGCCTCATCATTGATTGAGTGAGGTCTATAATAAGTTGAATATGAAGGTGTTTATTATATAGTTATAATTAAATAACGTGTGCAAAGTCTCTCAAAGACTCCTTCCTTTACATGTAAAGTATCTCTCCAGTTATCGTAAATCAGGGTGTATCGCCGAAAAACAAACGTGTTCAAATAAGTGTTTTTCTGATTAAGAATCGCTAAGAACAACGAGCTCTCAAATTAGATCCTCATTCGATTGAACATAGAGCGAATATGCATAGTGTGGTGAAATAAACTCTGAAACCCTTTCAACTCCCTACGTACACTAAAACGTATGTATGCTATTCCGAGATCCAGGTCACCCACGGAGATATGTTGCTGCTGCATGGCGTTATGGGTTGATAAAGTTGTTTTTTTGAGGAAAAATAAAAAAATTATGCCTTCTTGGTTTCGATGTCTTCTCTTGCCACAAATTACCCAAAAGTGACATCAACAGATGAAAAAAAAATTCACCAAACTACTTGCCAAAAATGATAAACTGGCCATAAACTTTCCAGGGCGCACACTTTCTTCGTAAGGAATGCTATGTCGTTACAAAACTATTTCCGATGACGCAGCGCACTGAGGTCCTCAAAGGCCGGAACTCAGCATAAACTGTGTTCTGAAGCTATCAAATAGCTATAGAAAGCTGGTAAAGAAGCGGTATCAGGTGAAAACGACCACTGAATGGCATGTCCATAAATAAGATGCACACCGTCCGAAATGAGCAAACACGCGTCTACTCATTAAGGTGTAGACTACTGGGAAAAGGTTTATGGGTGGTCCATTCTCAGTGCGGCAAATGAGATTCCCGATTCCATACTGATTCTCTTGACATCATCAGATGCTCATCGCAAGATTACGATACGTGCACTCTAAATACAAGTCCTCATTAATCACGCTGTCTAAAAGTAGCCTTAATAGCCACGAGATTTTGACACCACCCTCTCCGCACCACAATAAAAAGCTCAGTTTTGAAGGGAAATGATATGCATGACTCCGCTGTTGGTGAGTGGATGTTCATGAGGGGGATGTGAATTGTCCTCTTATGAAGATGCTATCAAAAAAGGCTTTCATTACTCACAAACAAACCCAGTAATCCTCTTATCCATATTTTTGAAAAAATAAGTATTAACAAAAAAAACGTTCTCAAAACTTTGTCACCTCATTGAAAGTTCCGATACAGCTTAGAAGTTCTTCTCCTTCTAGTGTATAATGTTAGGTTGGCTGACATTCCGATATATTTCAGCTACTTACAAGTTCGGCGGTCATAATACTATTCACAGTGAATATGTAGACTTCCTTCCAATTGACTGTTTTCTAAACCTCGCATAAACATTCAGTATAGTCTGTTCATTACCAGCCGTATGCCATCGACTGAAAAAAAATGGTGATAAGCACAACCACGTGCTATCCCAGAGTATGTCTCTGCATCCCTGCTATAAATTGGGGCTTAATGTGGGGCATGTGGCTCTACTGAGACGGGCGAAACCGAACGTACGTAAGCCACTGACGCATGAACCTCGAAAAGGCTCTAAATGTTCTCACAGACTATACTACTCACAGTAATCGACCATAAATCTTTTCGAAACCTTATAACAATTCTGAGTTAATACTTCTCTCACAAATTTGAGTTGCATAAAATTCTGTGGCATATTACTTTTCAAATAATTTTTTAACAGGCGTACTGCAAGTTGAGCGTGGTCTTAAGAGATCACTCGAAACGAATAGTATGATATATTTGACAATACCACTGAAGAGCAACCAGGTGCACAACACTGTCAATCTAGCGATTAATTTTACTTGACTGCGTGTAAAATGTACGTCGTCTTCCACTTTATATAGGGAGATAAGGGACCTCCGAGAATTTTGAATAAAAACGAAGGGTAACGCTCAACTGACGAGGCTGTCAAGGTCGAAACACGTGTATCGGGCTATACAAGTGCCCATGACAGACCATAAGCATGGCTCAAAGAAGAAAAATCAGGTATGATGAAATTTGCGCGTGGTCTCAAGAGAATACTCGAAACAAGAGATATGACTTTCCAAATATTCAGTGCTGTTCCAAAGCGACTGCTTTCTACAGAGCCCCAGAGTACCTTGGTCCACGACGATTCGTATGGTATTTCACTCCACCGGGTTTGATTTTATGCACCTACAATGATTTAACAAAATTTACATAGCTCGAAAAATATGAAGTCATCAAAAAGTTCTTATTCAACCGCTTCTTAACAGTGTTATGATCTTATCAAATCCAATGATGTTATGATATTCAGAACTTTGAGAAGTTACTGAGTGTTTACCTGACAAGCTCACACGAGGTGACTAACATTTAGATTTGTTAACCACAAGACAGTACAACATCAACATTTTGACGGCTTCAGCTTCTTCATATCGCTTTCTTCTTTTTGATTACTTCATTGGATTTTCATCAAAGACCAACCCACAGTCTTGAATGATTAAATTACATTCGGAAAAGATTGTGTTGATTTATGTCAGGCTCTGTGCGGCTGGTCTTTAGTGAATGACTGATGACTCAAAAAGAACAAAAAGGCTCTGACCAAGGTGAAACCGCTAAAAATCAGCCAAAATTATACAGTAACGTATTAGATACACCTTGGAGTTCACAGCTTAATGCCTGCTCATCAAAAAAAAAAACCCTACATTTTTTATCTAAGCCAATGTTAACAGATAAAGGGGTGCAAGAAAGTTATTAAATCCCATGTCACTCACTATAATACATGCTCTTATGGTTATGTACAGGATGAGCCTCCGTGACTATTCCTTCTCCGAAATTTTCGTACCGGCAGCAAAAAAAAAAAAAAACGCATCAATGGTGAACATTCTCTAAGCAAAAAATTTTCCAATTCTAACTCTTCCGTGACGGCGGATATCCATATAGATATATGGTTTTTATCAATATTAATATAATGTTCCGCATTCAGTCCGCTTTTTTTGCCCTGCCGGAGTCTGCGGATGGCTTTTCGCCGGACTTTTGGTAGACGTTCATTAGCTCAAATTTCGATGATTCCGATGGTAGAAATTGGCTTTTTAGAGGTTTCTGTAGAGCTCTGTGAGGAAAAAAATCACGTTCCGTACTCAAACACTCAGCCTGTCGTTTGAACCTTACAGCGGGCTTATTGGTACTTATTAGTAAATTTGGTTCTTTTCTGTTAATCGGGAAACGAATGAAGAAACAACGTCTTTCACTGGGCAAGAAATTTTTATGAGAAGGTTCGTAATTCGCAATATCAAATCGCGGAGGACCTACTGTAAGTGCACGTTTTTTGAAAAGCTTTTTCTACAGCGTTGCAGCATTCAAGATGAATTATGTTACACACCCGCCGCGCACTGCGTAGTTTCATTATCATTCTGCAGCAAGCACGAAAAGCATATGAACGTGTAGAGGAAATCTTGCAGTATTATAGTCACACATTTTATCTGAGGTTTTCTTTCAAAGCGGAGAAAAACCCTAAGCCCAATAAAAAAGTGGACATTACACATGAAAGTCGTGTCTGAGCTATCGACTGATCGCGTATCAACCCACGGCCATGCACACACACACTAACCGACAAGCAAATGCGCGGCATAGTGAAGCTCAATCTTGTTTTGACTGGTACACTGCAGTGAAACGGTCCTTTTAGAAAATAGGCATAGCCCTGAAATCGTCGAAACTTACACTATTGAATCGCTAATATCAGTCAAAATGAAAAGCTCTGTCGTGCGAAAAATACACGTATTTGAAACACAAACCTTTCTTTTTGCTACAGCGCTATGAAAAATTCTCTAAAAGAAAAAAGCAGCTACGATAGTCCCCTAGATTTAAATTTTCGAAATGATTACCAATACTTTTATGAAATGTTTTTGTCCAGCGAAAGGGGTCGTTTCTTCATTTATTTTCGTCTAAAAAAGAAGAAGCGTACTTTTAATTACTATAGGCATTTTAGCGTTACAAAAAGACAGACTGTCGCAAAATGAATTTCGAAAATTTCTAGTATAACGAACGACCAAATGTCTGGGACATCTTCAATTTTCAACGCGAAAAAAACACATTCTTTCCAAAGAAAAAAAAAAACTTCTTCATATCTTTTCACTATGCCTGATAATTACTTCTAAGGCCATGCATGTGGTCTGTTATGGGCACTTATACAGCGCAATACACACGGTTAGCCCTTGCCAGACTCGTCAGTTGCACAGAGCCTTTCGTCTTAGCCAATCCCTCATGAAGGAGGGGGAAGGAGGCATAATCCCCTTACATAAAGAAGACGCAGACGTACTAATTACACGTGCCATCAAGTGAAAAAAAATCACTAAATGGACAGCATTGCACACTCGCTTGCTCTTGGCTGATATTTATGAGATATTATACCGTTTGTTTCGAGTGTTTTCATAATACTACGCTCAAATTCCAAAAACCGGATAATTTTTTCTGAGCCATGCCATGATGAAAATACTCGATCCAGACGGTGTTATATATCATAAATACCAGCCAAGAGCAATCGAGTGTGCAACGTTGGCATTTAATGATTTATTTCATTTGATGGCACGTGTAAATAGTACGTCTGCGTCCGCTCTATGTAAGAGGGCTGGGTTCCCCATCCCTCGCCCCCTCAAGGGGGATTGGCTAAGACGCAACTGACGACACGTGTATTGCATTGTATAAAAGCCCATAACAAACCACATGTATGGCTTGAAAACGATAATCATGTATGTTGTCAAACGATTTTCGCTCAGACACTGCTCGCCCGACCTCGTGTGCGCCTAATGGGATATTCAGCGAAAACACTAGCGTGTCCATAGCTGATCTTCAAACTGCGATCTTTCAAGCAAAACTTTGTGTGAAATTTGGAAATGAAAATAGCGAGGAGAAAAAGAACATTTCAAAACTATGGGCACCTGATGAGCAGTGGTTAGGAGGCCATGCATGCAGTAAATGAACATTGCTGGTTCGACGCGTTATCCAAACAGAATAAACCCTCTATGTCAAATTGGTCGGCTTGTTGAATCTCCCTTCCATTTTACCCTTTATGGGTGGAGGAACTACTTCGACAAACATACTTTCATGGCGACTTTTAGACCACCTCAACTACTTGATCTACGGAGGCGGATTAGTTGTGCTGAAAAGGATGTAAAGATAACTTCTCCGCTGTTCTCAAACACCGAAGTTTGACACTTGGGGAAAGATCGAAACGTCGGGTAACCCGTCACAGAACTTGAAAACATCGATTGTGCCGCTGAGATCAATTCCTAATGTAGTGACATCGAGAACACATGTCATGCGCCACCCAAAGACAAGAACGCAAGCAAGGCTAGTCATAACTATTCACAATATACTCGCCATTGAATACGGATAACAAACAATGAGAAAATCAAAAGGACTGAACCTACGACTCTGTATTACATGAAATGAGTAAATGATCGAAGACTAGGTGCTAAAAATGAAAATAAGTGAAGATATATAGAATAAATATTACAAACAGTACAGCAGAAAATAAGAGATAAGAGTTGTTCACCAAAAACCACCGATCTTCTTCCCGTTCAGTTTCTTCAATTTGTCTCTGGGCAATCTGTCAAAAATAAGAAAGCCGCCAGACCTCTCAATCATCTCTAATGGGACGTAGAATGTGCTTAACTCTGTGGAGTCCGGGATAACCTATAAAACATCGTTGTTGAAGGGGTTGCACATTAGCTCTCAATCAGAATGTCACCTGATTCGGAAGAACAAAACATTCCATTTCGAAAGCACCGGGTGACACTTCAGCGAGGATTACCTTGAAGAAATGAGTAGGCACGGCGACATTATTTATGCCAATCACCTGCAAATCAAACTCGAAACAAACTGCACACTTTAGAATTTTCAAACCTTCACTTACAAATGGAACTGTTTGGAACAAGAATTCTTTTTATTCAATCGATCTAAAGCGGTGATGTAATGTTACAAATATCCCAATGATGTTGAGTGTTGTGCAAAACTTTCGCGTCAAGCGGAATTCGAACCCACAATCCACCATATTCGGGAGCGCGTGCTCCGACCCATTGCGCTACCGAGACCTGCTTTGCCACCACACTTCTTACGTAACGGGATTCAATGCAGATATCGAGTTCTAGGTAAAATCAATAGTGGCTGATTTCTGACTGAATTATGCGTTGTGACGTAGAGTGGTGGCAAAACAAGAGAGGATAGTGCATCGGGTTAGAGCACGCGCTTCTGAATGGAATCGAATGCTGGTTCGAGTCACGCCTGAGGCAGAAGTTTTGCACGTCACTCAATATGATTGGGAATGGTTGGGATTTATTTGTCGACTTCCTTCAAGTATTATGAACACTACAATCTAACCTTATATCTAACATAATTATTTCCGTCTTCCGCCTTGTAAGGGAGGTAGAGAGGTCCAGTCAGAATATATGTATTCAAACTTCTATGTGCAACTTTTCTAAATGTTATCACATTGATGAGATCCAGAAAAGTCGAAACATCGACTAATTCTAGAGAAGTTCTTCATATCCACCTACCTAGCGTGTTTTTCTAAATCATTCCATTTGTCACGATTGAAACCTCGTCCGACTTGTGGGCTCATATTTGACAGTAAAAAAGTTTGATCCACAGAATTTTGCGTTTTACGATGATTTCCAGCAGCCGCCAAATGTCCTCTATCATATCCGCTACCCTGCAGCAATTCACCGTCATTGGTTATAATATAGATTGACTCTGAGAGAAAGATCACCTACCGACCTTGTAGTCAGAATTTTCAGATTGAAAATATTTGTGAATACTTGCATCCGAGCGGAATTCGCATTTCGAACGATCAACAGATGGATCATACTTGAGACTTGCTGGGGTCAGGTGTTCACAAACCTATAAATTTCGATATTATGGCACATGTTCAATGATTTAACAAAACGGCAAAGCTTCGATCGACTATTCTCAGACCTCGTTTGAAATTAGACATCCTGACAAAACATTTTAAGCCCTTTATGAGGTCTGTTATGGCACTTATAAAGTGCCAGACAGGCAGACATAAATATGCCTTTCAGCCGCATAGGTGGCACGGTACCTTTCAGTTCAGTTAGTTCTTCGGGGATCTACCGCTTTATAGAGGAATCGACGACGCACTATTCATGCTCAAGTACGGCGGAAGGATCACCGGGGCGTCCCTTCAAAATGACTGACTGTCGATTGTCGTTTGCGTGGCTTACGGCTATCACTCCATCGTATACATGTATGCTTATATATATATATATATATATATATATATATATA
This sequence comes from Parelaphostrongylus tenuis, assembly GCA_019055375.1. Classification (NCBI taxonomy): domain Eukaryota; kingdom Metazoa; phylum Nematoda; class Chromadorea; order Rhabditida; family Metastrongylidae; genus Parelaphostrongylus; species Parelaphostrongylus tenuis. The sequence goes on along the minus strand of JAHQIW010006752.1, from coordinate 381,338 downwards.
TATATATAAACATGTGTATATACACATTTATACATATACGCATATATGTAAGCATATGTAAATGCACATGCATGCATATATGTACATGTACGTGTGCATATATCTTTCTATCGACTACTTTGAAACCTCGTCTTTTACTTCGAAAAAAACGCCACAGTAAATCTTTCACTATACGTTAACTGTATATACGTCGCCGTCAATTATTCTGAAAAGGGATATGACCCCTTACAAGGAACTGACTGAACCGAAAGGTACCGTTCTGCTGATGAAGTTGGAAGGCCGAAACACATATCGAGCACTTTAAAAGTGCCATAGCAGGCCTCATGAAAGGCTTAAAATATGCTGTTGAAAAGTGGAACTCCGTAACATACCCAATGAGCAGTTCTTGTCTTTCGATCGTAAGACAGTACAAAGTCTTCAAATGTCCTCAGATTATCAAAGCCCGGAAAACCATATCGCATTATCTCCGAAGCTCGCGATGGACCAATATCGTCGATAGGTTTCTCTTCTTCGACTGGTAACAACGATAATGATGGTGCCGGTGGCAGTGGCTGAAAAACACATAAATTTGACCACCAAGAACTCTTTTAATCAACCGTTTTATAACGGTGGTATGATGTTATGGAACTCACTGATGTTGAGTGACGTGCAAAACTTTGATGGCAATCAGGACCCGAACCCGCATTTCACCTTTTTCGAGGGCGCGTGCTTTAACCAATTGCACTGTCGACGCCTGTTCTGCCACCACTCTTTATAAGCTACAACGCATTCATCTGTCAGTAACCATCCCATCAATGGTTTTTCCTCAGCAAGCCATATCGGCACTAATCCCAATTGCGCTGACAGATATTGGTTTTATCCGATCGACAAAAATTCTTGTTATTTCACCGTTTTCTAACAGTGGTATGATGTTGCTTAGATCATACCTTTCGTTTCGAGTGTTTTCTTAATACCACGCTCAAATTTAAATATGCCTGATAATTATTTTTTGAGCCACACATGTGATCATTATAGGGCAACTTGCTTAGGCCCACGCTCAGATTTCAATATGGCCGATAATTATTTTCTGGACGTGTAAAATGTTCGTCATCGGCTGCTTTTAGTATGGGGTTGGTTTAACCCGAGAGGATTGCCAAAAGACGAAGAGTTCCGTCCGACTGATGAAACTGTCAAGATCGAAACACGAGTATGCGGCTCTATAAGTTGCCCTATAACAAGCCACATGCGTGGCTCAGAAAATAATTATCAAGCATGTTGCTGTGATCAAACCGATAAAGCTTGTCAATCCGAACCGTTGACGGTTGGCTGCTGACAGACTGACGCATGGCAGCATAGAAAATCGAATTTGAAAGAGTGTGATGACATAATAGACGTCGGTAGCGCAAATGTTTTAAGCACGCGCTCCTTAGAAGGCTGAAATGCGAGTTCGGGTTCCGTCTGACTCTAAAGTTTTGCATATCATTTAACATCTTTGGGTATATCTGAAACATATGACTCCTACTGATTAGTGCTTGATCTGTGTGGGACTAGACATCTGTATCTGGGTATAAGACATCCTAGGGCTATACAATAATTAAGTAATGATTCACTAACCGCGACAGCAGTTGCGGCGTTCACGTTCCTAAACGGCAATTCATTTGGGTAGCGAGTTCCCAAGAAGAACGAGCCGCTTGCCACTGCCACTAAACCACCGATACGTGCAGCAGTCTTTCGAAATATCATTCCAGACGATGTGACAAGCCTGAATTTATGGAAATCCGAATAAGTCATTTGACAGATCGAAATCATTCCCAACGAACGAAGGTTAGCAGGACAAACTAAAGCGTCTAAAACAATCAACACAATACTGTTCGACTGGATACGATAACACGACATTCGACGAGACTCTGTCATTTAAAATTGAAAAAAAAAATCGTGACAACGATTCCAGTTACAAAAAAGAATGCTTCAAGCCTAAACGAGGTTGTTACGCCAGGGTTATACACCGGTGTTTTGGAGGTTCGTCCTCCTCGTCAGTGACCCCCGCCCCACATTCAGCCCTGCATTGAAGCAAGGAGGGAGGCGTATGTGGTGATGGCACAGTGTACTATGACACTGTACCATCACCACCTCTCAGTCGATAGATTTTTGCTGTTAGATCAGAGTATCAACCCCTTTTGAGCTTAAATCATTCTTTTTTGGAATTATATTGAATGTTTTTTGGGGGGTTTCAAAAACAGTCGATCTTTGGGATTCCAGTTACGTTTTTGGAGAGCGCGGAAGTCATCATAAGGACTTCCTCACTGAGCAATCTAATGTTGATACTTGAGAAAAAAAAACCCGGAAGGCGCGGTTTTCTCAAAGGATCGAAGGAAGGTGCGGACAACGGAAATGACCAGATCCAATCTTCTTCCGGCTGTTACAGCTCATTGAAAAGCTTTTTTCAAAAACCAAATATATCGTTGGAATCGACAAGATTTCAGCTATCGAACAGACACTAAAAGCCTAACAAAAAAGCTATGTACGACGAAAAACTCTTGAATGACAATCACAATCTTCTTCTGACTGTTACAGCCTACTGAAAAGGTTTTTTCAAAAACCAGATATATCGTTGGAATTCACAAGATTTCAGTTATCGAACAGATTCTGAGAGTCTAACGAAAAAGCTTTGTACGACGAAAAATTTCTGAATGACAATCACAATCTTCTTCTGGCTGTTACAACTCAATAAAAAAGCCGAATTGGAAATAAAAAGTGAATTTTAAAGTTTTTTTTTTGCGATTAAAGCTATCGAATGACTACTCTGACGTCGAAAACCACCGGAGAACAAGTTTTCCACGAGCGATGGAACTGGGATCGGACAAAGGAGAAATACGAATGAACCCTCTGAAGACCGCTCAATAAAGTGCCCGAGGAAATATTCGTACAATTTCGCGCTCTAATCCAAAACTTTTGAAATCATTAGCGAGTGAGTGGGCCCTAAATCGACATCGCCTGAATCATTTCAAAATTTATAGGACTGACTATCGATGGAGCGCGAATCTGAATTGGGTCACGTGTCGCCTCCGAACGACTCTTCGGTTTTCTCGTGGGTTGCTCCCATGAGTCGCCCGTCCATCTTCGTTGTCACCCTCGCTATGACACCTATGGAGGTCACACCTGCCTCGTGTCTCGCGCCGATCGGAAGCTGCTCCCGATTCGAGTCGCACTGATCGCGATTTTCTCGACCTTCTTCAGGGAAATTTCAGTGCTTCTTTTCGTCCTGTCTGCGCTTCACGCTTTCCTATGCTATTTCTCATGTTTCCAGTGCATATGGAACTCGTCTGTTTCAGGAAAAAATCACTCGTCCATTAATGCAATCGTGTGTTTTCTCATTTGATGAGTTCGTCTGAACAGTGTAAAGAATTCGATGAAGTTCACTTTGTGGTTTCGATGTCAATTCATTCCGCATAATGCGCCAAAAGTCGTCATAGCAATCAAAAATATTAGAAAGCAGCGAACTGTTTGCTAGAAAAAGTGCTGCAAAACTGCTCAGCAGAGCATCTCTGCGCCTCTTCAATAGCTATGCTCTCTCTGCCACAACCACCTCACACTCTCCAACAGCTGCGCGGTCTCTCGTCGAGAGTTTGCTTCGAATTTTCGAGAGGGCCCGTCCCTGTGGACGAGGTGTTTTTCGTGTGGCTTAACCCTTTGGAGACGGCAGTTGACCCATCTATCGCACATGGCGACTCACAAAAGGCGCGATTTCAGTTATTCAATTGGGGTTTTTCCTCCATTTGGGAGGGAAAACCTGAGGTTTTTTGTTTTGTTCTGATACTACATGATCTTCTCTACATGTTCATATCTTCAATGTGCATACATAACCTTTCCGTACGATAAGAACTTTAAGTGCGAAACATAATTTTCTTTTCGCTATCAGCCCGTTTTATAAGGACTTTTTAGAAGACAGCATCGAAAAGCTCGAGGTTTGGGCTATCGAAGGACTAGTGAGAGTTTGACAAAGAGCCATGTACAAGCCCGAACCTAGCAAATAAAGCAAACTGAGTGTGAAACGTAAGCAATTTTCGTGCTACAATCTGATAAAAAGGCGTTTTCAAAACTCAGTTATATCGTTGAAGTCGCAGCGATTTGAGCTTTCGAATGAGCACAAAGTGTCCAAGAGAAAAGTTTTTTTTTCCAGCAAGAAAGACCTTCAAAGAGTCGTGTACCTCAGCTGATACACGTCGTCCCTTAGTAGTTGATCGTCTCATGCGGTCGATGAAGACCATTTTGATCCTCAGATTTCAGAGCTCTTTTTTCCTCTAAATCAATCCTCCTAGCTATAATTCAAGTAAGCATCTGAAAGCTTAAATCTTGAGGATTCCGAAACTCTGGTTGGTTTCCGAAGAAAAACCTTTGTTGTACGCTGTAGCAGTAAAATTAAAATTATGTTTCACATTTGGTTTGCCTTATTTGCTCAGCTAAAAGTCTGGGGCATTGCTTATTATTGGACTACGCTGAGCTCATTTGATACCTGCATTGTCGACAAATTTGAAACTCCGACTGGTTTTTGAAGGTTTCCAGGGCTCACTGTGAGAGCGAAAATTAGATTACGCTTCACATTCGAAGTTTTCTCTGCAGATAATTGATTTGTAAGCACAAGAAGTATACAGACTTGTGGGAAAAGTCGCTCTCTATCAGAGTAGTGTGGACGACCAAAAGTATTTCTCGACAGAGAGAAAACATTCTGTTGAAGAACGAAAAATGCGCTCAATTGGCTGTATCGATTACGCTGCCGTCCACAAAGGATTATGATAGGAGCCATCAGTCGATTATAGGAAATAAAGGGAGAAATCCTATAACCCAGGATAAACCGTCGTAAAGAGAATGATCTATAGAGGGCCATCGCTGGCCACCCATCTCCTATCGCAAACGAATTTCCTAGAAGTCACGTCCCGTCGCGAACGCCCATTTCGGATTTTTCGTGAAAGTCTATGTTTCATAACTTTCGTTTCCAGTGTTTTCTTTAGACTACAACTCAAATTTCAATATGCCTGGCAATTATTTTTTGAGCCACGCATGTCAGTGGTCTGTCAAAGAGGGCTGACTTATAGAGCCCGATACACGGGTTTCGATCTTGAGATCCCGTCAGTCGGGCAGTTACCAGGCATACTGAAGGCTCTTGAAATAAATGTATGTGTGTCATATATCAAAATAGCCACAAGAAGCTACTTTAAACGATAGCCGAAGCAAAAGTTCAAATACATGGAAAATACTCAATAGCGAACAAGTTCGGGATTCTTGCGGATTCAGTAGATGACGATTAAATGCGGCGCTTGTACGAGATTATTGGTGTCTTTATCGAGATGTTTTCCATAATAAATTCTTCTTCTACTATACCATCTAATTCCAGGTTTTTTTCAATGGAAACGGTTATGCAACCAAGAAGGGAGTTAGTCGTAAGTAATACAAAGTTATAAATGTTCAACTGCACACACGATTCTTTTGTATGCTGAAAAAATCATCTATTGACGCATTAATTTGACGTTTTTCAGTTCGACGACCTATGGTATAACAGTGATCACGATGTTTGGATTGAAGGTGAATCAGAGGAGAGCAACGTATGCTTTTTTGTTACTTTTCGCTTACCCTTCTTTTCTTGCCTTTCAACTTTATAATTTATTGAAAAACTGGTCATGAGGCAGTTTATGGGCATTCGATGTGATGTAGATCAATTGGAAAGGATTGGCAATACTCTAATACAATCTACCTCCGGTTCGTATTCTTCAATATTGCTTTTACAGTCGACAAATTCTCGACATCGTCCAGATTTCGAGGTTGTGTCCGAGTCGTTGGCGGACGACATAGAGAACGCTGAAAGGATACGGTCGGAAGTGCGCAGAATATATAGATTGCATACGCCTGATTTAAATGGAACTAAGTCGGTTGAAGTAAGTGTGTTACCATCTTTTTGCACTCTTGGCCTTTTCAAGTTTTTCTTTCTAGTTCTGTCTCTGTTGTAAGCCTTCTTGACTGAGAATTTATCTGATCTTTAGGTTAGTGAGGACACTTCATTTCGCATATGGTATCCACCTAATGATCCGAAGCCTTATTTGCCACGATACAAAACAAGAAGGATTAGTAAAAAACCAATTTTGAGTGCAGAAAGTGTTTGGAAGGAAATACTGGCAGATCCGGATGTAATCTATGAACTTAAGGTACGTAACTTTCACTTAAGCGTATTTTCTGTGCTTTTTGCCGTAGTATTTTGTGGCGGCTTCAGATGAGAGGTCAAAGATTGGAGCCGAATATCGTGCTCTCTCCATCTATGCGTCGTCGTTTAGTTCATCATATACCTAGAAATTATAGAATGTGCTGCAATGGTTCATACATGGTGAGCTATTTCCTCTATGCTAAGTCATTGTTTTCTTGCAGATACTAGTTTTTATAACAGCACAACTCAATCTTTCATTTTTGTTGAAACTCATCAACTTGGCGCGTTAGAGGTATTTCTTTTTTTTTGCATCATTTTAATTGCTACATTAATTGGCATATATTAACAGGGTAGGTGAAGTGGTTCGATCTCACATCGTAATACATTGATTGATATACGCGTAGTTCTTTAACACACCTGAAGATTAGTGGTTGTTGTAGTGTCTTTCCAGCACTGTATTCATGCCCCAAATCGTTCAAGAGTATTCTTATCTGTTGTTTATTAGGAAAGTTGGGTTCTTTTCTGTTATCCAGGAACATATAGGAACGATTTTTTTCGCTGGACAAAGATTTTCCAATTTTCTCTTTCTAATCATTCGAAAGCTTTAATCTCTGGCTAATGCGCTACGTGGCCAATTTTCTAGAAACAAAAAGATCTATTTTCTAACACTGTAACAGAAAGAAAACGCTTTTGTTCCACACACGCGTTTTTCTAGCAGGCCAGAACTGTTCCGTGGAACTATGAGTAACCATACGATGTTGTAAGTTTTAGTGATTCTAACGTTGTGCTTAATTTTTCGAAAGTTCGTTTCACTGTGGTGTAGAAGGGTAAATAGACTTGATTCGCATACGCGGGTACTTGTCTTTCGGCTATCCATGGCTGAGTAAGGAAGGCAGAGGGAGGGGCTGCTTCCAATTTCAACACGGCGATCGATCGATGGCGCTGAGGCTGTTCACGTGTGAAGAGTGATTTTTGTTAATAAGTTGGAAATTTCTTCTTTAGTTAAGAGAATCTCCGGATGAAACGTATTACTCTGTTATTACAAGAGTTCCTCTACACAATCATATGCTTTTCGTGCTTCAAGTCAAATAGGATTGAAAATGCACGGCTGGTGTAAAACATAATTTTATTTTGAATGCTGCGGCGTTATCAAAGGGTCTTTTCAAAGAAGGAGCAGGTAGCGCAGTAGCCACTGATTTGAGCTTTACAATGATTACTAACATTCTTATGCGAAATCTCTGTCCAGCAAGAAGGGTCGTTTCTTCATTTGCTCCCCGATAAAAAAGAACCACACTTGTTTTCCAACAGTGTTTCTTGGTGTTAAAATTGTCTTGTGATTGGTCGGTACGGGTGATTGCATGCTGCTGATGCTTATCCTTCCCATGGCAACGTTCTAGCGGCATTCTTATCCTCTAAAATTGACATATAAAGGATAAAGGATAAAGCTCTCGGCGTTGATCAATCCCTGAGGGATGCGCCATGCATTCGACTTCAATTTTTAACTTCGTTTGAGGTGATTGAATGCATATCTGGCCTTTACAATGACTCGCGGTGGCTTCCCGCTGAACCGAGTCAGTGCTGCTTATCCTCTCAGACAAGTTTGAGACTTGTCTGGTACCAATTTAGTGACCCCGGAGGGATGGATGGCTTGGTGAGCCATGAGCGCGAGATCGAACCAGTGACCTCGTGTGCGACGCAGGGCACCTCTAACCACTGCGCCACATGCGCTCCAAAATTGTCATATAGTTCAAAATAAATCGAAGCAATCAGAATTCATTTTCTTTCGAGTTTGGAAGAGCTCATCAGTGTGCTGCCGTACACTATGGATAGTCAGTACAATAATTTAATAATGCAACAGTTTAGTGTTATAGTACTGTAGTAATCCTTTTCAAAGTATGTGACAACATACCGGTGACCTCACTCACTTAACGGCTTTGAGGAAGGCGAAGCCGCCTAAATGTTAACCATTGTTCTTGAAGTGAATATCAACTTCATGCAAGCTTTATGTCTAAAAAAGGACACTTTTTGTTATATGATTCTAATTCGAAGTGGTGATTCATCTGTTATCACTGAAGAGAGGGACAAACTGTGATCATTGTTTTCCTTAACCGGCGTACTTTCAAGGTCAACGATTTGGACTTCTTTGCTCGTGCAGAGGTGTCTACCTGCAGTAGTGATATCTTCCACAAATGTTCTGTGAGTATAAAAGCACTTCCATCTAATCAGTGTGCCTAGCGTTATTCAAGTCAATAAAAAAGGACAAAAATGTTAACGTAATCGTGTTCGGAATTTTTCGAAATAACTTCAAGCAGTGAGACATGTTTTGTAAGACTCAATCGAAAACGTTTTTTAAGCTATTTACAAGTTTTGTCGTCTTTACAAAAACTGAAATGAAAGTTCTTTTTCCCAGCTTCTCATTTATTGCTTTTTGTAAAGGTGTTCTATCCCGACATGAACTACGAAAAGGAATCGTCCGCGCTTTGTGATGTTCTAATGTCGAAGTTTTCCGATCCACAACCGAGTGCGAAGCTTGAGGTCGCGATACCCTATTCACCTTATACAGTAGGTTCTCATTCATTTATGTACGAATATATCCAATAATGCTAAGTGATATGCAAACTTTGAACGTCAGACAGGATTGGAACCCAAATCTCATCCTTATGAGGAGCGCGTGCTCACCATTGCACTACCCACGCTCCTGGTCTGCCTTCACTCTTCAACACACGACATACTTACGTTTTATGTCCATGTACTTGTGCACATCATATCTGTATCTACGTGTGTATGCACATTTACATGTACGCGGGTATTGAGGTTGGTGCAAAAGTGATGGCGGGTCTGTCTGATTTTCAGATCATGAGTGGACCATCTACGTTACCTAAATTATCATGTAATTCTCGAAAAATAGCAAAACTCCCTTGGGAGGTTTGCTATAAGTAGATTCAGGAGCATCTTTATCAGTCAGAATAAGAACCATTGTAATCAGCATATTTTTTTGCCAAAGGGAAGTCAGTCCTTTTATTTCTGCAACGTAGAATTCGTGTCTCCAGATTTGACAATCTTGGAGAGCTTTTCTGCATGCTACTTAATGTAGAGGTGTTTTCCTTGCAAGAGATTATCGCGATGTTGAAGAGATGGCAGTTCTTGGCACAAGGTCCGCCGAGTATGGAGGATGAGGCAAGACTTTGTTGTTTAATTCGTATAGCTGTTGGTGCCTTCGTTGTGCATGGCTGTCTACTGGCTAACAGCCATCACATTTGCACCAAGCTTTTTTTGCCTTCGCAATTTTCCATGTGGTGAACGACAGTAGAGTGTTCGACGTTGCAATTTTTCGCAGCATCTCGCGTAGTCTTGAGAGTATCAGTTTCGTTGATTGCTTTTCTCATGACTCTGATGAGGTTGGCGGAAAAGCAATTACTGTTAATGCATTGTTGAAATGCGTCTACTTTACGAAACGTTCTGAACCACCACTGCACTGTACGTTCTTTACCAGTTCCTTGGCTAAATGCGCTGTTGATGTTGCGAGTTTTTCTCCAATTTTGGATCCACAGTTTGAATCCGCAATAACCCAAAAATAGGCAGCATTGCGCAGTAGCCCGACGGTCAGTTGTATAATATAATTATTACGGCGCATGCGTTTTTAATAATTTTTTTTCATAGTTATACCTAAGTGTCCGAATGATTATCAACACTTCTATGTAAAGTTCTTGTCCAACAAAAAGCGTCCTTTCTCAGTTGCTTTCGGGTAATATACAAGAACCAAAAATTTCCTCCGAATTGACAGCTTCTTATATGTGGTCTTGAAGATTCAAGCGTTCGTTCGTGCTTTTTGAAGGAGCCCTTCCCAAGTGTACATCACTGAATAGAAATTCGTGCTGTGCTCACACTTCCATACACTTTCGGAAATTCACAGTTCCGGAGAAAAAGTTTCGCAAAAAGACTTGAAATATAAAATTCTTGACGTCGCACACCATGACGCCCAGTTCACACTCAACTAATGATCTATTTCCTCCTATCTTTTGAGCACTTCCATATGTTTGATTGGTGTCATCCAGACATTTAAAGCAGGAACGAAATGGTTCTACATCTTGCTTATCAAGTCTTAAGTTAAATGGGATGGATAAAGCCCTCCTCAGCAGATTTTTTTCAGTAGTAAAAGAAAAACAATGTTGGTAGTGAAACAATTTAGAGCACGTGTCCACGGGTAGGGTGTAATGAGTGCTTGAGTCTCCTACCTGACGCAAAAGTTTTGCACACATCTCTGTAGCATTAGATATGTCTCTAACATCATATTAACGCTAAATGCTATTAGATGGAAATCTGTTTAATCATTCAATACTTTTTTCATGCCGCTATTGGAGATGGAGGATCATGTGAGATTCTGTGGAAAGATAGAACTCATTCACTACTTGTTAATGTCCCAGTGGATCAAAATATAAAGGTTTATGTGAAATGTAATTTCCCACGGGCTCTCTACGTGAGTTCGTTGGATTTTGTATCCTGTGTTTACCTTATGTATTGAAAATGAGTGGATATCTTCTTATAGCCGCTTTATCAGCCTAGATTAAATTGAAATGATCATGACTTTTGTTATTTTTGTGATTAAGTTTATTGACAGAATGTCAAGCTTTCTCCATTATTCTAGAAGAACCGTAGCTACATAATCGGGGGTAAACATATTTAGGCCGTCCGCTTAACCACCAGCGAACGCGTTAAGCTCTCTAAGCACTTGGACGGAAGTGAAGCTGAGATATTCAAGGACGCAGTTCGTGTCTACTTCGCCTCATGGACCGACTGTAATGATGCGTTGAAGAACAAGGACCATCTTGTGGCTCAGGTTTGCTTGTTATTTTTCTCTACGTGTTTCACATCAGAGTATCTAAATGTTGAAGCTCTGAAAGTGATAATCATTCAACATATCGGGGTCGTAGTGGGACGTATTTCGCATGTTGTACAGCCGTCGACTCATTGCTGGCGACAAAAAAAAAAGTTTTCGTCTATCCCAGTTTCTTGTCAAAGTTGTTCGAAAAGGACGAGGAACGCCACGTTTCCATCTAGATTCTCCTTGGCACAGTCTGATCATTATGAGCAAATAATGTTGAACTTTCAACTACATTATGCATAGCCTTAATATCTTGAGATGTTCGTTCTATTGAGTCATATGCTATGCGTTTCTAACCGAGCGCGTATAACGCAGTGGTTAGTGTCCTGTAGTACACATATAATCTTTAATTCAGTCACGGAATCAGGATTGGCCACCCCCACCGTGGCTCACGTATTTCCGTATCGGCCATCCTCGTAGCCTACTTTTGTGGGAGTATGAAAACACTGACACAGAGCAATCGTAGGTCTAGCCGATAGTGTTTCCCAGCGTCCATTATACATTGATGAACATGAAACATTAGTCATTTCTACCGAGTGCTAGTCAATTTTGACTATTCATCTGAAATGACTGATCTATGGATGAATTATATAAAGTTGTGCAGAATAATAAAAGATAAAATAGTAAAGCAATTAGCGCGGATCAATTTATGAGGAGTACGGCATGAATTCGACGCCGCAAAAGCATCGTAGAGATAGCTAAATGCGTATTTGTTTTAAACAACGGCTTCGGATGGCCTACTCACGCACTCTAACAGTGTTTATTCACCCGGTGAAATGTACCACGAACTTACCCGCTACGGAGATATCTGAAGCAAAGTGGGAGGTCGGTGATGATTCCGCGATTGCATTAGGAATTATATGTGTACCACAAAACACTAACCACTGCTGTATGCGCGCTTGGTGAGAAGCGGATGGATTCAATCCTGATGAGTATGACTCTACAGAATGAACATCTCAAGATATTGAGGCATAGTGGAGCTGTAGCGGCGGTTCAGTGGATTGGTTTTTTGAATTAGCTGCGGACATTTGGCCAACAGTGGCTTTGCGACTACCTCAAACCTGGGTAATTAAACCTTCATTCGAAAAACAACATTTTTAATATGACAAAATCACAACATCATGCATTATGAACAAAAACTAGCGAGGAAAACGATCGGCAACCATAAGAAAGCCAATCATTAATAAGTAAAAACAGTAAACTAGGACACAAGAGATTATAAAACTTCGTCGTCCTGGTCTTCTAGTATTCCAGTGGTGGCTCTCAAGATTCCAGGACTCCTCGCGATTGTCTCAGCCTCTGGGACATCTCGTACATCGCGTCTTCTTGTTGCGTTATGGTCAGTTTGGCCCTCAGGTGACGCATGTTGTCATGGAGCCTCTCTATCGTTCTTAAGATCTTTTATAGAGCTCTCAGCGTCTCATTGAGAGTGGTCAGATTCTGGAACGACGAGGTAACCCCTTCAGCTTTTTGTGACGAAATTTTGGTACAATTCCGACAGGTGGAGGATCATATTTTCCCCCAGTCTCTTGAGTCTTCCAATCGTTGTTCCCATGTCCCGCACCAATACTTGAATTGCATCTGGATGATGCGGGATAATATAGATAACATGACTTGCAAGGGCATTTACCCTGAGTTGGAATAGTTCTTTTCGTAGGTCGCCCAGGAGTTGCTCGAGGCTAGGTGGCCGTTCCGGGCCTGTTGTTCCCAAGATTCGTTTATTTGGAGGTCTTGAAGGTCTGGGCTGTGGGGTCCCATATTTTGCTGGCTGGCGAGGAGGCTTTAGGTGGACGGGGTAATTCCACAGACGTAAGGACGCGACGATAAAGTTATCTCCACTGGTCTTTTCCTTTTTATACTGTTCCCGAGACGACCTTGGCTATCATTGACTCTTCTGGTGGCTTCGAACTGATGGATTCTCATCTGGTTCTCTCTCGATTCTGATTTCACTCTTCTTAGACTTCCTTATTTATATTGGCAATAAGGCTTAGTTTATGCCCTGATTTCCGTTCATTATTTGACTGCACTGTTACGAATCTGTCAGCTTGATTCAAGGAACGTAAGCAGCTGGAGTCACGCATCTCGCAATAATGGTCTATACGATTACTTTGGCATGTTGTGAACTCTCGGTCAGAAATCAACGTTCCTTGCTATAGTTATACTATATCGTATATATATATATATATATAATCTTTAACTAATTCAAACTTATGAAGCTATATAGTGGTTGAAGCTAATTTCATATCGTTCATACATACATAAGATCGTCGAAATCATTGACAGGAGCTGAAATTTCAACATGGTATCCTCGAAAACGATGCAACTTTGTCAAGGGGAACTGCTTTGAGATTTAAGTTTTCGAAAGACCGATAACACTTTTACGAAAATTTCCTGTCCAGCGACTATATACAGTTGCAATGGCTGCCGTTTCGGCGAGTTTCGCCTTATCCAAAGTTTTGCAGTGTACTCAGCCAAATACTCTCATAATCGCGGTAGAAAGACGTGACGCACAAGTTTTTGATCATATTGTGAAAAGCTTCATTGAAAAACACTCACCTTTTAGTTGTTTTTTTTTTTTTGAGTTATCCGACCATTCATTGGAGACAAGCCACTCATAATCACGAATAGGTAAAAATGTGACTGGCAAGATATGATGCGAGGTCACGTTCACGTAAGAGAGGAGTGACTCGTAAGTGAGCGTGAGCGGTTTTCTCTGGATTTCTAGTATCTATTCAAAAAGCTTGTGGGGTCTCACCCAGAAGTTTTTGATTCCTATGCTAGGATAGAGACTTTGACATCAAAATCTTCTCCGTCATGTTTTTGCTTCCACATGCGTGCCTAGAGAAATATTGGTTCGAATTTGCGTTTTTAGCTGGGTGCTCTTTGATATGGACGCGGAGTAGTCCACTGCGATACTTGGATACTTGGACGGTCCGTCTGCACGAATTCTGCGGACCCCAACACATCTTCCATTCGTCTTGTCCTCTCGCAGTTGTCGCCCAAGGCGGTGGTTTCGTTTGAGCACGGCCACTGGCGCGAGTTTCATACCTTAATCTGTAGAATATTGGCAGTTACGAATACAGCTGATGCGAATATAGATATGAATTACAGCTGATCAAATCTTCTGGTGAATACGTCCGCCCAACGCTAGGTGGTCGTCCTCAGGAGCAGGTGTATTCATGCTTCTATAGTGCTACTCGAGAATAAGACAAGGTCATCCGCAAGACGAAGATTTGATAGGAATTTTCCATCGGTGTGTATGCCCTTCTCGTCCCAATCAAGTGACTTCATTATCCATTGCAATGCGGCCGTGAGCAGCTTTGGCGATATCGTATCGCCTTGTCGAACCCTTTTTCCAGTGAGTATGGTCAGAGGTCGATGAAAGAGCTGGTTTTTTGTGGTACATATCCGATAGCAATTTGATAAAGTTCTTATGTAGGACGGAATGGCTCCTTAATCGACAAGCGCTAATGGGACTGCGTTCGTTTCGACACTATCAAATGCTTTTTTATAGTCGGTGAAAGTTAGGATTAAAGGCTAGTATTCCCGACAGACTTCTGTGACCCTCGATACGGTCCAGTTGACACGCCCAGGTTGGGTTAGCGGAAGTCAAACGGTTAATGCTAGCGGGCAAGAGCACAAATGTTCTGCGTAGTCTTTCTGGATTTTCTCCGTTCTGGAAAGTACATGAGACTTTCGTTTCTACATAATCGTCAGAGATTCTTCACCTACGTTATATCACAGTGGGTAATGAAGCTGATTCGAGTTTGAAAATCACCTTGGTGTTCGTAGTTTATATCACATTTCGCCAATGTTACGTTTACTATTTGGACTAACTATCCATAACTTCCAAACAGTTTAGCTATTTCCTCGTGCCTTTATTGTTGGTGATAAGAAATGGAATAGTGTAAAAAATGCAACAATGACTTATCGCGTGAAGTGGTTCAAATATCCATCCAGATGCATTGGAACAGTTATCGTGAGTTGCAGTTTTTTTTTTTTGGTTACAAATTAGTGAACATATTGTGTGCTTCTTTCAGCTCAAAGACCCTCGTGATCAAACGCTTGCGAGAAAAGTTTTATTATATCACGGCTACAAAGTCAGGCATTATGCAATCGATGAGCTTGACACTGAAGAGGTGGTTTTTTTTTTCGCAAAAATGTTTGTGATGTCTTATACTATGAGCCCATATCCTGAATCATTTAGGATTGAATGATTTTCTCAGTTGCATAATGTCAAAAATTAACTTTATTCTATTCTTCCGAAGTGTTGAAAACATAAAAAGCAATATTGGGGATAGATCGTAAGTCTCTGGAGGCATTAGTCAGTTATATAGGCAGGATTTTTTGAACGTATAGCTTCTTTCAAACTTCTTCCTGCGGTTTTAAGCTCAATTAGGTGCAGAGATACCACAAAACCTTTATTTTGGTTCACGTTTTTTCGTCTTTTTTCTTCAGAGCTTTCTAAAGAAAAAACTCAGCGGAATAAGGCTACTTTGTTCGTACGATGTTGAGTGTGCTTAACTTAGTTTGGCGCGGTGCCCACAATGAACCCCATATCACAGACATCAGTGTTTGTGGGTCATTTGGTCCGAATCATTGGTAGTTCGACGAAGGAGAAGATCCCACAATAAAGGGTTTCTGATAACATCTTTGTGCAAACTCATGGGTATGCCAGATTTTGGTCATTCATGATTATGTCAAAAGTAAGGATTTCGAAGTTTTTTTTTCAGATCGTAGTGAAGAATATTCCATCTTCCTTTCAACATGATACAGTATTTGAAGAACACATTCGACGAATGTTGTCTCAGAACCACATCGCTATAGATAGCGCGTTTTTGAAACGAGTTCGCAGAGGATTACATAAGTACATAGTTGATATTTTATCCTCCATAATTTTTTTTTATTAAAAATTGATTTGTTTCGGGTCTCTATAGCTCAGTGCTATAGCACAGCTAATTCATAAGCAATATCCGATAAACCGATCCACTTAGGTTTGTTCATTCTTTGGATTGGTGACTAATAACTGATAAACAGTCATTTGTAATGTTGCTTCGATCTCTAGCTAATCCAAATATAGAGCTTTTGCTGAAGATGTGTACAGTACTCAGTACCTTAAACGTTCACACTTTGAAAATGAATGTGGTGGGCCTGGTAATCTAATTGATGAAGTTGCTGAAGTCCTCAGCTTATATAACTTTGCATTTATTGATTATCAATCTTCAGTATCGATGAGTTGGCCAGGATACAAGTGTTCCAATCAGTCATTCAGGAGCTGAGATATAAACGCGAATGGCACGGGCATTACCCTGGTACTTCTCACGATTGGCTGCAGGTTGACTTCCTTCTACTGAAAACATTTTTTTGAAAATAGGATTCCATTGCTATGAAATTGAGACTAAGCACGAACTTTCAGTTGTCGGGTTCGAACTTTCCTTGGCAATGGAAAGTTCTTGATAATGAAAGAAGTGGCGACGATGAGAGATGGAGTGCTGCTGGAGAGGCCGAGTTAACGTTCCAGGATTTAGAATGTGGATTGAATATGTTCAATGTGTTGGCAAATAACCAACAAGCACTGTTTCTTTGGAATGGACTTCATGACTCGCAGCAAAGAGTATTTCTTGTTTGATTCACTTTTACTCGTTTAATTCTTGAAACGTGGAAAATTGAAGTTTTTTTTCTGAGCAGATTACATTGTTTGCAAGAGTTTTGTACAACAATGGCTGACATTTCGGCACTGTCACCTTATTAAAATCGTTGTTTTTTTTTTGAATTTTTCCACTTATCTATGGAAATCAGCTGCAGAGAGTTGACATGGGTGAAAAGTCCCTTCGAAATCTCATACAGTGTTAAATAACGTTTTGATTAACAATCTCGTATCTGCTCTAGAAAGAGTATTGTTTTGTAGGTCTTGCTGAGATTAACGTTGAGAAGGCGTTGGAATTTCAGAAGTTTTGATATTCATTTGCTCTGTGTATTTATCGGAAAAATCGTGGCAGTGTGCTTTTCAGATTGTTGTGAAGCCTATTTACTGTGTATCCCTTGCTATTACCAAGGAAGTACGGGTCGCATGCGACAAATTTATAAGGTACTTCGTAACTTTTTGAAAATCTGAAATTTTATGTGTATTGTTGAGATTCTGCCATTTTCTGATGACTTACTATCAATGAAAACTACTTTTGTTAGGAACCTGAATAGCGAAGAGTCTGCAGTTGCTGCTACTTCCGGAGATATTCGAAATTCGTTGGAAATAGTAGATAAGACGTGGACCTCGTCTTACAATGCTTCAGATGATGTTGATACCAGCGAAGGAGAAATCAGTGTCCAAGGATGGCCTGTTGAGTAAGCTACTCTTAATAAAACTTTGCATATTATTGACGCGGTTTTGTGTACTTAGAACTGATTGAGCTCCACAAATGTTTGACTGTAGGAGTCGCAAATTTTCTTTGGTATGCTTCAAAGTGGTAATTTGCATTTAACGTTTGTGCTAGTCAGTTAATGATACTGGTTCGATTTATCCAATTCTGGGGTTCTCTTTCTTGAAGTCAATTACTTTAAATTATATGTGATATTGAATGCGTCTTTCAGACATGTCGAAGAAGTAGCGACGCGTCTTCTGTCGCTGTTCCAGGGGTCGTATATTGACTGCAGCGATGACGAAAATGGAAGGCTTTTGTATGGGTGAGTCAATTTTTTGTATTCGAACGAACCTTTTGCTTCAGCGTTTCAAGGGGATATTTGTGGTCTGGAGAACCGCTGAAATTGCCATGAAAGAACCGTTTTTCTATGGTGAGATTTGAACTACTTACGATTTGCGAGCATTAGAGAGTGGCGTAGGAAGAGAGTGCAGAGGTAGGTAGTGAGTGATACTTGTTCGGTACGAATATGGCGCTGTTGCTTGACCGTGCATTGGGCTTATCCATTTTCTCGGAGTTAGTAAGTTCGTGCCAGACTCGTTTGGTGTAAAATTTATCCAGATGCGGTAGGTAACGATTGCCTCGATGTTCTCGGGACCCCTAGTATTGCTACCCAAGGATTCGATCAGTGCTCAACGAAAAATAGTTTCTCAGAACAGCAACCGAACCAACTAATTCGTAGACTGTCAGAATGACAGATTCAAGTCCACTAATCTAACGCATGTAACGTTATGGGCTTTTGACTTTGAGGTGTGGCCGTGTGTAATTAAGTAAATAAATCAGAGGTATGGGCATCAGTTGGTATAAATAGCAGTTTTTTAAAAAAATAGTGGTACTTTTCCGTTAGCTGTACAGTTGTTCGACCTTTTAGGAAAAGGCGTTCTGTACTTCTTTTTCTCGAGTTTAAGTAGTCTTTGGATAAACTAATTTTTGACAATTTTGATATTGTATTTGATTACTGAAAATGGCTTTTTAGTGTACTATAGCAATACAAATGTATGTGATTCACACTTGACACGAATTTCTGCTAAATTCAAGTTTTTTTTCCGTTTCGTAGAGTCGTTAGGACTATTATATTTCAAGTGTAGAAAAAACCTCATCGTTTGTTGGCTTAGGCTTCTCATTTTCATTTTCTATCGTTGAATAAACTCGCTAATCAGCCTAAACCTATGTACGAAAGGCATATGAACGTATAGACGAAATATTGCAATATCAGAGCTATATGTTCATTAAGAGTTTTCAAAACCAACAAATTTCTAAATTTAGTAACAAATAATCGCGCGATCGATACACAGCCGCTCACACACGCTGTCATTGTAGTCGACCTTTCTTTTATATAAAGTACAATATTTTTTACATTTGTTCCATATTCTAAATAATTCTTAAGCAACCATGAATATTGTTGTATCCCAAGGACATCGCCAGAAGTAGACGAAAGATGATGTCCTAAACTTGTCTATCGACCTGCAATCTTCTTATTACCTGGACATCGCCAGGAACAAACAAATAGGCGACCTCCCAGCTTTTATTCAGCGACCTCTTCCACAGAGAACGTGCGACTCCGTCCGATGTATATAACGGGACTTCTCTAATACCAGACCACAGGGACTCCCACGCTACTAATATCAGATGCGGCCACCATCGTTAAGAGGGCCACACGTTACACCGAGTACTCCTGGACGGCATTCAAGGACTCACGAGACCCTCATGACATCATCTCACACACCATGATAGATTTCTCTACCGTGACCCACTCTCTCTACCGTATCTCTCCACCGTAACTCACTTCTTTACCGTAGCTCTCTCTACTGTTTTCATATGACAACTACTCATTGTATTACATACTCAGTACTTGCCCATGCCATTATTCATTGTCGTTGTTCTGATAATGTTCTTATTTACATCAGATCACATTCTCAGCAACTACAACAAACCACTGAACTATCACTATACATCCTGGGCGACAAGAAGTGCGCGCCGAGTGCGAAACTCAGTTTTTTTTTCGACTGCTATAGCGTACTTAGAAGTTCTCTTCAAAAACCAAGTACACCAATGAAATCGCCGAGATTTAAGCGTGCTTCTCCGTTAGACTGGAAGAAATGAAGAGGGATTCGTTTTGTTAGGCAAGAACATTCCATGAGAGTGTTCGTAAGCATTCGAAAGCATGAATCTCGGGGCAGTGTTGTGCGTGCTCGTTTTCAAAAGGCCTTTTTGTAGCTCTGTAGCTTTTTTATTCAATTATGTGTCATACCCACGGCGCGCAATCATTTTTATCATGCGCGTAATTCGCTGGAGGCATGAAAAGCAAATAGCGTGTAGAGGATTTCTTCGAATATCGTAGTCATACCTTTCAGCAGGAGTTATCTCCAAAGTAGAGAAAATCTTCACATTAATGACAGAGATCGTATTCCGTAAGTGAGACGCTCATGCGCAGCAGTTTGCAATCACGGTGTCAATCCACAATCGGCACACATACTACCAACAAGCAAGCGTACGTATGTGAGACTCTATCTTATTGTCATTGCCACACTCAAGCGGAACGGTCTTTTCAGAAAATAAGTACAGCGTTGAATCGTCGAAGCATACGCTATTGAATGGTTACTCATAATTCAAGGAAACAGCTCTACACATGTGATAAATTTGCATGTGTGAAACACAAATCTTCTCGTGGTGCAGCGGTTCAAAGAAGACAATCAAAAAAAAAAGAACGTCTTCTTGAACTCTATCAGATTTAGGTTATCGAACGACCACTATCAGTAAAAAGGAAGAGTTTTGTCCAGCGAATAATAAGCGTGATGATGGTAAAAAAGCGCGGCGCTTCTGAAAGATAATTTTGTTTTGAATGCTACAGCGCTTTAAAAAGGTCTTTTCAGAAAATGGGCATGTACTGTCTCGAGATTTAAGCTTTAGAGTGATCAATAATACTTTTATGGAAAGTTTTGCTTGGTGAAGGGGATTGTCTCTTCATTACCTCTCGTCTAACAAAAATGTACCATTAAAGGTATTGAATGATCATCATAGAACTTGGGGGAAAAACTCTTTTGGATGAGATTGCGCCGAAATGCGCCGAGTGTGAAACTCAACTTTGTATTCACTGTTAAAGTGCTTCAAAAACGTCTTTTTGAAATGATGTTCAGTATTGGAATTGTCGAGTTTTATGCTATCCTCTGAATACTAAAACTTGAAAAAATCGAGAAACGTGTTATTTTCAAAAAGTTGAAAATCACAGATAACGGAAAATCGAAGTGCCCATACAATAATGCCTTCAATAGCCGTAAATTTTGATTTCCACACTTTCAACTTTTTTCTTGACAAGGGTAATGGCTATATACGAATGGTTGCCGGAGGACCACTATTACACTATTCTTATTGTTAAACTACTGCGTTCATTTAGAAAACGTACTTTTCATGGATTTATGTTAGCCTTCCTATCTAGAGCATCTTGTTGAGAGACATGCATTTTGCTTTTGTACAAAGTCGGATAAAAAACTTCAATCAGAGTATTTTTTGCTCTTTCCTTAAACTTTTAGTAGTAAATCGGCAGTTTGAATCACGCAAATCTCAATATCGTTATGGTTTTTGAAAGGCTTTTCTTCAGCGTTTTAGTACTTTTCGATAGCTGGAAAAACGATGACTCCGAAAATGGGTTTGGTTTTTAAAAAAGTACTCATACGGCGGAAAAAGTTCCTTGAATGCTCACTTGGACGGCCCTTCTTCACTCATAGTGCGAGTTCCAGCACAGGCAGACGTGCTAATTCGACTATTTTGTTTCCTGGAGTCCCAAGGAAAGCAGCCGGAGCGTTCTCTGGTCGTCGCCACATTACATCAGTCACCGGCCCGTGACATAAGAGGGACATTACCACCTCTCGACTAGTGAGTGAGCTCTCAACGGCGGTCATTTATAGTACAGTTTACTTTTAGCTGAGCTTTACTGGTGGGAACGTCGGACTACTTCTCAGTCTGTGATCCTGCTGTGAAGGTGAACCCCGCCGTAATTCGCAGTCGGGCAGCCAGAAGCATATCCCAGTCACGGAGGCGGCAAACCATTAAGAAGGGAAGAGATATCACATTTTCTTGGTATACACACCAAAGGCATACGAAAGTGTAGAGGAAATGTTTATTAAAAAATGTAAAAAATTGGAAGTTTTTGGAAACCGAAAAGATTTAAACAAATAAAGAAGATCACGCGTCTTCGATTAGATTTGCACCTAGCGATTTTGAAATCACCGTGATAGGGTGCTGTTTTCGTCAGGTATTGGAATTGTATCTCAATTTTCCAAGTTTTTGTGATGAGGATTGTAGAGAAAAGCTTACCGTTCTACGGTTACGAGCTTTTATTTTCAACTGATGCTGGCGCAATGAAATCATGAGAAAATTCTTATGAAATCCCAGCAACTGGCTACCTTCTTCAGGTGAGGAACGTGATCTTTTTGCTGCTCATACGACGCATGTAGACTATGTTCGAACCTATTTCAGCGTCAAAATTTCTGGGATTAGAACTCAGGGGTGACTAGCGAAGATTGAGCGAGAATCCATTCGCGAATTTCATCCGAGCAAAGAAGGAAATCTGAATGTGAAACATAATATCATTTTCACTGCCACTACGCAATACTAAAGGCTTTCCGAAAACCAGGCATATTATGGAATCGCCAAGGTTTAAGCTGTCGAGTAAACACTACAAGTTTAAGGAAGCGGTTTTTCACCAAAACATAAAGGAAACAGTTTTTTTTTTCAGCAAGAAAGGCCTGCAGCTATATGTGTATCCAAGTAGTTACGCGAATGCTGGAGGCCTTTCTTGTTGAAAAAAAAACTGATTTCTTCACTCCTGTAGTGTTGTAGATTTTGCAACTAGTCAATATTGGTATAGTGCGTTGTACTTGAATTTACTTTTTTATCATTTTCTTTGACAATAGGTGTGTTGACCAAGTTCCACTCCAACTAATTGTGGAATTTTAAGGGCCACTTTGTAGCCATCTGTCGAATCGCCAAAGGACACTGCTTATATTTTGACGAGATATTTTTCCAATACACGGGTGTTATCGTTTCGCCCCATTGTGATATCTCATTTTAGCCTGTGGTTCAATCTCATCTCCAAAGTCAATAACACATTTCGACAAATGGGCGATACTTTTCAGCCTGCTATGCTTCACATTTGTACAAAGCTCGTAGTTCCGCTTTTAGTCATATATTTTGAGCTAAACAAAAGTTTGGCAGAAATTTGTTCAACCCAAATGATTGTTTCTAGAGTCTGCTTCAGTCGTCGTTTGAATTAGAAATAATTCAGGTATGGTGCAAGGTACGTCGAGCTGATACGAAAGAAATTACGAGGACGTGTAGTAATCGATGTCGATTTTCTAAGAGAACGTATAACGGTTGTTGGAGAAGAGGCAGATCTGACCATGATGAAACTAAGATTTTTTGCAAAAAATAGGTCAGTGGATTTTTGAAGATTGTCGAGATCAATAAAGATACAATCTGATGTTAATGGTGTGTTTTTTTTGTCTTGCTACATAAAACCGTTTGAAACTTATTAATAGCTAGAAGATAAACATTTTTTAGTAATTCATTCATAATTAATCAAGTAATTGAAATCGCTCCGCCTCGCTACCCGAATTTTATTTGGAAGATCCTTGATTCTGTAGGAATTGAAGGACTTAGGTATGCCAAAAAAAAAACATATTTTTTTTATTTTTTGACTTTTGTTGTCATATTTTTCCAATGTTTTTTCCAAGTTTTAGTGAAGTTTGCGGAAATGCGGAGCTGAAAAGGTTGGACTTTGTTACTATGAGCTTCACTGGAACCCTTCAGCAATATGACTTACTTATGGATTATCTCGACGAGATCGATGAAAGGGTATACTTTATTGTTTTTCTTACGTTGAACTGTCCAAGTGTTTCGAATACGAGAAAAACTATCAGTGTTACGTTCTTTAAGACGCAATAGCTATTTGCGAAATGTAGGTGATCGGTTGATTATATTCTTGGTCTACGACCTCTATCAAAAATCATGTTATAATGTTGCTTTGAATTGTTACGGAATTGATGGTGCGAATTGCAGTTGATCCCATCAATCTGTAAAGAGTACATCTCATTGAAACCCAAGTGCCCAGTTTGTCAATCACCAGTCAGTAATGCGTACTATTGCTTAGAATGTGGTCATTACTACTGTTTCAAATGTATTCTCCATCAGGTAATGCTTTTGATTTGCTTCCAATATTCCAACACATTGCAAATAGTAATTCTCTGAGGAGATTGTTCTAGATCACTGTACACCTTCTTTGCAGTAGATTGGGAGATTTTTTCAGATAAAAAGTGTTACAAGAAATAGATTGTTGCCGTTATGCTGTATTGATAAAAACTGTGGTAAGCCGTTTGCCATCAGTGATATCAAGGTTCTTATTATCTCAGTTTTTTTTTTTTGATGATAAAACCAGGTAATTTAGTTCATAAGTGGAGACAGTGGAGGCGTTGTTGCTTTACTGTAATATTAAGTCTTCTCATATGTTTTAGCACCAGAGCAATAAACATCAAATTTACTACCCAGAAGTTATTAAAATTGCGTAACAGCACTGTTCAAAGTATGCGCCATCAGCCTGAACACTTTTATGCCATCTCTCAATCAACAAATCGACCGCTTTCTAGAGAATTTTTTGAGCTTCCTTTGGGTACCAGATCTATTCATACTTGCCGCATCATAGCCGTTCAACGAAGCCTTTATCGAAATTTGCTGCATTACAAGCACGAATTGAGACTCGATTAACAGACCGCCTTCGAGAACATCAACCGTGCATAGGTTCGTGGATTTATGTCCAGGCGAACGCTTTTTGGAACTTTGCTGAGTTTTGCGCCGGCAACATCAAACGCTCCGGACGCCCACGCGAAGTTGGTTGAGAGGCCGCCATTGAAGCAACTAAGGAGAGTTCGGTTTTGATTATCCGACGATTTGATTGTGCTCATGCAACAATCAGCAGGAAATTGAAGCGGAAGAAGGGTCGATAGATTCTACATGAGCTCACTCAAGCACAGATGCACAAACGCAAGAATACCGCTCAAAAACTGCTCCGTCGTGATCTTTGTTGTCTGAGATATAGCAGAAATGTGTTCACCTTAATGGCGCCTACTTTGAATAGTACTGATTGTTGGGCAATTTTATTTTCTTCTGGTCAGCAAATTTGATACTTATTGCTTTAGTAGCAAAACTTATGAGAAGACCTATTAGTCAGAAATCGTATGCCTTTTGTCTGTGAAGATTGTCACATTATTGACTGATGTTCGTATTTGGAGTCTGAATGGCAATCAGAAAATGCACAAACTCCTCTCAACATACATATTTCGGATACTTGGGCGATCCGTTTTGATCAAGTTGTGCGGATCCCAGCACATATTCTATTCGTTTCTTTGCCTCGTGATTGTTGTCCATGGTTTTGCGCATGGCAGCTCATACGAATCTCATATCGTAATCTGTAAAATATTGGCAACTGCGAGTGCAGCCAAATGATCCTAGTTACAAACACGTCTGAGCAACGTTTAGGTGGTTCTTCTCGGCTCATGCATCATCATGGACTTTACAGCTCTCTTCATCTATCTATTTTCCGGTCTTCTTACTATTTGACCGAACCATCTATGTTTCCCCATCAATTCATATATTTCTGGTCCAATAGATGGAATAGGATTTGAAGATCTGAGCTACGCAAGGCGGCTTGACGTTTTGAGTGCCGACTAGTGAGTTGTGTGAAGTATTCTCGACGTGGTTGAAATATCAGCTCACATCTCTGCTGCATAGCAGAGCGCTGGGTAGACTGTTGAGTCGAAAAGGTGAGCACGCAGTTTGGGATCCGTTATTTGGTCAGTGACTTCTTTGAAAGGCTCGAATGCGGCCCATGCTGCTTGCCTTGTGCTATTTTAATCCTCCTTCATATTGTATCCCCTGCTCATTGAATACCCGAGGTACATGCACGATGTAGTTTTTGCGATCAGAGAATCTTTCAGTTTTTCTCACCATTGCACCATTGATTTTTCATGAACTGCGTCTTCATTCAATTTATGCATACTCCATAGTCCTCCAAAATCATTTGATAATTCGCAATGGATTGATATTAAGTAAATCATGTCCACAAAGCACTCGGATTCTTTTTTTATCTTTGATCACGTTGCTTTTTCAGCGTATAATCTTGGGCGATGCTCGACTGCCATGGTTGAATGAGACGAAAATTCGTCCTTTATTGGAAAGTTCTATTGACTGTCTGCTACGAGCCGACAACTCATTGCTCCGGTGTCCGTCGCCAGATTGTTTTGGAATTTTCACTGTATGTCCAGTTTAATCTTTAGACACTCGTGGCGTATGTAATGCCGGCTGAGGAGGTTTTTGAAATCCATTGAGAGTCTCATCTGTAATTCGATTACTTGATCATTTGCGGGCCGTAAAAGTCTTTGATCCGCAGCTTTTCAGAGGTCTTTTTCTCTGAACAGAGCTTATTTTCTAGAGTTTCAGTACTCATTCGAAAGCTTAACTTTATGCTCTAATCAAAAATGTAATCGGTTTTTGGAAAGGCCTGAGCACGCTGTAGCAGCGAAAATAAAATCATGTTCCACTCTCGGTCTCTTTTGTTTGCTTATCTAAGGTCTGTGCATCTTTTTTCATTAGACTATACTTATGCTCATACAATAGCATTGATCTCGATAATTCTGAGGTTAAATTTTGGTTCCTGGTAAGGGCGTTATAGCGCTGAACGATTGAATTATATGAACGTGTAGGGAAAATTGTGGACTATCAGAATGAAACGAAAAATCTGGATTTTTTCCGAATCGAAGAAAACAAATGCTTAATGAATAACTGAAATTGTGCACCGCATGCGAAAATCGTTCAACTGCCGTCCGCAAAAGTTCAACTAGTTATAGGGTTTCTGAAATGCGCATTATCGTCAATGCATTAATTTTTAAATATTTCAAGGGAGTTTTATCCAACCATTCCGCCATTTTATTTGGTAATATTTCCAATGATATGGATGGTTGTTTTTTTTCATTACAAGATCTTGCTTATGAGAACAAATTTAATTACTCGAAAAGAGCGACAGTTACCTTCTTCAACAGGAAAAACGGCCTTGATGAAGCACTTAAGGAGTTGGATTGAATTTATTTTTGATATAGGTTTACAATTTCATTTATTGTTGTTCATATTCGGCAATCCAATATGTTTCTCTGTAGAAGAAAAATGATGGTCCACCTTCCACTGCAACATGTGACTCTTGTGGGCGTAATGTGTGTGATATGTGCTTAATGGAGCCTCATGAAGGCTTTTCATGTAATGTCTATGCAGTACTTCGATGTGAGTGATTTTGGCTCATCGTGATTTACATTTATGACAAATATCTTAAACCTTTGACTTCCGGGAACCCAAAACTCCCTGGAGATCAAAGGACTCAATTTGTCTGCGTGTTTAGCCACTTTCGGCGATAGTGTATAGTCCAGTGAGGTAGTTCAACTCACAGTGTCTTGCAGTCGAGAAGCTGCACCCGATCTCCGTTAACCCATTCGATACCGTGGACCCACGCCTTCTGCACCTCTAACAGGTAATTGTGGACGGTCTGCTCCACCTCCCTGTATCTGTGACCCCCAGCGTGCCAATGTTAAACGTATCAGTGTGCCATCATTTTACGCAGCAGCTTGCCATTGTAACACCCAGCACGCTGGGAGTTAGAGTTGCAAAGGAGGCGGAGCAGACGTCCAGGATTGCCATTTAGAGATGCAAAGGCCGACAACAGCCTTGGGCGAGTTCAATGATTGTTTATATTTCTAAAAAAATTCTTCTCAATTTGATACTGAAGGGAATTGCTTGTTGTATCAAGATTTGTGATTTCGTCAAAGCATGATTGGCGTGGGAGAATAATGGATGTGAGAATGATTCAGCTGATCATGAAGCGTCTTTACGAGCATACAAGGACTCTCACAAAGAGGCTGTACGTGACTGTCCAACAGAAGGTTGTGGAGCGGTGCTTGAGAAGAACGGAGGGTGCAATCATATGCACTGCGCCGCTTGCGACGTCCATTTCTGCTGGTTATGTGGTTTCAAGGTAGGTTCCTAGTGATTTCTACACAAAAAATATGCCATATTGAGAATATACGTGATAGTACGGGTGGTTTATCTAAAGCTTAATGTTCGAAGCTGGTTTTTCTTGTTGAAATATGATGGTTTGAAGTGCATGAAGACCATAATTGTTTCTGCGCGGTATTGATTTCATCGTTTTACTGATTTTCGGCGAACGCCATGATCTAAAACGAGAATCACAACTTTTGTCCTTCCGCTTCTCGTAGTTGCAACATGATATTGAGTATCGGTCATAAATGACTCATAAATAACGTTTAAGTTGTGTCCATTGAAGTAGCATTGTTGAAATAATTGAAATGACCGACATCCTATAATCCTTAGCATAAGAATGAACTAATGTAATTATCAAAGATTTTTTCTGGGACGCGAAGTCAAGGATTGCAGTAGTAGTATTAGCAGTGATCAGTAGAGTCCTGGCCAACGTTGTGCAATCTGGCCTTCTCTAGAACCTGGACAGTGAGCAGGAGTTGTTGATCTACCGTTGTCAAAGATTCAGTCTAGCAGTTGCGAAACAGAACAATCCGCGACGTTCGACCATTCGCCCTGACGTTATTAAGATCAACTTCGTGCATATTTTATAT
Source organism: Parelaphostrongylus tenuis (assembly GCA_019055375.1). NCBI lineage: Eukaryota > Metazoa > Nematoda > Chromadorea > Rhabditida > Metastrongylidae > Parelaphostrongylus > Parelaphostrongylus tenuis. The sequence continues at coordinate 353,183 of JAHQIW010006752.1, read as the reverse complement.
TCAGGTTCTGTTAGGTTATGAGGTAACTGATGAAAAACCGATCTCATTCGCTGGAGAAGTAATTATCATAGACTGAAAGCTGAGACATCAGGCTACAGTCCTACGTCGCCGATTTTCGAAAAAGCCTTTTTTGATGCTGCTACAGAAGGAGATTACTTGCGTTGCAGACGTGCATATTTCTTGCCGGCCACAGTTCTTTCCTTGGACTATTAGTAATCATTCGATATCGTAATATTTGCTGATTCAAACACTGTGCTTATTTTCGGGGAAGACCGTTTCTCTGCAATACAACAGGGAAAATAAGTTGAGTTCCCATCTGCGATCAAGGGCCACTCCGGCCAGCTCACGTGCGCGTGCGTGAGGCATCCATAAACTGCTGGCGCGATACTTCCCTGCGCATGGATATTCCCGAAAAATCGGTGATTATCGTGTCATCGAACATGGGCGCCTCACGGACGGGCACGAGAATTCTCAAAGACTCCCTTGCTCGTAGATTGCAATTCAGCTTATTTTACCTGCTGCGATGCAGAGAAAGCGTCTTAGAAGGATTTCGGACGGATAGGATAGAAGGACGCTATTGACTGATTACTGACAGTCCGAAAAAAGAGCTCTGTCCGGCAGGCACGTCTAAAGAAATCTCCCTCTGTAGCAATGTGAAAAGAAGGCTTTTTCGATTAGAGGCTGCGTGGGGCTGTAGCCTGAAGTCTCAGTTTTTGAGTGGTTACCAGAACTACTATGAAGACTTCCTCTCCAGTGAATGAGATCGGTTTTCATTTGTTCCCTCATAAGCGAATAGTACCTATATTCACGCTCTTTGGACTCTTCAGTGGAAATCGCGAGAGATCCTTTACTTTCTTCATTGCAGTGGGTGTTTTCTTGTTCTGACTTGATGGGAAATAATCTACCGATGTAAAGCTGGATAATTTTTTGCCTATTTTGATTTGAGCATATAAACTTATATTTTGGTGATCAGTTTTTGATCTTTTGCGGCCTCTACAAAGTCATAATATATCATGAAGCAACACAAAAAACCGAAGTTTACTAAGCACTTTTCTGAAACTGATTACGGAAAGCTCACATCAGCGTGGTTAGATAGTGAGCAAGTTTTTTTTTTGTCAGATAAAAGAGCGAAGTTTCTGAGAGGTTGAAAAACATGAAGAACATTCAAGTGGAACATGGAGGATATGCAGAATCCAGAAATCACAGAATTAAATGAAAAGTACAGAAAAAAAAGATTGGTTCATCTCCTTTCGGATGGTGGGGGCAGAGTAGACGGTAAGAGCCACTTATGAGTTATGTAGAATGTGAAGAGTGTGAAAGGAAAAAACTAACTGTTCTGAGTGCGGTAAGTAAATTTTTTGTAAATATTTTTTCACGCGTTCAGAATTCTTGCACCGCTACATATATGGTGCCCTTGTATCTCGTTAAACATGCGTAATTTGAATAAATTTCAAATTTTTAAAAGAACTATTAGGAATTATATCACTTGTTTCTATCCTATTCGTTTGGGAAAGCAGTGGTTTATATTATAGGACGGAGCCGCATCAAATGTTTACAAACACCTCAGGGAAAAGCACGGTGCAATCGGCAATGATTTTCCGTTATTTGAAGAAGATATGGGGGGCATGGACGATTTAAATTTGAATCACTTAATGCAAGATGCCCTTTATCTTGATGATAACGATGGTGATCTTGGTGAAAATATGTGATTATTAGCAGGTAGGAATTTTCTTATATTTCCATATGTTCCTTTCGTAATGGATCAGTTTTATTAATTTTTGAATCTTTGGTTCTTGTATAAAATCTCTTTTTTGGGCCCACCAGATGTTGAGTGTTATGCAAAGCTTGGAACCTCAGGCGGCAGTTGAACCCGCGTTTCACTCATTAGGGGGAGCGTACCTCCACTACACCGTAGAAACTCTTGTCTTCCTACCACTTTCTGCGATGTAAGGCATTGAAGCTGTCGCCAACCAACCGTCAACGGGTATGCTCTCTTAAGCACATCCATTGAACCTAGTCAAGCTAACAGCTATTGGATATATAATGCACAGATTTTTTAGTGCATTTTGAAGCATTGTTATGATGTATATGTCTAAATTGAGTAAAACTCAGAATTTGAAACGTCTGCTGGGAGTTGAATCAACGTTTCACCCAAACCAAGAAGCATACTGCCCCTACACTAGCAAGTGATTTTCCAGGGTGGCTAACAAATTGCTCAAGATCGCCGTTCTATTCTTCAATTCAAGCGCCCAGGGAACTTCAGTCATTCGATTTCAAGAAAAAATTGAACGAGCCACATGTGGGAAGAGCAAGATACACATCGTCCCAGAAGGGTTAAGATGCCTTGCGATACCGAAACGCATATGATCGTTGTTACAATCCAGAGCTCAAAATAAGCTATGCTTTCTATCACTTCGGAGCTGATAAATTGACTCCGTACTTGTTCGGCAGAAATCTTGCTTACTCACTTTGATACTTGGATCGCCCGTCTGCACAATTTGCTCAGACTACTGCTTTATCAAATTTATTTCTTTGCCTCGTGTTCGTTGTCTATGGTAATAATTTTAATCGCGCATAGCAGCTCATGGAAATTGGATTACGTAATTTGTGAAATATCGGCAGCTGCGAGTGCAGCTAAATGGTCCTTGTCACGAACACGTCCGACCGATATGTAGGTGGTCGTTATTATTGACACATGCATCCTCGTGAACCTTCGCTTTGTTCATCAGTCGTCTATACATTTTACTATATGAGCGGCCTATCTATGTTCTGCTATCAATGTGTATTATTCTGGATCCAATAGATGGGATAGGAATTGAAGATGTTAGCTATTATGGGTGCCGATTAAAATGCCGATTGCATAACCGTGTAGTGGGAATACTGCAGAGTCAGAAAGTGAACACGCGCTTTGAGTTCCTTGGTTAGTGGCTCTTCCTTGAAAATCCCGCAAACGGCTCATCCTGCTTTTTTTTTCTTTAGAGAAAAATAATATCAGGCAACGACCTCAATGGTGTAATAGTAGCAAGCGCCTCGACTATGAGTTAAGCGTGAGTTCAACTTCCGCCTAATGGTTACAGTCTTGCATGTCGCTCAGCATCTTTGAATATATGGTTATAGCGTCACAGCACTGCTATGAGATAACATATCTTGATCTTTTCATGAAATCTGTTATGGCGCTCCTATAATGCTAGACACTCGGCATCATGGCCTCGTCAGTAGCGCGGTGCCTTTCGGTCCAGCCAATCCGTTTTGAGGCGGTATACTCCCTATATATGGAGTCGACGCCGAATTATTTCAAATCACCGTACGTCTGGTGATAATATCTCCCGACTTTGCAGTGACAAACAGTCGACCACATATGACTGGTTGAGTGAGTCAAACCTTTACATTCGACTATTTTTATAGACCTTGCTCAAAACAATATGTAAGATATTTTATTAGATTATAGATAAGAATGTTATCAAGTAATAGATAGGAGATGTTATCAGATTATATGTTGTATTGAGCGAGGTCTATAAAAACAGTCGAACGTCAACTTTTGATTCATTTCAGCAGCCATAAGCGCTCGACTGTTGGTCACTGCAATGTCGAAGTATCATATCACCTGTCATGCGGTGATTTGTTTATTCGGCGTCGATTCCTTAATATGTGGGGGTTTATCCCCCTTTAAGGGATTGGTCGAGCCAAAAGGCACCGTGCAAACTAGTGAGGCTGTAATGCCAAAACATGTGTCCAGCACTGTATAAGATTGTTATAAGTGCCATAAAGACCTTATGAAAGACTGAGGATATGTTAACAAATTATATATTTTTTTGAACGAAATCCATAAATGCAGTCGAATGCAAAGACACTGCTATAAGATTCGCTAAAATAAAAATTCCTAACGACTATATATATATATATATATATATCATATATATATATAATATATATATATATATATATATATATATGCACGTGCCTCCGAAGGGTCTGTGGCCAAGTGGCTAATGATGTTCGGTGCGGTTCAAAGTTGGGTTGATCCCTTTTCCCCCATCCTCTTACTCCAACAAGCTCCGGCAATCAGTAATGAATGCTTCGGTCTGGCTACTTCGAGATTGGATATGTTCTCGACCAGTATTTTACGACATTGTTACAGATGACAAATCCTCAAACAGGCGATGAACATGAGGGAGCGAATTGCAAGTCAGAAGTGCGTAGGAACGTACAGTATAAAAAACTATGATACAGATTAAATGAAGCGAGATGAAAGTTTATACATGCGCGTATATGCATATATGTGTGCCCACGATTATACATTATACATATATACATCATGTATATCTGTATATAAACATATGTGTACAACATAAGCAGATATACATTTTATATTTATATATATATATATATATATATATATATATATATATATATATATATCGGGATGTCCCATAGATTCCTTTGCATTTCATATTTATTGTTAATGTAATTGTTATTTATTGGGTCCTCTCATAAGTTTTGGCACTAGAGCATTCAAAACCAAATTTGTTCGCCAGAATTAATTAAAATTGCTTGATTAACAACACTGTTTATATATGGCTCAAAATATTTTATCAGATTGTATTGTTTTGAGCGAGGTTTTGGAAATAGTCGAAGTGAAAGGTATAACGCTATTCATAGTATGCGCCATCAGCCTGAACATATTTCTGCCATCTCTAAGGCAACGAATTAATACCGCGTTCTGTAAAATTTCATAAGCTTCCTCATAGTGTAAAATTTCTTCTTACTTGCAGCATCATGGCCGCTCAACGAAACCTTTATCGCATTTTGCTTCTCTATGAGTACAAATTGGGAAGCGATGCACGGACCACCTTCGAGAACGTTAATCATGCAAAGGCACAAAAATTGGGTCCTGGCGATCAGCGTTTTGCTCCAGAGCAACGTAGGGCTGCATGTGGCCAAGTTGACTAAGGTGAAGTTGACCGAACTGGGCTGGTAGTTGCTGGATCATCCGCCGTACAGTCCTGACTTGTTGCCATCTGATTACCACCTCTTTGGGACGCTGGGCACTAACTTCTTGAGCAAAATGAGTTCCAAGACATCAATCATTTACGTTGGAACTGAAAACATTTTTTGAATCGAAAGATGACGAGTGAGTTCTATGAGCGCGCTGTTGGTTTGTTGCCTGAAAGATGCCATCAGTGTGTTTAGGCTGATGGCGAATACCTTGAACAGTGTTGCTAAGCATATGTCATTTACTTCTGGTTAATAAAATCAGTGTTTGTTCCTGTAGTGCCAGAACTTATGAAAAGACCTATTCGAAGAAAGCAATCAATCAACAACATAATTACCGCCCTAATCACCTTTTGCATGGCGAAGACTAAATGCCTTCCTCACAGAAAATTTGAAGCGAACGCTCAAGGAAATCGGTGAGGTCGCTTTTGGGCACTAATGGTTTTTGGATCTCTCTCCCGCAGGTGCCGCTCTAAAGCGTGAAAGATGGTACTCCGATGGAGCAATATAAGACTATACTGTGCATGTGGTATCGTGGACAGGCCTGGCTTCTCCAAAATCTGGCGAGTGACTTTGCCAGTATGAGGTAGAGCGTTATCCTGGTGAAGGGCGACACTGAATTGTTTTGGAGAATTCTCTCGCTTGTCTATTTGTTGTCGAGCAGTTCTCAAACACCACGCCGAGCTAATTACAGAAAACTGAGAGCATCGTCAGTGATTATGGAAATAGCGCTTTCTTGAGCTAGCGCGTTTTACCACGAGGCAGCCATTGGGCGTGGCGTGTATTGTTCTCGTGCTATACTCAGGACTTATTTCCATTGATGAGTAACTCCGCTTGTGCGGTCGCAGCAAAAGACTCGCAGATGGTCAGGCGTGGAGCGCGCTCATGTTCAGTCAGTGCATGAGGTGATTCTCATTCTATTGAGATTCTCAGTCAATCAACCTACGACGCGCATGCCCTTCTATACCCTCCTGGCTAAAGGAACTAGACATTCTCCAACATATCACACGGCTTTGGCAGCAACCCAATTTGGAGTAGGAAGAGTGAATGAAGCAATATTGCGAGTATATTATGGAAGAACGCTGTGTATATACATTTGCATCTACATACATCTGCACGTGTATATGTGCATGTGCATATCCATATATGTATATATGTGTATACATATGTTCAGGATGCAAAGAAAGTTGTGATAATTTTTTCTGATATTTCAAGAGTTAAAAAAAATTCTGCATGAACATATAAATTTATTCAATTATTTATTTTATTTTTGAATGTTTTTTGCGAGGTTTAAAAAACAGTCGATCCGACGAGTCAATTTTGATCTAACAGCCAAAAAACATCGACTGAGAGGTGGTGACGGGCCAGTGTCTCTGTACACTGTGCCATCACCACATACGCCTCCCTCCTTGCTTCAGTGCAAGGCTTAATGTGGGGCGGGGGTCACTGACCAAGAGGACGAACCTCCGAAACACCGGTGTATGACCCTGGCGTAACAACCTCGTTTTGGCTTAAAGCATTCTTTTATGAAATTATTTTGAATAAATTTATTCAGTTGAAGGATAATTAAGTTCGTTAGATTAGCATTCATAACAATTTTTAGAAAATTGATAACAAATTTCCAAAAATGCTTTTTTTTGTCTCTATACATCTACGAAGTCGTTTGTGAAAATTTCCAACGATGCTCGCACACTTTCGACCGTAATTTCGTTCCTAGCGCGCGTCAAAGCCTTTTCAAGCGCTGTACCGCCGACGCGAAAAATCCACGTATTCATGAACACCATCGTATTACTGAACGAATTTCCGCCTATTCAGTTTTGTTCTTGCTTGAAATATGAGTTCAAGCGAAATAAGCGGGAGGAAATGTGTCTCGTCAACTTCAGAAAACAAATGTTTTGCCTTACTGAGATACATCATATTTCACGATTTTTTGATTTTCTCAATTTTCAGTGCGCTATTAAGTCTACGATTCGCGTGGATAAGGAATTAGAGATGTCATTTTATCATGAAAACTGCTGTATTTGACAATTTAGTTTACTTAGTAATGTGGCATCAAAAGTATAACTTTGATCATTTCAGCACAAAAATACGTGAGCAAGGCGTCTTGAGCTGTGTAGAAAGACGGCTTCGGTGATCGCTGGTTCCACTTATTGTCTCTTTTTTCGCTCTTGTGCCATAAAATTGATTCGCTAAATTAATAATTATTTCGCAGTTATGATAACTACTTACGCTTCACTTGGACTTTAATGTTCGTAGCAATTTTATTAATTAATGAGAAGAATATACAATTTTCTCTGTGTATCAATTATACATTTAACAATCAGAAGTTCGAACCTAGTGCCATCTTCACAACATAGATTTATTATAAATTACAACTTTTCACGTTTGTATTTAGTTCTTTTTTTACGGTTATTTTAGTAGAGAACATGATAGTAGTTGACTTGGCATTATTCGTTAATAACTGTTGTTTGTAAGTCAATTTTTGATTGTGTTGTGTTTATATATACCAGTGAATGTCATTGAAGAGTGCTTTAACGAAGGGTTTCTTCACTTACGTAATGGTTTGCATTCTCATACTCGTGCCTGTCTATCATTTCTTAAAGCTTTCAATTTGTGTTGAGCACGGGTCCATTAGCTTCTGTGGTTTTTATCATGTAATTCTTATTCGTTCTGCATTCATATACTTTTTCCTTTTTTGACATAAAATATATTAACATTGTAAAACCAAATACGTACTCTTGGTCAGTAGCATGTGAAGTCGACAGATGTAAAATCAGTTGTATCTGCTCGTTGGTCTTCTCGTCTTACGTTATAATCTGCATGTGATCTCCACTTATTGAGGATTTCCAAGTCATGTATATTCTACTGTCTTTATCATGATTTTGTCTTGTTATTTCGTTCTTACAGTTGGCTAGCAATGGCTCAGTTCCAAAAGGGGCGATCAATACTCGATCAATCGTCAGCGGGTTCCCCGATTGTCTTGGGATTAAAGAAAGGCTATACTTCTGTTCTGACATAGCTGCATCTGTTTCATAATTGACCTTAGTGTTTTGGTCTAGAAGAAGGTAAATATTTGCAGGTGTATGTTGTTTTGCGCACCTCTACCAGCATAATCATTTGAATAACTGTCGAAGCTGCGTTCTAACATGGAAATGGGCTTTTGACGTATCCTTGTGAGTACGTGATATCAGTGATAACTCTTAAGATCAACTAACCATTAACTTTGGCATACTTAGAATAAATTAATGGCCTTTTTTCTTGATAAGCTGTTCCGAGTTTGGTAATAATGTATTCATCGGATACTAGTAATGCGGTGCAATAGCACAGTATGGTAATGCAGTAGAGCAGCACAATAATATTATACATTGGCTAACGTTTCGACGAGTCACGCCTTCTTCAAAGCCTGGAAAGGTCAAACTGAGTTTCAATTCATTCTGATATATACCTCCATAACCCTGGCAGAGGTCTCAGAAACAAGTTTTGGATCGCATAATAAAAAGCTTCATCACAGAGCTCTCATCGTTTAGAAGATTTGGGTGTTTTAATTACTCATTGGAGACTAGCCGGTTAGAGTTAGTGCCTAAGTAAAGCTGTGCCTGACTCAGACTGTGAAAAGTAACCAGAGGTGTGGTGTGAGGTCACACGTGGTTACGAGGCACTCTTTGGGGTTCATTCTTGAGCCTTTACTATGTATCCACATGGATTCCAAAGTTTAGACGCAAATGTTTTGGATTCCTGTGCGTGGACAGTGAACTGACGTCGAACTCTACCACTAGCTTTCATCTGAGCCAACATGTTATGTGGTCTGTTGTAGGGCAAACTTATAGAGCCTGATACACGTGTTTCAACCTTCACATAGGGCTCTATAAGTATGCCCTATAACGGACCAAGTGACATGTTGGCTCAAATAATAGTTATGAGATATGTTGAAATCTGAGCGTTGTCTCAAGAAAACACTTGGAACGAAAGGAACTTTGCTCCATGTTTTTGTTCACTATGCATGCCTAGTGGAGTTTTTAGGTCGAGATTGCGTAACTCAGCTAGATGTTCCTTTACACGGACCCAGGGCGATCTACCCGTTTTGCCTATGTAGTCGTCCCCGCATGCCTCTCAAGAGATAAAATAAATTATACCAAATCTCATGCAATCCCCGTCTCTACCGTTTGGGCAAACTTAGCACTTTTTAGTTTCGCGCAAGTGGTCATGCATTGTGTCACGGACTAATAGGCTCTCTAGTGCATTTTGGGGTATCTCGACTACTGCTACAAATTTGTCCAGACTTTCTCTTTTAGGCAGCATTGAATAGCTGCACTTACTCCGTTAGAAATAAAAGACAGGACGAAAGGAACTTTGGTCTTCTCAGATTTTCCGTTTGGGGGATCGAATTTCCTCTAAGTCTAACCTGAGAGGCTCCAATCGTATCATAGGCTTTGCGCCAAGCTTAGGAATTGTACCTTAAGTTGTTTTCCTAGGCAGACACTGATAGATGTTCGGAACATGTTTTTCTTAAGTGCGCCCTTTGTGTGTGACGGACGAGAAGACAGGTAATGAATCAAGATGTTTTTGTTGCTTGATTTGCGCTACCATTTTGTGTTGTAGGATTTCTCGGATAGGTTGACTTGAACGTCCAAAAATGGCAGTCAATTTGCTTTTGGTTCTTGCTGGTTGGACTTTATGTACTCTGACCGACCATTAAAGTGCTCATGACATTTGTTCATCTCCTTTTTCGTTAAGAAGACGATAAAGCAATAATATACCTACAATAGAGTAATAGTGGGAAATCGATTATTGGGGCATCGACTTCAGACAATAGAGGCTATAGCAATGGTTGGAGCTAATCGTTGTCTCATTGTTAGCCTTGTAGTTTGCGCGAAAGAATTTCAGGATCATTTGAAAATTGAACAAGTTAAGCCCTCCTTAAAGAGAAGCATGACCTGCCATATGAAGAAGACATACATCTGCAATACGAAGCTTGACAAACGACGAGTTTAAAACTCAGTTTGATTTCTGGGAAGCCTGTGCCAACGAGGAGTAAACTACTCCTCGCTGTCGAGGTAATTAGCCCGTTGTTTGAACTTCAAAACGGGTTTTGCTGCAGTTTCATCGTCACGAGGAATAGCATTTTGCCAAGAAGATTCTCGTAGGTCTTTTTAGTAAGAAAAACGTGCATAAATCCTAACAATCCGTAATTTTCAATATGAAAGTGAAATCCTTTGAATATGAATGTATTTCTAACTCTTAGTGAGCACTGTTGTCACCTATCCGTCAGTGAGACACTCTTTCACTATTCTGTATATGAAAAGTGTAGATATAATCCTATCTTCGTTTATGAGAGCGGATAGCACAACATAATAGTTACACAGACCTAGCCGACGACATTCTGTATAAATGGATGCATAAAAACAAATGCTCATAGAATGTCAGAAAAAGGGCTGTTCAACACAAAGCGTCGCGCAATTTTCGTTATCTAAACGGGGTTTTCGTGACCGTCCCAGGGAATTTCTTGGAGTTTTAATCCTAATTTGATACATTACAATTTACTCAACACAATCATATGCTTTAGAACATGCATAGCTGTTGTGAGTGCAAAATTGCTAGTCTACTCGCAATCGTACTATTAGGTCTTCGTATAAGTTTCGGCATGAAACAATGCACCAAATCTATTAACCGAAATGATTGAAATTGTTTAACAACACTCTAAAAAAATATGCGCTCCAAAAGTAAAGAATTCACGTGTAACAAAGATAACTACTTTACATTCAGCAGCATCGAAAAGCTAGCAGGTATTTTTCAGATCTTTGATAATTCGCCACCCAAATGTCACAGAGATGCACGTTTCAAACTTTTGAGAACAAGGCCTTTTTCGTTTTTTTCTTCGTACTGTCCGTGCATTTGATAGCTTAAGGCCCGGCGAGTCCATCATTATATTTGTTTTCCAAAAAGCTTTCTCAATGTGCTGCTGCAGCGAAAGCAACTCAGCGCGCACAATCGTGCGTATCATTGCTATTTATTTGGAAGTCTTTCTTCGTTCCGTAGAAACTTGTAGGTCTTACATATTAGGATTGTGGAATGAACTTTGTTCTATGGCTGATGGCGCATACTTTGAATGGTATCGCTGAGTAAATTGAATTACTTTTGTTTAAGAAATTTGGTGTTTATGCTCGAATGCTAAAACTTATGAGGAGACCTAAAATTTCTTGCATTCTTAGAGGACATAACGACACAAATCTTTTAGTTTTGATATTTTTCATCATATACAATAACTTAGAAGCTATTGCAGCAACTGAAGAAACACAGAGCAATTACATGATAGTGCTAACTGCACATGATATCAGTTAATTAATAAATCTCAATAGTCTGAATTGCAAATGTACTTCAGGAGTTTGGACCTATCTAGAATTATAGAACAGCCCTTTTTCTAACATTCTATGAGCATTTGTTTTTATGCATCCATTTATACAGAATGTCGTCGGCAAGGTCTGTGTAACTATTATGTTGTGCTATCCGCTCTCATAAACGAAGATAGGATTATATCTACACTTTTCATATACAGAATAGTGAAAGACGGTCTCACCGAGGGATAGGTGACAACAGTGCTCACTAAGAGTTAGAAATACACTCATATTCAAAGGATTTCACTTTCATATTGAAAATTACGGATTGTTAGGATGTATGCACGTTTTTCTTACTAAAAATACCTACGAGAATCTTCTTGGCAAAATGCTATTCCTCGTGACGATGAAACTGCAGCAAAACCCGTTTTGAAGTTCAAACAACGGGCTAATTACCTCGACAGCGAGGAGTAGTTTACTCCTCGTTGGCACAGGCTTCCCAAAAATCAAACTGAGTTTTAAACTCGTCGTTTGTCAAGCTTCGTATTGCAGATGTATGTCTTCTTCATATGGCAGGTCATGGTTCTCTTTAAGGAGTGCTTAACTTGTTCAATTTTCAAATGAACCTGAAATTCTTTCGCGCAAACTACAAGGCTAACAATGAGACAACGATTAGCTCCAACCATTGCTATAGCCTCTATTGTCTGAAGTCGATGCCCCAATAATCGATTTCCCACTATAACTCTATTGTAGGTATATTATTGCTTTATCGTCTTCTTAACGAAAAAGGAGATAAACAAATGTCATGAGCACTTTAATGGTCGGTCAGAGTACATAAAGTCCAACCAGCAAGAACCAAAAGCAAATTGACTTCCATTTTTGGACGTTCAAGTCAACCTATCCGAGAAATCCTAAACACAAATTGTAGCGCAAATCAAGCAACAAAGACATCTTAATTCATTACCTGTCTTCTCGTCCTTCACACACAAAGGGCGCGCTTAAGAAAAACATGTTCCGGACATCTATCAGTGTGTGCCTAGGAAAACAACTTAAGGTACAATCCCTAAGTTTCGCGGAAAGCCTATGATACGATCGGAGCCCCTCAGGTTAGACTTAGAGGAAATTCGATCTCCCAAGTGGAAAATCTGACAAGACCAAAGTTCCTTTCGTCCTGTCTATAGGAAGATGATCCTTTACTTTAGAAACTTTATCTTCCGTCTTCACAGTGTTTTTCTCACTGTGCAGATTCCAATATTTCTAGCATCCAGTCGTTTCTCATTCTTATTTTTTATTGAACGTCATAAAATACTCGTTGAGCTCGTCTTTTTGCAAATCTGAAAGCAGCCTTGCTGTGGAGATCCATGGATCGTTCTTTGTAGACTGTTGGTGAGTGTTGGGGGTAGAGTACATCCAGACACGCACCGCTACAAGCATCAGAACGACTTGGCCGTTGCGCCCAGGAAAATCCTAGTCTTTGCTAAATCACAGAAAATCAATGTATAAGCTATATATGCACACAGATACGTACAGTGTACTACGAATGGAGTCGATTGCGTAGCGCATTTTGAGCACTGATTAACGGCCGATATGCTATCCACTCTAACTCTATTTATTTCTCGTCAGTTTGAAGACTTCAGAGATACTGCAAATTTGCACTTAACATTACTACGCTACAGTTCGGACTTGTCGATGAGAATCGTCATTTTCTAGGAGATTGTTAATAATCTGTGCACGACCATCATTCAGCTCCATTTGACAAGGGCTTTCATTTTCGAAAACGTATTACATTTCCATTTCATCGTCCGATTCCTTCTCAATCATCAGTGAAATGCTTGATGTTTGAGTAGTTACCATTTCTATGTAGGTATTCATCAAAACATTTCGCGTTAGTCCGATAGGAGACTCATATGTTCTCCAACTCTTTTTTTTTTGAAATGTTCCATATTTCGTCGCTAAATTGTACATTTTTCTCGAGACTTTTGGACCTTTATTGATCCATCATCACGTGTTTTCTCCACTGTGCGGATCCGAGTAATTCTAGCATTCAATTCGTTGTTTCCCCTTCTTCTTATGGAGTAGAATACTGGCTGAGCGAGTCTCCTTACAATCTCGAGAAAAGCTAGCTCCGGCGTTCAATACGACGTTGTTGTTGACTGCTGGAGAGAGTTCGGGGGTTGAGCTCGGCTCCATTCCCTTCAGCCATTCCGAAGGTTTTTATGGTGAAAATCAAATTACCATGAATTTTTACACGTTTTATTCGATCTATTTGCGCAAATTTTAACGGTTGCTTTAGTAACAATTTGCGTATTTGATATCTTACTCAATCAAAATCAGTACATGGATCTACCGGAAAACTCAAACGAAGTTGGCTGCGAGTAATACTCCATGGTGATTCGCTGATGTCGTTAATTCCATAAATAGAGTCGATTCGAATCTATGCGATTGAAAAGAAAGTTCTGGGCACTGTAATCAACGTGATATAACTCATATGCATATCATGGCAATATTACAGTTTCGTATGTGGTATTTTCCCACTGAAGGCCTAGATATTATTCGTCTTTGATTTCACTTTGCCAAGCCTTCGACATGTAAAACAATACAGTCGACTTTCGTCAACCGAAAACATGTTTTGATGCAGCAAGACAATGTCACACAGCACACTGCCAAAGAGACTAGACAAGTTTGATAAATTGGACGGAGTGGAAGATCTGCCGCATCCCGCCTACAGTCCAGATTGCGCTTCATCCGACTATGGCCCTTTCCGATCCGAACGCAACACTTTTGAAGGGTCGCCGTTTTGAATCGTGATGAAGTTGAAGAAACATGTCATGAGTTCTTTGATTTGAAGTCAAAGGAATGGCCGCCTTTGACTAGATACGAAACTTGGCGGACCGATGGCAGAAAGCCGTAGAAAACGATGTCCTTTATTTCAAAGAATAGTTATTATTGTGTTTGTTGCAAATTCATGCATAAATTTTTCAATTCTACAAATGTCCCAAACTTTCTTTTCAACCTAATGCCATAAAAAGTACATATCACTGCCTGGATTCATCAGCTATGGTGTAGACTGGTGACACCAATTGTTCTAAAGATGGCGACGGCGTCGAAACTTTAGACACAATGAAAACTAGAGAAAGATCAGATTGCCCAGAACCCAGTCAGGCAAACAACTCCACTACTTAAATAGAAAAAATCCCTAAAGTTAGATTTCAATCGCATCAAGCAAAAAATAAGTAACAACCAACTACGCCTTTCCAAGAGCCTTCCACTGAGCCATCTAAGTGGAGACCAACCTTGCACAGATCCATATGAGCTGCCACTACCTTCATACATGAAAGTAGCAGCCTTTTATAGTGTATAATATCACGTATGATATTTATACTTCTTATATTGCTTATGACAACGGAGCATTCCTCCATGCGGTTCATATTTGAGAAAACGGAGTTTATATCCAATAATGTATAGTGATATGCAAGACTTCGAACCTTAGACCGGAATCGAGCACGCATTTTAACCCTGCCGGCGCCACGTGCTAACTTCTTTCACTACAGGAGGTCCCTATTCTGTTATCAAACTTTCTACAATGCAACATATCAACCTGTCAGCAACGAACCGCCAACATTTTGGCGTGATAAGAGCAGGTATGCATTCAACCTATTTATGCTGACGGTTTTTCGGATATATGTAATCAACAAGATTTCTCTTTTGCT
This sequence comes from Parelaphostrongylus tenuis, assembly GCA_019055375.1. Classification (NCBI taxonomy): domain Eukaryota; kingdom Metazoa; phylum Nematoda; class Chromadorea; order Rhabditida; family Metastrongylidae; genus Parelaphostrongylus; species Parelaphostrongylus tenuis. Next base: position 338,149 of record JAHQIW010006752.1, on the reverse strand, counting down.
TGGCCACATTTAGCAGTGGTATGTCACTAGTATGCAACCGGTAATCTCTAAAGCCGACTATCAGTTAAGCTCGGCATCCTTCAATATATCCTTAATATTCTTGTCCAGCCAAACAAAGACTATTATAATTGAATACATTCAAATATCTGATCTTTTGGCGGTTTCTCTTCTTTCATAGCCTGGAAAGATTAGGTTGCTCACAACCCAGTAAGCCAAGCATCCCCACTACTTCACTGAAAAATCACCAGCCTAAATAGTTCAATTGCATCAAGCACAAAATTAGCCTCAAACATAATCGCAGCTTTCTACAAGTCCTTCACTGAGATGTTCAAGTGGAGACAACCGGACAGAGGTCACGTGAACTCGTAATGAACCTCTCGCATCAAAATCATTGCCTTATATACTGTCATATATGACGTGTAATTAAGATTTATTTCTCTTTGCGGTTCATGTTCGGATCTGTGGCTGATCCAAATCACGTCTAAAATCGTACGAACGCATGTTTTATGCTCCTGTGATAGGATGTTGTTGTCTGTTTTGAAATTTACTTCGTTATGCGTTTGTGTCCTATGAGCGTTTAGCAAGTGCTTCGTCTAAAGTTATCGCTGCCGTTTTGGTGTTCTCTTACGCGGACACAATGTGGCCTACCCGTTTCACCAATGTGTTTTTCATCGTGCGCTTTGCATGAGATCAGTGAATTGTGTCTATTCATGCAATCATTGTCCCTACAGTTACGGCATATTTTGCACTCTTCCGTTGCACATAGACGGTCGTTCAAACGGTTGAGGATTAGTGGCGCCTCCAAGTATTCGCTGGTATTCGATACTTCTAATCGACTTCGCTGAGCCTGACCTTTTCAAATAACGTTTGCTATAACTATCTCGTTTTAAAATAAGAGGAGAATGAACAAAACCCTGTTTTCCTTTACCGATTGACGATCAGAGGACTCAGAAGGCGCACTTGGCTCCACCCCATGGCCCCTCCCACCAATCACGTCTGTCCTTTGATAGATGATCGTGACAGTGATAGTGATCATAGTGATAGTGTCGGTGATTACAGTGATAGTGATGATGGTGATAGCGATGACAATGATAATGATAGTGATAGTTACAATGATGGCGGTAGTGATAATGATGATAGTGATACCGATAACGATAATGAAAATGATCATAATGATAATGACGAGATAATGATAACCATCACCATCACTATCACTGTCACTATCACTATCACCATCACTATCATTATATCATCATTATCACTACCACCACTATCACTATGATCACTATATAAGACTGTTGTTTTGATGGTTAAGGTGAATTACGAGCCTATGTGATTTCCTTCCGGTGATCTCCACTTGGATCATTCAGTGGAAGACATATAAAAAGCGGTGAGCATGTTGAGAGTTGATTTTGTGCTTGATGCGATTGAAATCTAGGTCTGATGATTTTTTCTAAAGGGTAATGGAGGTGTTTACTGATTGGATTGCAGACAATTTGACCTTTCCAGGCTCTAAAGAAGGCGAACTGCCGAAACGTCAGCTGTGGAATAAAGTTTAATGTAACACCTCGTGTTTTGCTCAAAGAAGATAATCAGGAATTATATTGAAGCATGCCGAGGTTAACAGACAGTCGGTCTTGGGAATTGTTAGAAGAAGTAGCAGCAAGATTCTTCCGACTGACAAAAGAAACGTTACCACTAAGGCAGAAAATTGTCTTAGCTCGACAATGTGCAAAGTTTCTTCGACGCTGCATAGAACATCGAATCGTTCCGAACTTAATAAAACGAAAACGACTTCACGCAATATGTGGTGTACCGGAGGATATCCATCGAATATTGGATATCGAAATGAAAGTGCACCGCGCCTGTCTACGAAACAAGCAAGACAATCTGTACGTTATGCTGAGGAAGTGCGAGGCGAAGGTATATTACTGATCAGTATTTGGAAGGCAACCTTTGGAGGAGAATAGTTGGTGGGTCAAAATTGATTTGCGAGTCCATTAGGTTAAATACTAAAATTACTTTGCGGAGAAAATTCGATGATCTTTCGAGTAGATCGCACAACATGACTTTGAGAAGGCACACGAATATCGCTGATTAAGAACAAGCGAGTCACAATAGGGCAAGTAATGCACCAAGAAATTCAAGGGTCACTGTGATAGGAGGCATAACTCTCCCTGATGGTCCGCGCTCGCTATTAGAATTGGGTCCAAGCTTTTCACATCTCAACCATTTCTAAGGTGTCCTTGGGTAAGGCTGCATGTGGCTTACATGATTTACAAGATCAACTCCGTAAAAAGGCCGGAGCTTAAGAGACTAATAGAAATGAACACCCAGTAGAGGTTGCACCAGTACCGCCCTTTCCTCAGCCGTGCTACAGACAACAAGATCCCAACGTGGAGGTTGATAGAAAATTTCGGAAATTTGCGGACGAGACTTTTAAAACCCTCACTCACTATCGCGCGAAAAGTTTTCAATCGAACCTCACCGAGCAACAAAAGCGTGGCATGAAAGAGGTTCGAGTTAGATATCGCAATAACGAACAAGCATCTCGAAGATGCGTCGCTTTACCAATCATCCTTTGTAAAGGAATTTAAAAGGCAAAACCGCAAATTAAACAATGAGTGGGCCCGTACGGCAAAAGCGGCAGGCTTGAGACCATCTGTCATTTCCCAATTAAAAATCCAGTCACCAACATGTCTTGTCTTATAGTTAGTTATAAAAACACATGACTTAGTATCCACTGATGATCTAATGTCTAACAATTCATCTATACTTGAAGTTAGACCCATCATCAGCTGTGTAGGCGGACCGACGGATAGGATAGCATGGTTCTTTACGTTAATAACATCCCAGTCGCTGGGACACATTCCAGCCCATCTGACGAAAACTCAGATGTTCCTGGATCGTCTAGGTAACGCGAACCCAAACATCGCGTGTGTAATGGAGCCATTCGACGTCATTGCTTTATATACCAACGTGTCGAATGACTCCGCATCACAAGTCACACATGAGCTTCTGATACAACACCAGGGAGCTGTAAACATGTATGGCTTGTCGACTGAGCAGTTCATGGTCCTATCAAAAGAGTGCCTGAACTGCTCAATCTTCAAATTGTCCGGGAAATATTATAATCAAATGAGAGGGCTGGCAATGGGGCAGCGACAGGCACGTAGCCTGGCGATTGCCTTTATGTCTAAAGTGGAAGCACCCAGTAATGGATCTCCGGCCATTACTTTACTGTGGGTATATAGATGATTGTTTGATTATCTGTTCCACTCAAGAGGAGCTAGATGATTGTTTTAGATCGTTGAATGAACAGTCAGAGTATGTCAAATTCACCCGTGAGATACCAAAAGACGATTGGCTCCCATTTCTTAAACGTGCAAATAAGCTTAATTGAGAACGGCTACATAGCGAAGTGGTACCGAAAGCCAAGTAATAAGAAGTCCTGCTTCACTATCTCTTTTCTCATCTCTCACATACGAAGAAGGCGCTAGTAAAAAACGTTTCGAACAGCAGCCAATGTATGTATCGGGGAGGAGCAAAGAGTATAATCCGTGAAACTGGCTCGGGAAATAGCCACTTCTAATGGATACGAATTTTTAACCCCTCGGCTTAGGTTTAGATGAAATAATGCGCCTCCGAACGAAAACTTAATTGAAAGGAAAGTCCCGTTTATCCTCCCGTTCTTTTCAAATAAGATTAGTACAGCTATAAAACGCTGTTTGAAAAGAGGGGGTTTAGAGCAATCGGTGGCCATTATTGGGATACCATCGAATACTCTGAAACACCAACTAGTTCGCAACCACTTATATGACCTTCTCTGTATAACGAAAGAATGTAAAATATGTCCCAACCGCAGAGACGGTGATTGCATGAGCGTAGGTACAGTCTACCTATCCTCTTGCAAAGCGTGTAGAGATGAATATATTGGCGAAAAGGGTAGGGTGCTCTATGCTCGCATAGAAGAACACCTAGCTGACAAACGTCTTAATAGACGGAACACCCCGTTAGGGACGCATAGAGCACAGAAGCACGACGGAGTTGATTTTGAAATCGAAGTCACCATCCTTGCTCAGGAGCAAAAAACATCAGCGCGAAAGATCTTGGAAGAGTTTCAGATCAATCCGACCACCAACAATAGACCGCAGGGAGGAATGCCTCGTTATCACTCGTGATTTGAGTTAGTATATAAGACTATGTTTTGATGGGTAAGGTGCATTACGAGCCTGTGTGATTTCCTTGCGGTGGTCTCCACTTGAATCATTCAGTGGAACACATATAAAAAGCGGTGAGTATGTTGAGAGTTAATTTTGTGCTTGATGCGATTGAAATCTAGGTCTGATGATTTTTTCTAAAGGAGTAATGGAAGTGTTTGACTGACGGATTGCGTACAATTTGACTTTTCCAGGCTCTGAAGAAGGTGAACTGCCGAACGTCAGCTGTGAAATAAAGTTTATTGTAACACCTCGTGTTTCGCTCAAAAAAGAGAGCAGTCGATAGCAGAAGTATGATTCATTTTAGAAGCCGCAAGCTCGACTGCTGGTCACCACAAAGTCAGGTAATACCATCATCCTACTTTGGGTGCTTAATTTTTACTCGGCGTCGATTCCTTTAGAGGATTATTTTACCTCAAGGGATCGACGGAACCGAGGTAGGGTGCTACTGATGAGTCCCAATAGGACGAAATAGGCGCCTATATAGCACTAGACCTATGGCTCAAAATATGTCATATCCTTATCAAAAAAGAAAATCAGGAATTATGTTGAAGCATGCCAAGCTTAATAGACAATCAGTCTTGGGAACTATGATCAGTATCACTATCATCACTATCGCTACCATCACCACCACTATCATTCCAATCACTATCATGATCATCTATCAAAGGACAGACGTGATTGGTGGGGGCGGGGCCAGGGGTAGGGCCAGACACGCCTTCTGGATCCACTGGTCTTCAGTCGGATAAATTTGTCGTTTGGGAGCGCGCCATTTTCTCTGAACCTAAATCGAGGAGCTATGAATTCGTAGCCGGTACAAATGGCTATTTCCCGAGCCAGTTACAGACAGCCTGCTCTCTATCCTCCTCCAATGCACACAATAGCTGTTGTTCCAAACGTGTTTTTTCTACTAAAGCCTTTGTGTGTGGAAGATGAGAGGAGAGATAATGAGTCAAGATGTTTTACTACTTGGATTTCGATACCATTTCGTAATGTAACTGTTATCGGACCGGTTGTTTAACACTTTCTAAAAAGTAAGCAATTATCTTTGTCTAACGGGTGAATTTTATGCACGCCGACTGTTCAGTCAGCAGTCTAAAACATCTACCCATCTCCTCTTTAGTGGCGCAGATAAGCGAACAATCATCTACATATTTATAGTAGGGTAGTGACTGGAGATCAATTACTGACTTTCCACTTTCGACATAAAGGCAATAACTAAGCTGAGCACTAGTCGTTGTCCTATTGTCAGCCTTCTCTTTTGTGCAAAACACTTCCTTTATCATCTCAAGATTGAGCAGTTCAGGCACTCTTTTAAAAGACATGACCTGCTGTACTGACGATCCATTTATGTTTATCGCTCTTTGGTGTTATATAGGCAATGTAGTGGCTCGGATAGAGTGGATAGTGGCTGCTGGTTATAGTGGATGGTTTGCAATGCAGTCATTCGACACATTAGTATGGAGATCGGTCACGTCGAATGACCCCATCACGTATGCGTTGTTGGCATACGCGTTGCATAGACAGTCCAAGAACATTTGAGCGTTCGTAAGATGGGCTGGAATGTGTTTCGGCATCTGCGATGCTATTATAATCAAAAACCATGTTATGTTACATATCGGTCCGTCTACACATCTGATGATAGGTCTAATTTTGAAGACTGATGAATTCTTGTATGTAAGATTATCAGTGGATACTAATTTATGTGTTTAATAGGTATAGAAGTGGACATGCTGGTAACTGGATTCTAAATTAAGAAAAAATAGATGATTCAAAAGTGCCGCTTTTGTCAATCCAAATAGGTTATCATTTTACTTTGCGGTATTGAATTTCAAATTTATCTTCAAAGGATGACCTATAAAACGAGGATTTTCAAGATTTTTCTTCATGTATTTCGATATTTAACTGGCAAGGGATTACTGCAAATTCTCCACCCTTATCACAAACGGCGAATCTAATGTTTTTCAACCTTATCGGCTTTCAAACCTTTCTCAATCCACTCTTTTGTAAAACAGTGAGGCTTAAGTGAGCCCCTCTTATGCGAAAGTGATTAAGAGCTCCAAGAATTTCATCCGCAAATTTTCAAAAAATTTCTACCAACTTCTGGGGTTTTGTTCTCTACACAGCGGTTGAGGAAATAGTGGTAATGATAATGCCCCTACTTTCTGCTGCTCATTCCCACTGTCTTCTTTAGCCCGAGCCTTTCTACAGTGCTTATCTCAGAGCTCACGTAAGTTACATGCCACTTCACGTAAGGAAACCTAGGAAAAGGGTTGGGATGGTGATCGCCAAAAGAGTGATAGCAGAACGGGAGTCGCACTAGTGCAACTGGTTAGCACACGCTCCGAGAGAGTGAAATACGGGTTTGATTCCCGTCTGGGGTTCAAAGTTTAAGGTTTATTCTACATTGTCGAATACACATCTGCTAGAGAGGACAACTAAATAGAACTTGGTTCTTTTCCGTTAAACGGCACGGAATGGAGAAACGACCACTCTCACTGGAAAAGAAATTTTCATAAGAGTGTTAGCATTCATTTGAAAGCCTAGGGCGCTGCGTAGCCGTTTTTAAAAAAGTCTTTTCATAGTGCATCAGCTATGGGAAAGCATTTATATCTCAAATGCGCATATTCTCACAGGACAGAACTTTTTTGTCCAATTGTAGGTAACTGTGCGATAGCGTAAGTTTTGACCACTTCACGACTGTACTTCGTTTCTGGAATGACCGTTTCACTGTAGTGTAGCGGGGAAAATAAGATTGAGTTTACATATTTGCTGCACTTGTTAGCCGGCTAATGTGCGTCTGGGTGTCTTGTGGCCGTATAATTGATACGGAGTTGCACTATCGATCGATGGAATGCGTTAGAGTGGCTCACATGTGGAGTGCGATTTTTGTTATTAAATTAGGATTTTTTTCTCCGTTTCGAAATGAACTCCGCATAAGACGTGTGACTCTGATACTAAAAGATTTCCTCTACATCTTCATTGCTTTTCATGCTTCCAGCGAAGTAATAGTGCAAGCAGGGGGGCCGTTATAAAACACAATCTTATTTTGAGATCTATGGCGTCATATGGGTCTTTCAAAAAAGGAGCACGTAGGCACTAGCCAAAGATTTAAGCTCTCGAAGTTACTGACGTTCTTACGAAAACTTCTTGTCCAGCGAGGGGGTCGTTTCTTCATCCCGTGCCGTTCAACGGAAAAGTATCTCTATTCGGTCTTAGTGTTTCACTTGATTTAGTACTGCTTACGGACTAGGTCTTCTTTTATACAGACGCAGAATGGCCTTCCCGTTTCACCGAAGTATTTGTCCAGCACACTTTACAATAGATTAGGTGAACTGTACTCGTGCCTATGCAATCATCGTGATTACCGTGGCATATTGTGCACTTTTACGAAATTCATGGAGGGTTACATAAACCATTGCGAACTAGCTGCCACCTCAGAGATGTACAACGCAAGAGTGCATAATATGCTTTAACGGTAAAGATGGTAGGTGCACGAGTACGAGTATGGTTTGCCTAATCTCTTGTGAAACGTGTAACGACCAAACGACACACGACATGAAACGAATAGGCCATTCTGTGACTGTTCGAAAAAAGACGTATTCCGCAAGCATAGAGCTAAACCATATACCCTACTAGGCTTTCATATGACATATGCACATAACAAGCAGAATTCTCAAGTTGGAGGTCACAATACTCGCACAAGAACATAAAAACTCAGTTCGTAAAATCCTCGGCGCATTCTGGACACGTTTCATGGAAACAAGCTCATGTAATAAGAGCTGTGACCCATCTCAAAAAGCTGTTTTGTGCTTAATGCGATTGGAATTTAGGTTTGGCAAATTTTTTTTTACTAAGTTAATGAAAGTGCTTGGCTCTTTGGATGTTTAGCAAACTGATTTTTTCCTGAAGAAGGCATTATCGTCGAAAATTAGCTGTTAGATTAGATTATATTAGAGCAGCTTTGTACGTAGCTTATAAAGAAGAACTGAGAATTATTAAAGAATGCCGAAGTTAACAGACAGTCGGTCTTAGGAGTTCCTATAAGAAAGACTTGTTGCCAGTCTCGAACATGATCATTAAGGCTACAAAAAGGTAAATGCTGATCACTAAGAAAATATTCACCTATATCTATTATCTAGTCACACTCTAAAATATCGTTACTGTCTGGTTTCGAATTGCCATAATTCGTAGGTTTCATGCAGGTTGTGCTGATATCCCGGTTTACAGCTCTCCAAAAGTCAATAGTGATGAACGCTGGGATTTCTAGTCAACCTATTCCGGGCTCATAGAATAACATTTTTCACATCATTACTTCTTAATAGTATGGCTCCTTTTTGGCCTTGACAACTAGACTTTTAAGATTGGCGCCGGGAAACCCTCATGGTCACAGGAAGATTCTTGTCGATTTTGATGTTAAATAAATCGTACGAAATTGGTGCGAAAGATGAAATAATCTCTCAGGTAAGAAGTATGAATGTTGAAAATATTAGCGCATCAAAAAAGCTAAAAAACAACAAGAGACGTGTGCAGCGCAATGTTGAAAGATGCCATGGTAGGTTAATCCAGTGCCACGATTCTCCTGGCAAATGAACACTGATATCATTCATCGATGAGCGCATGTGGCGTAGTGGTTAATAGTGCTCTACGTTGCATGTGAGAGCAATGGCCTGATCACGCGCTCATGGCTCACCAAGCCATCCATCCCTCCGGGGTCGGTAAATTGCTAGCAGACTGGTCTCAAAGTTGTCTGGGAGGATAAGCAGCACTGACTCAGTACAGCGGGAGGCCACCGCGAATCATCATTAAGGCCAGATATGTATTCAATCACCTTGAACAAAGTTAGAAATTGAAGACGAATGCATGGCGCATCCCTCAGGGATTGATCAACGCCGAGAGCTTTATCTTTTCATCCTTTTATCATTCTTCGCTGAGGCACAGAAAATCGTCTTACAGCCCAGACGGGCAATCAAATACCTCTACTACGGTATGAACGGAAAGAATGCGCGAATATCCCTAGAAGATCTAGGGGTGTCAAACGCGTTTTTGTTACACTTTGTCGTCCAGACTCATGCACGCAATGATTTCGCTGTGCAAGTTATCAAAAAAAAAGAAGGAAAATAGAATGGCATGGAAGTCCTGGCAATCGCACTACCGTATCGTGGGTGGAAATGGTATAGAAATACTGTCATCTACCAGCTTGTGCAAACATGCATACATCGATACATATAGATATACATAAACATATACACATACATACATACATACATGCGTGCATACATAAATGCACACATAAATACATACATGCATACATACGTACATCATTCATACATACATAAATACATACATGCACACATACGTGCATGTGCATACATACATGCATGCATATATACATTCATACATATATACACCGGCACAACACACACACACCACACACTCGCACCACATCACACACACACCAGATTGTAGGCGTGTAAGTGGGTCGGTCGGACATCGGCAGGTAGGTAAGTAAATGTGGGCACCGCTGCTGACGCGACGCTTGGGCCGCTTCGCGTCGTTCAACTGTAACGGCCAGGTTAGTTGTCCGGATTTAGCGTCCAATTATGGATGTATATTCGACGATATCACTTCTCGTCTCCCATTGATTATCGCACATTCCCGCGTTGTTTTTTTGTCTATACTCTCAAAAATTTCGTGACTACTCGATGAACAAATCGAAGATTGAGCTGCTTGAGAGCACATCTTGATGTGCACCTAATGCAGTTATATATTGAGATTCAGTCATTTTCCATAGTGCACATGAATTTTGGAATGCGTCCTGGTGACAAACTTTAACGTATCCACAGCGCACGGTTTCTCTCATCTCTGAAATAAGGTCGCCTACATTGACGAGTTCAGCATTTCTATGCAGAACTCGTCAGCTAAGCATTAAAATTGAATTAGATATGCTGAAAACCCATTGGCTTTCCAGAATTTTCCTATGGATTGTTGTAGAAGTTGCTATTTGTTAATTCACTCAGTCGTCCGTTCATTCTACCATTCTTCTTTCGCCTATTCATCTGACTTCAGTGAAGAGACGAACAAATGAAACACAAGAATGCGATAGGGTAAAAGTTGGAACCTTATTTTTGTGTGTCATGGACTGAAATCGCTTTGAATCTAATCGAAATTCGAGTTCATGACAGGGAAGCACTGTCTTCACATCATGCCCTATCGTTCGAAATAAAATTATGTAGCAAATAAAAAGCTGAAATTGTAATCTTTTTTTCACAAGCTTCCGTGGAGGGTCTTGATTTCTCAGAGGTTCATTCAAATCAAAGAAAAGCCAAAGAAATAATGCGAAAGAAGTATCGTGAGCGGAGAATTTTTCGAATGTAGGCCAATTGTAATGACAGTGTTGTCCCTTGAAACAGACCAAAAAGATGACTACTACACCCATATTTGGATCTTCTATTATAAGAATTATCTTTCAAAGCCGGTCGAATCGTGCTTAACAAGAAAAAGCGGTGTTAACGCAGCTCGATTTGATTAGATTAATTCATTGAGCTAGTCTAGGACTTTTCGAATGTACCATACTTCTATCTTTTTGTGGAACGTTCCTCAAGCATGAATGATCTGTTGCGTCAGAACTAACAGACGTTCTTACTCGTCCGTACCTTCTCAAAAGTTTTGATCATTTTCGTCGTTGATACTATGATGGCAATCACTTTTCTTCTATCTGTTATGCCCATTGGAAGTTGCTATGATCTTGATACAACAGCAAAAAATTCTGAATGTCTAGATAGGCCATACTACTTATAGATACTTCTTATCTTTTTGAGCTACGTCATCGATTTTGAAAAGTTCTCCTCCTCACAAGTGGTGTTAATAATTCTTGCCGCTGTCTTATGCAAATCTTAGCCTGAGGCTCATTATTGAAGCTTCAATGATTTGACACAATGAACTGGATTTGTCGATACCAGAGCAAGCGAGAAGTGTGTGCGTGTGTGTGGTTCTTCCTCATTTCACTCAATAAGACTCACCACGGTAACTTACAATTGTGATCATTGCAGCTGTAAAGTAAATATGTGGAAACACTGACTGCACTCAGAGCTGTACCTACATTCTCTCGGGAAACAGTTTTTTTCATTTATTCATTTCAAAGGGAAAATGATTTGCTACTCGATATTCCGCATGATGTTCACCTCCCTGATTAGTACAACACTCTTTATCGATGAAGATTTCTTTGTGAACTACTAAGTACAATAGAATTACACCAATCTGGTAAGATTAGATTTTATTTAGTGGTTACATCAGTAGTAAGCCTCCCAAAAGGTTTAACGTCTCGTCACACCTAGCAGGTGCTCTTTGGCGTTAAACCATGGCGTGCAGCGATGGTTCACTTCCCTAATAGATCCTCGAAAGATGAGAAGTCCGACTTTTGCTCCTGAAAAACCCAGCTAAGAGTAAACTATGGGAAGATTTACCATTATCTTGGTATCAATTAGCCGCATGGTGGCAGATCCTTCCTGTAATCCTCAAGGGAGTGCTAGTGGCTATTTTGGTAACGGCTTGAAAATTTCTGCAGCTGAAGACCTTCCTCCTTCAGGGGGCAACAATAGCTACGCAAGCCACACTCCTGCCTTAATACCCTGTCTATGACGTCGGGTGGTGAACGGCCAGTGAGAAGCGTTCAAATGTCGAGTTTAACGAGACGTAACTGGAGTCGAGCGAAACGAACACGCTTTCGCCACCCATCACCTCAAAGAAGCGTTTCTTGCTTTACGCCTTATGAAGGGTTGTGTGAAAAGTTCATGCCGTTTTGGTTTTTATTATGATTTCTGCAATAAAACTGCATGATTTTGATGCCGTTAAAATGCTCATTTTTTGCGAACATTTGGCATACAACTTGCTTATATCTACTTTGAATGGAGCTGTCTTTAGAACAAATTCGCTTGCTAATGGTGCGTAGGGAGTACTGGCACCCCGCTTCACTGGGATTTCCTCTACGCTCCGTTCGTGCATGAGTAACAAGCGAATTTGTTCTCAAGACAGCTCCATTTTGAAGCAAGTATAGAAAAGTTTGGTAGCGTTCTATTATGGCGGCGCCATTTGAGGCCTTCTGTAAAAACGTATTTTTCGCTTATGCATGACGTCTTTGTAGTTTATTGATAGCTTCAAATGAAATTCAATGGCATGTTTGATTGCTTATTTTTGCCCCGAGTCAGTCAAAATAAATTTTATTTCTTATTCGAACAATTCTCACTTAATAAGAGTTTCGCTGTTATAAACTTTCAATCGTTAGATAGAGAAAATTTTTCCAATTATAATGGTATGTTTGGCTTTCGGAAAGGACTACTTCGAACTTTGTAACGACCGAAATACTGAGCTTCACACTCAGTGAGCATTTTTAATCGGCTAGGGTGTGTGTATAGCAGTAATGCCAAAGAACAAACACATTTTCTCAATCAGAGAGGTTTGCTCTATCTAATGGTTGAAATTTTGTTGAAAAAATTTTTTTCTCAATCGAGAGAACTCCAAATGTGAAACAAAATCTCATTTGACTGGTATGGCGCCAAAAATAAGCTATTTGAGAGTGAACATGCCATTGAAATTCACTTGATTTGAGCTATCGATAAACTACAGAAACGTTTTGCAAAAGCAAAAAATACGTTTTTATCAAAGACCTCAAGTGGCGCCTCCATAATAGAACAGTACCAAAATACGCAATTGATTGATATCAAAATCGTGCAAATCCGTTGCAAAAATAATTCTAAGGAACCAAAATGGCGCAATTTTTTTACACAATCTGTTAACATTGAAACTGCGTTCTCAGACATCAATCTGTACGCTCGTTTTGAGGCTGCTGGTCACATCAAATTTTATGTGAACACTCTACAAGAAACGAGAAGCGAAAAGCCGACATACGACATTATTGAGGCGGCTTAATACACGTTATTTATGGAAGTTTCCGTAACGAAATTTTGGCTGCGTATACACTGTCGTACGTCCACGTGTCTCTAATACAGTTACTCCTCAAGAAATTTTACCATCACATTTGGCTATTTTTCGTCTTCACTTTCATGTCTAAAGGAAATCCATATCATCGATTTGCCTGTACCTGTACATCGACCTACCTGTACATCTAATTAGTGCGATTTTAACGCTTTTCTGAACAAGTTCAGAAAGTCAGCTGCGACAGGCATTTCTCTAATATGTTGTTAGGTAGAAGCTTCAATGTCAGATTAGAGGCTGTCAGCGAAAACGAAAATTAGACAGGAAAATGAGAAGCGGAGAACATAGCGACTCACTTTTTGAGAAGTAAAAAAACCTCCGATGAGCATGCGAGTCTCCTGTAGACAGATTGACCATATTCATTAAAATGAAAAATACTGCCTCTTTGGCACTTAGTGGCACCTGAATCTGTACGGGATTTAGAGTGCATAGATTCGATTCGTTTACAAGTTAAAAAAATTGCCGTCATCGTCTACGACCAAACGTGACGTTTATGACAAAAATGCTCATAGTAAAATTCTCGTATCACACAACTAATAGATAAAGAAAGAACTGGCCCAAAGACTACAAGCTGCTCATCAATGAACTAAGAACTTATGCCAAACTAGCATGTTTCTTTAAACAAGCTGAGCCCGAATCTCCATTACCACTGCGGAGTTATTCGAAATGAGAAGCTGATAAAAGCTTCATCCTACCACAACGCACATAACTAAAATGATAGTAAATGTCAGTTGTAAGAGATTTCTTGGAGAAAGATTTACATCGGTACAGGTTCAAAGATTTGAACGTGCTATTGAAAACAGCCTGAAAAACAAGTTTCTTGAACAAACACCGTCGGGATCTTTGCCACTAATACGTTCCGCTATCCGCTCTGATGAAGGAAGACGGCACAATTACTACTTATTGCCATAATGTGGATTTGATTATAGAAAAGTTCTATACGAATCTTTTTGGTATCACAATCCCTCTCACTCCATCCCCCATCCCCTCCCCTTACGACTCCGAAATTTCCACTGGAGAAAAACCGGCCAGGATTTTCTCTCTGAAATTGAAATCGTGACAAAAAGTTTAACAAGAGGCAACATTCCAAGATCCTATGAATTCACCGTTGACTTTCCTGGAGCTAGGGGCCATAGACACATGTTCTTCTTGGAGATCATATGACAGTGTACGTGCAAAAAGAAAATAATCTCAGAGCCGTGGTGGACTTCGCACATAGTCATCCTACATAAGAACAGTGAGGAAGGGATCATCGTAATTGCCGTTCAGTATGCTTTTTGTGTGTACTCTACAAGCTATTCACGGAATTTGTCTTTGTGGAATATCAACGATCGGATGAGACACAGCCTGTTGAATGAGCAGAATTCCGACAAAGATTTTGCGGCATGGACCACATCCAAGCTGTATTACGAAGTGAATAAGGAGAACAACATGAAGGAGGAGTTGGACAGAAGAAAATGTTCAGCATGGGCCCCATTTCACCTTATAACATAGCCACGGGCCAAATACCGATCCCTAAGCTCCGTGCTCACTTTTGCAAGTCAAAAGGTTCTCCATGCGCTCTTTGTGCAAAAGAGACATGAACTGATCCTATGATGTCTAAAAATTTGCGTGACATCCACAAGTAATGAAGTCCGAAATGTAGTCGGCATATTCAAAATCAAGCCAGTTTGCGCGTTCCGATGTCCGCAAACAATCTCATTTTCATGACTCAGAATTTTACACATCGATAGCGAAACACAAATGGCCCGGTCACATAATAAAAAGAACAGATGGCAGATGGTTGAAACAGTCGAGAAGGCCCAAGATAATGCGAATGTCCTTTTCAATAACCACCGATAGGCGGACGTGTTTGTGGCTGACGTCAAGACTGTATTCGCGGATGGCTTGCGTTTACGATTACGGAATAGGTCTTCTTGAGCGCTAAACATGTTCGAAACAAACTACAACCATAAGCGACAAGTGCGAGATAGATAAGAAATTGGAAATCATGGTGGACGCACACTAACAGTGCAGACGCGCGATACAATTATGCAGGTTTATGCGTTTGAACACCTTCAAAAAAAAGTTAACGTAGCTGATATGTGATCTGTAGTATCTAACATTTTCAACTAATTATCATTTTACCAGAGAAAACTTCAAAGGAAATAAAGCAAAATCTGCGGAACTTCTAGAAAATGCTGCAAGAAAATTGCTAAGAAATTCTTTAACAAATCATTTCTCGTTTCATGTTCATGATATAATGAAACCTTTCATTATTATTTGAGGCAACATGTCATGTGGTCTGGTAAGGGCTCTTGTACAACCCGAGACACGTGTTTCGTCCTTACAGACTCATCAGCCGGGCAGAACCCGTCGTCTGTCGATCTTTTTATAGTCAGTACCAGCCAGCTAGCAATCGAGTGCGAAAACACTCTGTGTTAGGTGAAAACTTTGCTTGACATAGAGTGTAAAACGTACGTCGTCGACAAGACAGACGACGGGTTCTGCCCGGCTGATGAGTCTGTAAGGACGAAACACGTGTCTCGGGCTGTACAAGAGCCCTTACCACACCACATGACATGTTGGCTCAAATAATAATGAAAGGATCTATTGAAATTTGAGCGTGGTCTTAATAAAGCACTCGGAGGAAAGGTATAATGAAACTTCTATAATTTTATTCAGTCGTTCTAATCACATATTGCTATTTAGTTCTCAGTGAAAAGGGCAGTAGTAGCTCATTTTTTAGGAATTCTTCGACTTGATTCGTGTTTATTTATGTCCGACTATCAAAACGGCGATTATTCCTGAGCGCTGAACGACGGAAATTTGATACTATGCGCCACTGAGATTTTTGAATACTCGCCATACTTCCACGTTTTTTGATATTTTGATCCATTATGGCACGTGTTTGTGTGGCCTTTTTACTTTTAAATTCCTATTTGACCTACTTCGCAGCTGTTTTCTCACTTTGCGAGTCCCAGTACATCTAGTATTCAATTCGTTTTTCTTTCTATAAACGCGTAGAATGCTGGTAGAGCACGTCTTCTTGCAATCTCGAGGATAGCCAGGCTGGGGCGTTCCGTAGGGCGTTCGTTATTGACAGCCTCTGAGTGCTGAGAAGCTGTCATTCCAATTCCGCGCCGAGCAACACAACCACTCAGCCACAGCCCCCACAATGTTAGTGAGGAATTCTAGTTTTTCCTAAATAGAGGGAACAAATGAAAAATCGATCTCACTCGCTAGAGAGGAATTCTTCATAGAAGTGCTGGTAATCATTCGAAAGCTGAGACTTGAGACTACCACCCCACGTTGGCGTTTTATCAAAACACCCCTTTTCAAAGCTGTAACATTCAAAATAAGGTCATTATCTATGAAACCACATGTTTCTCCTCCTATCTCGCTTATATTGCGCTGGACAAAACTCCTTCCTTAGAGTAAAAATGTGCTTGCTTTTTGGAAAGCTTTTTGATTTTTTGATTTCCCCTGGCCTTTTGATTTGTGCTCTAAACCTCGCCGGACAGAGTTCTTTATTTAGATTATTAGTAATTATCTACTATCATAATGTTTCCTGATTTCAGCGAAGTGCTTGTTCTTTGAAAATTAGGTTTAGCACAGGAGAAAAGGTCGATTTTTCACTTTTGCAGCGTTGTACCGGCTCATCGACAAGGCGAGGGCCATGGCAGGTAGCTTGGCAGAGACGGGGCAAGGTGTTACGATCGATCCATTGTTATTCAGTTGGAAATTTTCCCTCCGCTTTGGAAGAAACTCTAAATAAAGTGACTGACTGAGATACTACAAAGATTTCTCTGAATATTGATATGCTTCTCGGCTTCCAGCGAACTATAAGCGTGATAAAAATGAAGGCGAAAGGCGAGTATGAGACATAATTTTGAACTGGATGATACAGTGTTATAGAGGGATGTTTTGAAAAACCGGCGTTCTGGAGCTTAGGCCTTCTCAGTGCAGAGTACCAACGAAGAGAAAAAAACGTCTAGCTTTTGGAGTAATGAGCCCGTTAATTGAACTTAACAGGGATTTCGTTGAAAATAATTTGCTGAAATTCAAATAGTCCGAGCACTTCATCATCACAAAAAAACATGCAGCGGAGGAGATTTCTATAGGTGTTTCCAGCAAGAAAAACGCCCACGCGTTCTAGCAATCCGTATTTTCCAATAGAATAACAACATCCTTTGGAAATATGTATATTTTCAACTATCTTTGCGTTTTCTTGTCGCCTATATTGCGAAAGTGAGATCGTCTTTTCCTAATCATTATCAGACCGGTGACTGTACTATTTCTATTAATTAACTCCCAAATATCAAGCACGCACAGTAGGTAAAAGTGGATTAATCTTTTGTTCCTTAGCCTTACGTTTTCTTGCACACCTTCCACCGTTATTAGAGAGTAGAACAATATTCTGGGCAACGATAATTTCTTTGAACGCTTAGCAATTATCTTTCCATCAGTGTTTTCTTGATATCAATGGGTGCGATATAGTACTATACTGGTAGGAGCTCCAAAGGTTTCCCTTTATTTGAAGCTTGAGAAAACCAGATTGACCCGCAATTTTCTCTGTCGAACACTTTTAAAGGCGCACCTCCGAATAAAACAAATGTCAAGTGCCAACAATGACCAAACAGGGAAAATGCAGCACTCATTAATTTTTTCTTAAAGCGCCTGGGCTTTTCGTAAAGAGCTCCCTCGTAACGCAGAAGTATTCGACTCCTCTTTGTAAATGTGAATTACAGGTAATTCATAGGATTCAACTAAATATATGTATCAAAACGGCGAAACTAGAGGAAACTCATGGGAAGCACCTGGCCGGACTATGCCATTGGACGGTGCGGGGATAGTTACACCCACCTGTACATGGTAACTTGAAGATACTTTGAGAGTCTGGAGCTTGATGGCTGTACGGGGAGTTGCCTTGAGTGCAGTCAGCTACAAAAATGCTTGTAATACGCAAAATAAATGGACATATCATTGAGAATGCTTTTAGCCTCTCCAAGATTCTTACGTTACATTTAAACTAACTTTCAAAACAATTGTGAGTTGTTGAGGGAGTGTCAGAGTTGTTTGGTCTTTGAGTGGTTGCGAAAATGCTTTGCACAAATTAGAGAGCTGGCAATGGAGCATCAATTGACACCAAGCCTTGCCATTACTTTTATGTGCAAAGTGAAGGCTCCACATCTCAATCGTGGGGCATAACTGTCAATACATAGATGATGGTCTCATCATTTGCTCGACACAGGAGGATGGACATATGTTTTAGATCTGTTGAATAAGCAGTCGGGGTATATTGAGTTTACACGCGAAAAACCTAGGGAGAAGAACTGGCTTCCATTTCTAGGCGTTTAATTCGACCTTCCTGAATGTGGCCTCATAACGAAATGGTATTGCAACCAAGTGATAAAAAAACATTCAAGTGTGCTACCCTTTTTGCCACCTCTCACACACGAGAAGAGCTCTTGTTCAGAAATGTACCGAACGGCTGCAAATGTTCGTGCGGGAGGGAGGGAGGAGAGAGGAGTCACTACGTTTGGAGCGACAGATGGCCATTTCAAATGGTTTCGAAAGAGCAGCAACTGAAGTTAGGTCGATGAGGAGAGTTAGGCCGCATATAATCAGATATACCGTGATATGTTTGTCTAGGCTCTGACAAAGGCGTTGTTGCCAAAACGTTAGCTATCAGATTTTGAGGAAAGAGAAGTACCGACCTCGTGCAACTTTCGATTATACAAAAGGACGATACAAAAATTATCGAGAGTTGCCGACAAGGGTTTGGCATGCAAAAGACATCATCACTTTAGACCAAAGATCCAATGATTTCAATTTTCAATCGCTGCAATGATTTTCAGACTTCGCTTATAAGGAAAACTTCAAAATTTGAAGATTTATATTGTAATATCTTCTGCACAACTTACTACAACTGACCGAATGTCAAAAGCAGTATGATTGTTAAGTATTACCGCTTTTTTTCGAAACATAAGAACTGTTGATGCTACTAAAGATTATGAGCGCATAGAGTAAACTCTGATATATCAAAGTGAAGCAAGAAATTTCAAAGATTATTTAAGGTGGAGAAGGAAACCCTATCCCTAATAATGAAAATCACTCACCGCTTTGCGATTCGCGTTTGCGCTCAACAACTTCTATTGCAGTCCCGAATGGGTTAAGCACAACATCTCGCAGTGGTCTATTGATCTATCAAGCCGGTGGTGCAGTCACCCCAGATAAAACTAAAACTTCATGGTAACCTCGGCAATTGAAAAGGTTGGTCAGCCTGGTACGCGGGATCAACTGCGTGTGTACTGCAATGCACCTTTAACCACAATGACATGCGTGCTTCAAAAATAACTCATAAATAACAATTTAGACTAATGACAGACATTTTTAGAAATAGGGAAAGGAGAGTATCAATGATTGTTGAAGGTTGAGATAAGAATGTATTCCTTAAGCGCGTTTTCTAAGAATTTTGATAAATCTAAGACGTTTCATCCCGTGCAAGTTCTATGCAGCTTATCTTCTTCCTGACGTGCACATAAAATGCCTCAGGATACTACACGAGTACTTTTTACTGCTTTTGTCATATGCTACACTGCCATATAGTATGATATGTATGTAATCACATCTGTAAAAGCTATTTATCCTCCTTCATCGAGTCGAACAGTCGCACGGCTAGCCGGCAAATTTCGAGTGATTGACAGTGGCATTTCCAATGCCTTGTGAGGATTAATGTGGATGATAAGCACTGACATTCTAAGATATGGATGGATTAAGAGATTACGGGTTTCCTTTCTGTATTTTGGTGGACTCTATCCCACATTTGAAATCGGCTGGAAACTACCAAGCAAAAGCGGAAGTATATAGTTACCGATTTGAGACCACCTTCAACAAATTTACTGCTCTTGAGCGCATGTCAGGTGATTCGTAGAAACGTTCGATTTGAGTATCCGAGGTTCGGTGCTATGCAAATAACTCGCTTACGAAATTGTGTTGTTGTTTTCCCACAAATGGCAAACATTTTTATTGTGGCCTGGACTTGAATGTCAGCGCATAGTTATGAAAATGATGTATTGACCTGTTCCCTAGTGCCTTCGACTCTTGTCGGCGCATCGTTTGATCCAAATGGATGACCAGCACCGTCGTTATAGCGCAAAATCAACGTCATCGAAACCATGTCCATATTATCTATCACGGCGATTAGGATGTGTTCACGCGTTTCATTACCTGCACTCGAAGCCATCGAATACATATAGACACATAATCGAGTGAAGCACACTTTTTTTCGGGCAGTTTTCTCTCTTGATTGCAGCATGCTAGGTTTTGATAAATTTTTGTAAGATTCGCTCATTGGTATAAGTGAGGACATGCTAGGTTTTTGACAGTTGTGAGATTGGTTCCTTTTTACATATATATTCGAAGAAAAACTCGAATAATATCTTCATTAATATGTAACATGCTGCTGTTCACTTCACATGTTTCGGATTTATTGTATAGTGCATTGCAACCAACGATGTTCTATAAATCGTTCATTCATATATTCAGCGAAAAACTCCGAATAATATATGGGTCTTGTTCAACTGACATGCTTCGGATCTCTTTCCTCATCTTCATAGAAATAAATTGTGCCACAATCAACGATGTTCGAGAATTTGCCCATTTTTATTCATATATTTGGAGAAAACGCAATAAATACTTAGGTCTTGTTCATAAGGCATGGTTCGCTTTTTTTCTCATCGTTCTTGGAATTCTACTTCTTCGCAACCAACGATGTTCGAAAAGGTATTCGATTTCGTCTCCAATGATACCGTTCCAACTGATAGGAAAGTCAAAATAGCTCCAGGTGTTCAAATTAGCCTGATATTGAGTTTGGTTGATTTGTCCTAACTGGCTGGGGCCATTTTCTATTGAGGGCAGTGAGAATAAAGTGCGTCACACAAAAAACTGTGAATCTTTTTGAGTCTCTTGAGTAAACGGAGCCTATTCAGCCGCCAACATCGCTGATTCGGAGCTTCAAAAAGTGAAAGTGCTTGTGTTTAAAACGAGAAAAATTTATTGGATTCACGTTGCTCCTTTGTCAAACGAGAGTTCATAAAGAAGTGGGCATCGCTTTTTGTTTTCTTAGCTTAGATATTTTTTGACCACAGTAGGTTTTTTTTTGGCATTGTGTATCGTGTTCGATCCGTCATCGAAAATAACACGAGCGTTCTCCATTAACAAATAATTCGAAGAGTATGTTCTGACCGTCCGATCGGAGAACCGGTACTTGCATAGACCAGCTTAGGTGGGCGTTACAGAGCGTCGCGCATGAAGTAACGAAGTATGCCGGCAGTTTTGAGTCGAGAAGATATTCTGTTTGTAACTTTTCCTAACGATTTTTGAAAGAGTTATTGCTCATGTTTGACCGTTCTGATATTTCACCAGTTTTTTTATGGCTTCGGCTTTGCATCACTAGTTCGTTTTCTGGCTGTTTTCTTTCTAGCAGACCCTCCTATAATCTAGCTCTTCGTGTGCAGGTTTATGTATGTTACAGCCAAAGGTCAATCCCATCTTACAGGACATTCAAAACCGACACAGAGTCTAACGTGTTCATCCGGATATCGAGCAGTAGAAAAACAGGTCCGATAGTCTACGCACTGAGGTGGTTTTCAAACATTAACTCATCATTCAAATGAACAACATTGCACGACTTATACTTGACCATTGCTTGAAATCGTTGGAGGCCTTCTGATTTCAACTGTTCTATTTTCAAATTATCTATTGTTTTCTTTTTCATATATGACCCGTCATCACACTTATTGCCCGGATCTAAGCACAATTAGCATTCGATTCGTTCCTTCACATTCATCATCTTTTGGATTTTCGAACATTTCGCGTATTGTTTCAGCAGTTGAATTGTTTGAGCATTTCGTCTTCCTTATGAACATAGCTGAAATTCGTTCAAGACGATTCTCTTTGCGATCTTCGGAATAGTCCAGCTAAAGTGTCCCCACATGGGTTTGCTGAGGAGTGCTGGGTGGGGGCTGACCATTGCTTTCTGGCAACATATATCACTACTACCATGTGCACTATCCCCCAATGTCCTACTTACTAAGCTGTCCCATAATCACTTCAGCATTTCGGCACTTTTCTTATTTCGTTTGTTATTCATTTCAATAAATTGATCAATCAGCTATAAATTGAGCGTCATAATCAACCATTTGGCATGCAACCATTTGCTGAACAAAGACTGGATGCCTTCCTCTCAAAAAAGAATGAGGCTGACGATCATAGGTCGGTGAGGTCGTTTTGAACTGGTTGTAGTCCTTTCATTTTTTCTCTCGCAGATGCTGCTTCAGAGCGCGAACGATGTGATAATTTAGTTGATTAGTACCAGGGCTACATAGTGGATATGGTGCCGTGGCCTAGCCCCGTTTTTCCAAAATGTGGCAAGTCGACTTTGCAATGTGCGACATTGAGTGGTTTCGAAAACTTTGCTCGGTCTGGTGCACACCTTCTACAGTGGTTCTCGTGTTCCCCGTTGACTTTTCAGTGATTGTCTGCTTGCTGACGAGTATTTCCCAAACAGCATGCGCTGCTAATCCAAGAAAACCCAGAGCAATAGTCTTCCGAGCCATGACCTGGGCCTAGGTTGATCCCACGAGTTTTTGCTGCGAGGCAGCCACTAGGCGTGGCACCTGTCGCTCTCGTAGTAGACCTGCGACTCACCTCCAGAGATGATCGACTTGGGATTAACCTCCTAGTGTTCGCAGTAGAAGAATTACTTACACAGATGGTCACGCGTGTAGCGCTGCCGTGATCGGTCAATGAATATGAGATATCCATTGAGACATCACTGTGCGGTAGATGGCAAGCGATAGTGCTGCCGTACGATGGCTAAAGTAACTAGAAAATTCCTCAACATACGACTTTTGGCAATAACCCGATTTGTAACAGAAAATACTGCATAAAACATTAGTGCGAAAAAATTCTGAGGCAGCACAGTAGTTTTTCATGTTTTCTAATGTTCTCCATATTTTGCAGAAAGTAGCTATAGTGATTGCTGTTCAGGAACAGTAACCACTATACATATCAGAATAGGAGTGATAACTTCTATCTCTTGTACTAAACAAATTCTCACCGTTACAGGTGTTTTTTCTCCTTCTGTTTTTTTCTGACACGATTTTTAATGCCCTCTATCAAAGTGATGATGTCTACCATGGGATGCAACAACCAGATATCCTCGAAATTGCAAGGAGACGTACTCAACTAGTATTCCACGACATTCAAGAAGAAAACGAAAAACGAATCGAATGCCAGAAGTATTAAGATCCACGCAGTGAAAAGAAAAAGCACTGTGAAGACGGGTCAGTAAAGTGCCATAGTAAAAGATTTAAATACTTGGAATATTGGAGGAAGTGGATTTTCAGATGTCAACTTTTTTAGAGGGAGTTTTGAGAGTTGGATAATATCAAAATATTGGATCTCAGAATCAACAGCGTGTTATTGTTTTTCAACCATGGCACTAACTCTTCTATCTTTTAATACTCATCGTTGTCGTTTTACTTGATTTGGAAAACATACGGTTTTTTTTATTATTCTTCTTTTTGTCTTTTCTCACGACTTTTGTCAATTCACTCCATTCTTATGTTCGAGCGGTTCAACTTTATATCAGTCGCATCGCTTGACATACTATTGTTAGATGAACTTCTTCTAGAGTCAGGCGGTGATATAGAATAATTTCAAATAATTAGTCGTTTCTCTTTTCAACAGTTTCTTTTTCAAAAATCAACCTTTTGATAACGTAAAGGTTCCGTTCGTTTGTTGATTTTATGTGTTACTTATCGAAAATGAGCGTACCTTCTGTACTTATTATTGTCTGCAATAAAGGGACTCGTGTTGGGCAGTGGTTAGTGGGTCTTGCAGTGAATCCGGGTTCGGTTGCTGGCTCCGTAGTCCCGAGCTTACTAAATTCCTAGGGGCTGGCAAAGTGGTATCAGATTTGTGTGTGGGAATTTTGAAAAGTGTTCGGTGAACTGCCGTATATCATTGAGAAGCCAAGTATGCATTCAATCACTTCTGTCATAACTACGGAAAGAAGTCGGATGCTTAGTAGTGAATTCCTAAGGGATAGAACCGAATTCTAAAGCTTTTGAATGTTACTAACTGCCTACTGCATCCGTATAACAAGCAGTTTTTTATTTATATCATAGTCATTTTTGTAGTCCCAACTCACCGATTCTATGTCCAACCCTAATTCTCTTCTATCACTGCTCTCATGAGATTACTGTTAAGGCGCAGAGGCTCTTTGTATGCACGAAATGACAAACGACAGTCTGTAATAGAGATAATGAGTAAAAAAATTGATTCGCAAGATATGGCAGCAGTTTCTTCCGACTTCTTTTGTATTTTTTTAACAGAAATGTTAAATGGCATCTTGTCACAATGATGTCGCAACAAACAACTACAGTAATCTGAACACTGTACATTTACGCTACAATAAATGACGCCAAGAACTACACTAACCCTTTAATTGCTGCGACCATTTCCTCACGTCGGATCATCGAACCGCGTCCCATTTTAGCACAATCAAAATACGAATTGGGATCAAACAGTGTAATCCTAAAACTCTTGCAAGTGGTAAGAAACATCGGTTTTTTGAGGTCATCAAAAAAATTGATCGGTTTCCTTTGTTTTTTCCTCTCTCTAACTTCTATATATCTGATATGACTTTCTACTTATGTTCCCATGCTCTTGGGTACCCCTTGCGTTTCATCTAACTTTTGTTTGTGTTGGGAAAAAATTTTCCATTATCGAGTCACAATTTTATGATAACTCTGGTCTTGTTTCCATCTCCTCGAGATAGTTAGGTATCCTGTCGGGAAAGCTAAGTTAATAGTTATTTGTTTTCAGAGTCAAAAAGTCACACTTCATCTTTATTCCATTGCTTTCTAGGCGTAAATCACGTTCGTTAAAGCGTTGCCATAGGTATTAAGTTTTTACTCAATGTACTCAAACCAGTTGTTCAATTATATCGATTTTTCGACGTCCTTTCTTGTGGTCACAATTCCAGGCACCTAAAATTCCAGATTAACTCACTTACAATATATGGAATATGGGTGAAATACGATCCATATTCTTTACATTTGAGCGATTGGCTTATTGAAATTGTTATTTATCGTCCTAGTTATATTTTTGTATATCCCGAACATCTGGATTGACATAGTAGAAAATCAATTTCTAGGTAGCACGCAATAATTGCGTCTTTTTAATGATTTTCCTACTTCATCTCGTCAATTCGCTCGCCGTTTTCATAGTTGGGACTTCCAAGCTCTGGACTTCTGATGAACATCTGCCTATCCTTCTGGATTGAGTTGAAACTATCTATACGTTTCTAGAAAGTGTCACGCGACGACAGCATCGTGAATGCAACTTTCAATTGTTTACTTTCTTCACATTTATCCTTTCTCATCCAAACATCGACAAACTGGACATAATCGAACATATATTGCAATTTTTTCGCTCTCATACATAATCTAATTACTGAATTAGGATGAAAAAACCTTCGATCTTCATTTTAGTGAGATGTGGCTCAAGATTACTCCCTACCATATGAGAATTATTATCAGACGAATATAAGGTTCAGAAAAATGACTGTTGACATTCCAACGAATCGACGCCGCGTCTGTGGGAAGAACAACAGACATGGGGTGTTGCGCTCTATCAAGGCCATGCCTCGTAGTTTGTCGTGTATTACTTCTTATTAATATTCTGAATACTTGGGATATCCAGATTGTCCGTATAATTCCATTATTGGATCAACATGAGGTGCTCTATCTTTTTTGCTTTTTCTATGCTCTCCACGCTCTTTGTTTAACTTGAAGCACTGGTTAATTTTTATTAAGTGATCGATTCGAATCAACTGAAAGCAAAATACGTTGCTCCATGAAAGTGTTGCCATTGATCCAAAAATTAGCTCAACAAACTACCTCGAATGCTCAAAATTTTCTTTTGTTCAGTAATCAACTTAGTCGTAACTTCGCTGCCAATCTAGTTAGTTTCAATTTATTTTGATTCCCACCCATAGACATCAAATTCTTTAAAATCAGAATCCATTTTTTCCTTACGACATCTTGTCAAATTTCCGCTGTCCTGATCTTTAGCCAAACGGGCGAGCTTTTTCCGAACATTCTATTCTATCGTGAAGCTATGCCCAGCTTCAGTTTTGTTATCATGGTACTCAATTTCAAAAAAAGATTTCTAACGACTCAATAGTGTGAACCGCCAATACTGCTCGTGAGTAAAAGTAAACAGTACTCTGTCTTGTGGCATGATTTGCTGCAAGTTTTTCCAATTCCTCGACATGAATAATGAATCTTATTTGAAAAAGAAAATTGTACAGGCTTTCAGGAAATGAACTAAGCTTGCGTAATGAAATTTCAAACCAGTTTTTTCATCGGCGAATAGGGAAAAATGAGTAGTTTTGAAAACGCCGGACAAACAAACATACACAAACCGACACACACTCAACACACACAGCACGCACACACATGCACACATACACACACACACGTACACACATATACACACACACAAATACACACCATCCACACACATACACAACACAAACACACACACACGCACACAGCAAGATCTCTTTGCACCTCTGACTATCTTCGCTTCCATCTGGACATTGTTCTAATTCGATTTTGATCTTTTTCGATGATAGCGAAATTGAGCGATTTATTTCTGCATTGTTTGAGAACATTCTAACGTATAGGTAGCTCGAAAGATTTACTAATAGTTTAATGAAAGTCAGAAGACAAGAAGTTTTCATCTTCTTTACTATTCGTTCAATCATCCATCTCACATTACATGCATTATGTTATTGAATCAGTTTCGTCTTTTATGTCTCCTTATCTCATCTTTTGTTCTCCTGTTTCGTTGTTTGGTTATTGGAATTATCGATCTTGTTTGTCGAATTCGTTCATGGTCATACCTGCATCTAAAGTACAAGACAGAAGAACTCTTCACCATGGATTAAATCGAACACTATAATGTTTCTATTGTTTAAATAGAATGTCGTCTAAGTTAATAATCGAGAATGCCCTACTTTTTCGTTATCTCCACCGCATTTGAGGCCTGCAGTAGAAACATAGTTTCTGTTTTCGTATGAAGTGTAAATAGAGATTTTGATCATTAAATAGGTCAATTCTTATCAATTTAAATGGTATATTTGGTCTCTAGAAAGGACTTCTTGGGACTCCGTAATGTTCAAAAGAACATCGGTTTTCACATTCGGTGAGCATTTCCTGTCGGCAAGAGCATGTGCACTTGCTGTGATACCAATCAGCGACACGAATCGCATGTGCATTTTTTTCTTCACAGAAATCAAGATTGTCTCTGATACTTCGCAATTTTCTCCACACGTTCATGGGCTTTCTTTTGTAAAAAAAATTGTTGAAATAATTTATTGTGTCCAACATTTGCAAACTCACACCAAAATAAACATCATTTTCAGGAGGCCGGACGACTTCGATTGCATTGAGCGTGGTTTGAAAAAGTGCTGTGGTTCACTTCTGAGCTATAGTTTACGCCGAAAATTTTCTCGCACTATTTAATCGACGTTAACTTTTCAGTTTAACTGTAGAAGAAACGAAGTGTAGTACGAAGAGAAGGTGAATGTTCTCGAACCATTTTCCGATTCTAATTTTTTACCCTATCGCGACACCTATCGTTGTAACTTCACCGAACAATTTGTATAAAGAACTAAAGTTCATTCGATGTTCTTCCATGCACAGACGTTTGGATTGTAATACGTCGTGTTTTTGTAAGAGCACAACGACTGATTTTTCAATGGTTGCCGAAGCAAAAATGCTCATAATCAAGTGAACTCGACCATAAGCAGAAGACAGTTGAGAGGCAGTTGACTTGCAATGAGTTAATGTGGCGAATGTTGAGGTGGCTCGTTGACCTGGTGGCATTGCTGCAATTTGCGAATCTAATTTTCTTTTAACTGCTACGCCTCATTGAGAAGTCGTTTCGATAAATCAAATACATCACTGGAATCGGCAGAATCCAGACTATTGAATGGTTAGTAAAAGTCCCAAACAAATGCTCTGTCCAGTGAAAGATGCGCCGAAACGCCACAAGTGTGCAACATAATTTTGTTCTGGTTGATACATACGCACTAAAAGATTTCTTTCCGAGCCCAAGCATATCGTTGAAATCGTCCTATTCATTGAGCTACAGAACAACTTGAAAAAGTCAAGACAACGCCTTCCTCCCAAAGGAGTGTGGATAACAACAATAATTCGGATCTGTAAAATCCAATTTTCTTTTGAGCGTTACAAAGCTCAAAGAAGTCTGTTCTGTAAATCAAACTGTTTGAAGATTGAAATTCAATCATAAAGTAACTACTAATCAACGAGAAATCCTTGAATTTGAAACAAAGTTTTATTTCGTTTGATACAGCGCCAATAAGTATGCAATTTGAGAAGTAATTAAATCATTCGAATTAACTTGATTTGAGCCATTGAATGACTACCAGAACGTCCTAGAAAGCATGAAATTCAATTTTACCGATGACCTCAAATGGGGTGGAGATAACGCGAAAGTACTGAGAATGCATTTTTGACATATACACATAGTTCACTCTGCACAGCCGAGTAGGAAGTGATACCAACGAATGCTGCCATGCGCTCACTTACGCTGAATTAGAAATTTTGGTACCTTTTCCATTATCCGCTCCCACTACCAGCGCTCGTGGAATTGCTGTGTTTCAGTGGATTTCAAAGCCTGAGATATCTTCGGTAGCATAAATCTCGAAAAATTTGAAAATGTGCTTTATTGTTGAAATCGGTCTTCCAACGCGGTGGTAGCAACAAAAATGAAAGTATGTTTCTCATTGAAGCTTTCTCGCTGAACAAAGTTTTCTCTTTGGACTGCCGGCGAACATTCGATAGCTAAAATCTCGTAGATTCCAATACTGTACTTGATTTTTGAAAACGACTTCGTATGGCGCTGCAACAATCAAACGAGGATTGGGTTTCACAAATTTGGCACTGGAGAAGCTTGGCAGCCATGTTGCGAATCGGAAATCCCTATCCGGCAAAGCGGCAAAGCACGGTGGTTTGGTGTCATTACTGCGCAGAGCGAAGCCTAACATTCTTTTGGATGCTACAGAGCATTGAAAAGTCTTCCTCAAAAACCGAATATATTATTGAAATTGACGATATTGAAGCTATCGAGTGGTCACTTAAAGTCTATAGGAAAAATTTTGTTTGGTGAGAAATGTCTGAATGGAAAACATATTTCCCCTTTTGCTGTCGCAGCGTAATAAGGAAGTCGTCTCAAAAATAGAGTATGTTTTCAAATTTCAAAGATTTGAGCTATTCAAAGACTTCTCAGACTTCAAAAACCAGCTGAAAAAATGACTTCACCACAAGCACGGGAACTGGGAGCAAATAACGAAATAGTGCGAATCTTCATAGCACAAAGCCAACACCAACTACTTATTGGGACTCATTAGTGTTCCTGATCTTCTTTGTCTTCTCAACATCACCTGTATCACCTGTCGTCCCGTTGATCGTCGAGTGATCGAGCGGGTACCAGCAACTCTTCCATTTTTCCCTATCGCGTGCGAGAGTAGCCCAGTGGGTCCTCCTTGCTCTAGGAATTCGCTGAGCATCATATCTTTCTTCCATCGCTTTCGTGAAGAAATCGGACCAACGGGTCAGTGGTCTTCCTTTAGAGCGCTTGACGTTCCGAGGAATCCAGTCGGTAACGGCTCTCGTCCATCGGTTGTCGTTGAAGCGCATCACGTGTCCGGCCCACCTTATTTTCGATATCCTGGCGTGTAGAACGGCGTCTCTGATTTTCGATAGTTGACGAAGGTCGGAAGTTCGGATCCTTTGTCTCATTTGCGAAATACGAGATACTCCTAGCATCGACCTTTCGACTGCGCGTTCGATAACGGCAAGTGATCTTTCATCCTGCTTACGTAGCGACCAGGTTTCTGCTGCATACGTTAGGGCAGGGATAATTGTCGAGTCGAAAAGGTGGGCACGGAGTCGGATGTTCTTTGTCCTCTTCACTACATCTTCGATGCTCTTAAACGTTCTCCAAGCCGCTCGTTTCCTCCTGCTCAACTCTGGGGCTAGGTCGTTCATCATGTTGATTTCACGACCTAGATAGATGTAACTGGAGCATTCGGAAATTGTCGTTCCGTTGAGCGTGAATGGGGCATTAGAAACCCATCCGTTCCTCATGAACATTGTTTTCGTTAGATTCAGTTGAAGACCAATCTTTCCACAGGCGTTATCGAAATCAGTCAACATTCGTTCCTCTTGGCTGATGTTTGGTGTTATGAGAACGATATCGTCAGCAAAGCGAAGATGGTTTAATTGTCGACCGTCAATTTTCACTCCCATTTCGTCCCATTCTAATGTTCGCATGACGTTTTGTAGGGTGGCAGTGAATAGTTTTGGCGATATTGTATCGCCTTGTCGAACCCCTCTTCTTACGTCAATGGTGATATTGTTGTAGAATGGAGATATTCTGGTCGTGAAATCTTTATAAAGCTCACGAAGGATCATTATGTACCGAGTAGGGACGCCCTGGTTATCCAGAGCCTCTATAACCGCTTCTGTTTCCACTGAATCAAAGGCTTTTTTCAGATCGATAAAAGTGAGACAGAGTGGTTGTTTGTACTCTCGCGAAACTTCAGTGAGTCTTGTAATCGTGTGGATGTGGTCCATGGTACTAAATCCTTTTCTGAACCCTGCTTGTTCGCATGGCTGTCCTTCGTCCAGTGTTCTGTCAATCCTGTTCAGGATGACTCGAGTAAAGAGTTTATATACAACGGACAGCAAGCAGATTGGGCGATAATTGCCTATGTCGTGAAGGTCTCCCTTTTTGAACAACAATACGGTCTTGCTGGTTTTCCATTGAATAGGGACCTTGCATTCTGACAGGTAGCGAGTGAAGAGCCGAGCCAGGGTGTTGATGAGAACTGGCGGCAGGTTCTTCAGGTGTTCTGGTCTAATCCTGTCTGGACCGGGTGTTGTTCTGTTTTTCACCGACGATACAGCATGTCGGATTTCGGAAGGAAAGACCGGTGGAACGACATAGTCGTCCTCCTTCAATTTATATAACGGTAAGAGGACATGGCTAGCGAAGAGATCCGAATAGTATTGGTGGATGATTTTCTCCATAGCCCTTCTCGTAGCTATAAGTGTCCCGTCAGGGTATCGGAGTGCAATCATCTTGGTCTTATAGTTGGCGAAGCCTCGCTGGGCTTTGCGAATGCTCTTCCCAGCTTCTGCAGCTTCTGCCATAACTGCTGCTCTTCTCTCTTTGAGGTCTTCTTTTATCGCTTCTCGGTAGCGTTTCGCAAGTTCGGACGTAAGGATTCGGTTGCCTGCAGCTCGCGCAATTCCACGTTGACGTATCAGCTCGAGTGTCTGCGGAGGCAAGCGTCTCTTCGTGACTTTAGGGCTCTCGGCTTTCATAGCGCTACGTATTCTTCGGCGATGTTGTCAACGACGGTATCTTCCCAAGAGCCGACTGATGATTTGAATACATGCATGGTAGTTATGGGACTTCGCTGTTTGAATTTAGCGACTTCTTTCCTCTCCGCGAAAACAAGACGTTGCGCGAAGGAGGCGATGGTCTGATCCCGTGCAGAACTTAGGAACAACAGCGACATCGGTCAGGCAAAACCTTCGATTTACTAAGATGTGATCTATTTCGTTATGGTACTCTCCATTGGGAGACTCCCACGCCCATCGCTGAGAAAGAGGCTTTTGAAATTGCAAGTTACCATGGATGGTTTGGGTCGTCATGATAAACTCAGATAGCCTCTCACCCTGTTCATTCCATTCTAGTCCGTGGGTCCCTATGTGACGTTCTTCAGACGTTCTTCTAGGTCCAATTTTTGCGTTAAAATCTCCGACAATGACTTTGAAGAATGTATGATCTTCTCTGAAGAATTTTTCGAGGTCCATATAGAACGCTTCGACTTCGTCTTCGTCATAGCTTGATGTTGGTGCGTAAGCAACGAAGATGGTCAAAGCCGGCATAGAACCACATCGTTTCAACCGTAATCGTCCGATGCGGGTTGTTAGTTGTTCGAACGAATCAATGTTCACGGTCAAATTCGATTTGACGAGGACGCCAACGCCACCGACACCTCTGCGATCGCATGTTCCAAGGAACAGTTCTTCTCCGGTGTCATAGACAGCGTGAAAAGGATGGCGCCTTCTCGTCTCAGCCAGGCCAATGACGTCGTACCTTATTCTTCTAGCTTGAATCAACAGATCTTCTACAGCGGATTGTTGAGCAAGGGTTCTTGCATTGTAGGTACAGATCGTCATTTTAGTCCGTTTCGATCTTGGCAGCCTAGTTCGGCCCTGAGATTTTAGCAGCCTCTCCGTACTCGTCCTACCTGGCGCTGCCGTACCAGGGGCTCTTTCAGGGTCAGGGGAATGAGGCCCATATTTGTTACTGTTTTTGGCATTTTGATACCCAACGTGTAGCTTGCCAGGCTCTAAACGTGGGGACTGGGTACTCACGAGTAGCTTGCCAGTCTCTCTCGGAGGAGCGGGAGGAGCTTATTTGTTGGAGGCGACTCCTAACCGCCTCCCATGTACTTCCCAGCCGCTTGATTGCAGGCTTTTGGCCGACTTGACTCGTAGAAATAGAGTTTTTGTCAAGTCGGCACTGCAGAAGCAGGGAGCTCGTCCCCTGAATCCACCTGCGTCTCTGGGAAGCACACGGTCGCTTTTGGTTCGCGTTTTATTCCCCTATCCACCACCTGGGGACGCGCCACGTGCCCTCGCGACTAACCGGGCGGGATCCCTCAAAGAGGGAGGTCCGTGGTTCTCAACATATCTTCAGTTCAATCTCAATTATTTCTGGCATTATCGATTTTCTGATAGAGCTGAGAATCACCGCAGAAAATCGAAGGAAATGAGGAAGTTGGAAAAGAAAGTTCAGTACAATTCCGTTATCAAAAAAGGTTTTGAAGAAATCTTTTTCGACGAACGAAAAATTTCAATTGACTATGATAAATATTCGAGAGCTTAAATCATTGCGAGTGTAAAAATGTACTTGTCTTTGAAGGTGTTTTTGCAGCGCTGTAGCCCTATGCTTTTCGTGAATTCAAAATAAATCACTTTCCAGGCGCACCGTGCGCTTTCAGAATTACCACTTCTATCTTTCGCTGAAAGCACGAATAGCATATGGACGTGCAGAGAAAATCTTCTCTGGACTTTGTTTCAAAGCGGAGGAGAATCTCAGATTCAATGACGAGAATCGCACTCCATATGTCGCGCCTGTGGTTATTAAATTACGCTATCCAGCCATAGCCTCCACCACTGACTTCACCCCACAAAGGCTGCGTGTTTGAAGCTCAATTATCTTTTGTGCCTCAGTACAGTAGAACAGTCTTTTAGAAAGCAATAACATTTTTGGATTCGGCGAAATTTACGCTATCGAATGATTACTAATACTTGGTCGAGTAAGCTCGGTGCTGTGAATAATAGGAGTGTGGAAACACAATTCCACGGCGCTAAAAGCGGACCGGTACGTTTCCTTTAGCCTAGCGCCACTTCGACCCCTTGGAAAAAGCTTATTTTGCGCTATTTTTGACGATTGATAATCTTTCGATAGCCTAAATCAGAGCAATTTGAATGGCTTATCTCATCTTCAAGAAAGCCTTCTTGTTTCGCTGAGAGAGCAAAAATGAATTTTGCTCCTCAGTGATAGATTTCTCACAACATTTCTTTCGGAGATTCCATGGTTATTCGATAGATCAAGTCTCAAGGATTTCAGTGATTTATCTGGTTTTTGAAAAAGGACCACGCAGTACGCTGTAACAGCCAAAAGAAGATTGGATTTCGCAAAACTGAATCTCCTTTTATCCGCTCCTCACGTTGATGCCTTGGAAAAAAAGTATCTTTTAGTCCCAAGACCGACTGTCTATTAACCTCGGCATGCTTCAGTATGATTCTTGATTTTCTTCTTTGAGCAGAACACGAGGTGTTACATTAAACTTTATTCGATAGCTGACGTTTCGGCAGTTCGCCTTCTTCAGAGCCTGGAAAGGTCAAAATGTTTGCAATACAATCAGTCAAACACCTCCATTACTTATTTAGAGAAAATCACCAGACCTAGATTTCAATGGCATCAAGCAAAAATCAACACTCACACAACAACACTCATCTCTAAGTAATGGAGGTGTTTGACTGATTGTATTGCAAACATTTTGACCTTTCCAGGCTCTGAAGAAGGTGAACTGCCGAAACGTCAGCTATCGAATAAAGTTTAATGTAACACCTCGTGTTCTGCTCAAAGAAGAAAATCAAGTATCTTTTAGTCGTTATTAATGTTCAAGTGACCAATCGATAGTTCAGATCATAAAAATTCCAGTGATGTATTTCTTTTCCAAAAGGGTATCGCTATTGCGCTGAAAGAGCAAAACTATATTTTGTTGCTCATTAGAAGATTTCCCACTGATCAAAGCTTTCCTTTGGAGTTTTAATGATTAATCGATAGATTAGATCTCAGGGATTCCAACGATCTATTTATTTTTGATCATCGACCTCTTCATACTGTAACAGCCAAAAGAAGATTGGGCTTCGCAAAACTGAAAAAAAAACATTAAGGGCGAAACCCATCATTCTTTTAGTTGTTATGAAGCACTAAGAAGTCCGCTAAAGAAACGAAAAACATTACTGGAATCCTTGAGAATAGATCCATCGTTCGGATCTTGAAACTATATGAGAGCGGCTCTGATCAGCGATATTTTCAAATGAGGAACAAATTATTATTTCTGCTCTTTCAACGCAATAGCAAAACCTTCTTGAAAGTAAAATACTACATCCAGCTTTCTTGATTCAACCTATCGATTGATTATTTAAAATTTAGAAACGATCAAGAAATACGTTTTTTGGATCAAATTGAAGAGAGGATAGTTGAAGTGAACCATTTTTTGCTAAACCCAATCTTCTTTTGGCTGTTACAGCGTAATACCAAGTCCATTATAAAAATCAAATAAATCTTTGGAATTCTCAAAATTTTATCTATTGATTGGTTAATGGAACTCCGAAGGAAAAGCTTTGGTCAGCTAGAAATCTTTCAGTGAGGAACAAATTTTCATTTTTGCTCTCTCAGAGAATTAACATGGCTTTTTGAAGATAAGATAGACCATTCAGATTATTTGATTTGTGCTATCGAGCGATTATTTGAAGCACTGAGAAATACGTTTTTCACAAGAGATCGAAGTGGCGCTTGATCAAAGGAAATGTCGCAGAAAATTTTCTTTGAAAGCAAGTAATCTCTTGAAATTGCCGAGATTTACACTGGCCATTGGTCAGTGGAATTTTAGAGAAAGAGCTCTATTCAGTGAAATATAAACGCGATAGCACGCGTCGCGTGAGGAGCGAAATTTTATCTCTACTGGCATAGCGTTGTAAGACGGCCTTTTTGAGAAACAAGTACATTTTTTGGATTCATCATGATTCAAGCCCGATAACGGATTTTTGGCAAAATTTCTTCTCTCGAATTTCGACTTACTGTTTTGACTGACTGGAATATCGCATACCAGAACATGATGACTATCGTTAGTAGAAGTTATCAGTATTTCAAAAAACTGTTTGCTGTTTGACAAACAAGTTTCAGATTTTCATTCTTTAGCATCTTTTGATTCTATATTTTGAAACTTGTTGAGTTGAGACAATCTTCTCTCTTGAAGACACAGCTTCTTTTGCTAGTTCGAAACAGCTTGCTGGTACATCTTTTAATGATTCTCAACACCTGATAACATATTTGAGCCTTTTAGAGGTCTTGTTTGGCACTTCTAGTGCTAGACGTACGTTTCGGTTTTCTTTCTAACAACATGCTCGGCGGCGATACTTTGGTTGTAGGGGTGCGGTTGAATCGAAAGGCATCGTGTTACTGAATGAGGCTTGTGTTAAAGCCGAACGATACGTATAGCACTGCAACTACTAAATTAGTCCTCTGAAAGGCTTAAAATATGCTATCAGATTATATTGAATTTTAGGCGAGGTCGCAAAAATAGTCGAATAAAAAGGAATTTGCAAAACCGACTATCTATTAATCTTGGCATTCTTCAGCAACTTATAGTTTTTCCTTTTTGAACCAAACACAGCCTTCATTAATCAAAAAATCCTTAAGCGAAACACAGCGAGTGCTTCGTGTATCGCCATATAAATTGTGTACTTAGGGCGTTTAGCGCTGTCGATGCCATGCAATAATAGACGCACATGCCCAGTCGCAATCCATCAAATTTCCCAAATGTCCACGAAGTGCGCCTTCTGCTTGAGGTAAAGATATAGTAACTCTATAGATGGCATATCACACAATTCCAAGAAAAATCAGCTCGACAGGAACTTGACTACAATCGTAAAGAAGACATAGTCCTCAAGTGGCAGCCGAACCCTCACGCAAACTTAAAAGTCTTATAGATGACGGACACAAGATAGCTAATCCGGAAAAGCAGCAACCTACCAATCAGGTGGAGACGGAATACAATAGATTTGTATGTAGTTGCTTAGACAAGCTCACGAGTCTCAGATATGTCCACGAAATAGCGCACGTGAATGATTCCTCAAGCCACAACTGCTCCGAAGAAATCCATTTCTTTCTTGGGAAACCTAAAAACATAATTCGTAAAGCTATTCAATGATTATAACTTTTTTCATATACGGCGAAACAAACTATCAAAGGCGAGCGATCTTTGTGGGACAAAATGATGTTGCTTTTGTCTGCTGAACAAGTGTAATCTCTTGAGTCACCATTACACTTAGGTACAGACAAAGAACTTATTGACGCGCATTCGAGCACAAATGAGGACGATTTATCGAAAACTTGTTCCATGTTGTAATTAAACAAATTATCAGATTTATCACGCAATGATTAATATGATGACTTGACCAGTTTATGAAATACATCTACACTTTAATGAGCCTGGTTGACACCGTCATAATCAGATGTTTGTTTAGTATTCACT
Organism: Parelaphostrongylus tenuis; assembly: GCA_019055375.1. Taxonomy (NCBI): domain Eukaryota; kingdom Metazoa; phylum Nematoda; class Chromadorea; order Rhabditida; family Metastrongylidae; genus Parelaphostrongylus; species Parelaphostrongylus tenuis. The sequence goes on along the minus strand of JAHQIW010006752.1, from coordinate 300,937 downwards.
CGTTAATTTCACATCGTTTGAATAGAGACTGGCAATAACTTTATTGGTACCCTTTCAAGTACAAATGGCTCCATAATTTTTTCAGTACGACTGCATATCAATATTGTGGATCGATATTTCGTTAGACATCGAAGTATTAGATCGAACTCGACTCGTTTATAGGTACGTCCATCTGCTAATGATTTTATTTAAAACTGCCATGATCAGCCGTCTACTTTGCGCTGATCGCTGATTAGGCCTCACCGGAGTGGAAACTATATAGAAACATCATTTGGGGCGTCCACACCCAAGCAAGAAGGAATGTAACCGTAGCACTATCACATCTGTGATGTAGACTATCGGTCTGGCATACATATTGTTGTTACACCAAACTGACACGTCTATAAGCCTCTCCGCTCATTAATGAGTCTGTTTGATGACGTCAAATTTATGACCGTCTCTTTCATCGTTTGCTCGCTCATCGCACGTCATGCCTACTTATCCTAACAAACATACTCGTTCGAACACTCGATTGATTGAAATCATCCAAAACACCTCGAGTACTGATTTCGTCCTACGACTACCGAATTTTCTCCATTTTTAATGCCTAATTTATTATTGATAATCCGGTTAAAATCGTGCGCAATGCAATATGTTAAGCATTTTGAATTTGGAAAGCGATTCATAAAAGAAAATGGGGAAGTGGGAGGAGACAGGGGAAGAAGTGGAACAAAAAACGTCGCCGAAAAAACTCATTGATGGGTTATCTGAGTAAAACTAGCTATAATTATTTCAGTCGCTATCATGAATATGTTTACTACGTAGATTATGTAAGTATAAAAATTTTCCAAATGGTAGCACAAATGTGTGTCTTTTGGATCTCAACAACATATATCTTTACTTTGACCTCGGCATAAGTTATTTATCACATTTTCTTCGTTAACTGGGTTTGTAGCAGGAGACTGTTAATAAAAATGTTCCATTAAGTAAAGAGTATATAAGGGGTTCGCCAAGTAAGGTTACTCATACGAGGGGTGCTCCAATAAATTGTTCGACGCAAACGAAACGAAGGCGAAAATTCACAACGATGACGGACGACAGTGGACGATCGACCCGAAGCATCGGCTCTGAGGAGAAGAAATCTATTTTGACGTTATCCGAATAAAATTCCTATTAGCAACATCATGCTACTTCGCCTAATCAACAAAGAGAATATGATTGCTTAGCATCGTTTACTAAATAACATACAATATCATTCATAAACAAAAAAGCAGAGCTTCTGTAAAATTTCTTTTATATTCACAGTCCTTCAATTATTTTAGCAATCAAAAAATTGACCATTGTCAAGAACCATCAAATCCAGCTGGCACGAAAATTTCTCGTACTCAGAAAAAAGCATGATCTCGAATCGGTCGAAAGTGCTGGTGTGCTTGCTTGAAACCAACAGGGAGTACTGCTGGTACTAAAGAATTCAGAATAATAAGATGTTATCAATCAACAACGATATCCAACCGTTACTTTTGATTTCTCATCGAAATTTATCGATATAAATGCATGTTTTTTTGCTATCCTCATGTTTACGCATTTATCATAGGTGGTAGGTAAATGGGTGTTAGTGGGTGTCGAGCGCAACGTACAGGTTAGGAATTTTTCTCTCATCAGCAAAGTGAGCCCAACCACGATCGTGTCCGAGACCTCAACTTGAATCCCTCAGCAAGGGCCAAACGATGCCGCGGTTTCATTGTGCTGCGTGGTTAGTAAACCCGGCCATCAAGAGAAGCTGCCGGTTCGATGCCCTCCCATTACGCTTTGCTACACACTTTTCTGGTATTATTTTTTGGCGTCGATCAGTGCTGAAGGTCTTTCTATGCTCACTTTTCGTAGAGAAGAAACACTCAGTTGTCTGATATCTCACTACTTTTGGTATGAATTGTAGATCCAGGGGATAACAACGCATTTCCAACTTTTTTTTTTGTTTATTTAGACGTGTTGTAAAAGTCAGATTTGAAAACATATTTTTTGCAGTGCATGGACCTTTTGGAAGAAACTTGTATGTAGTCAGTTTTGTGAAACCTGTGCTTTGGCTCCGTTGTTACCCCACAGATCTACAAATCGTGTCAAAAAGGAGTGAAATGTCAGACAATGTGAGCGCTTTTGCAGAATAGCATCTGAAGAAGAGCATCGAAGCGTCTTCGGAGGGGATCGAATCAGTGGACTTTCACCGTCGCGCGTGGCAGCGGGCGGTTAGCGCCGTATCCCACTTGTGCTCAAAGGTTCAAAAACAGTAAAGCGTAAAAAGATAAAGCGCTTGATGTCGATCTTTCATGGTGATGGCTGAAGGCGTTTGTTATCCATTTAATTCCGATCGTGAAATGCTTGAGGTGATTGATTTCACTACCCCTGCATCAATTTAATATTTTATATCCTCTCCAGCAAGTTTGCCACAAATTTACCAACACCAGAAGGGCTATGGAATTCCATTAATCCCATGCACGAAATCGAACGAAGGATTATAATCACAACAATGCGCCCTTAATAAGTCCACTACAAGCGCTCCCAAGCCAGCTATATTGATGAGAAGAATCGTACAAAAAATGTGACACTCTTCGTATCTCTTAGGCTCTTATTGAGCCTATTATGAAGTCTTTGATGAGCGGTGAGAAGGAGTAAATAATTGCCAATAGCACTTTCCACCCAACTTGTCATGTGATCGATGAGTTCTCGGTTGTAGACGACAGATTATTATTTATTTAAATTCTCGAATTTCACTTTCATAAATCGTATCAGTCTTAACACAATCTCTGCCTGCGTTTCGTTACTTGACCCACTGACAACTATAGGAAAGCCGGCTTTGAAAAAAGATGACGCTTTCGAGTTTCGTGTGGTTATCTAGCCAAAAACCGCTTCAAAAGTTATGTAGATTAGTAGTTCCTTAGGAAAAAATTACTTTTTATGTCTCTGCTTCTTCTATTTTAGATTGTTTTGCTTCTTAAGCTAAACATTATAATCATTCATACTGTACCCATCAACTAGCGCCATAGTTGAAATCATCTAACAAGTTGAACCACATGTAGTATGTGCTGCAACAATCAGATAACGACGAACATTTGTGAGACAGGTTCAGTTTTCATACCTAACCATTTCCTATTTTCTATCGAATGACGGCGGGCTGATTGACTTGCTTCTACTTCTATCACAAACTCTTTCAGTTTGCAGTTAGATTTTTTCAGCTCACAGACAAAACATCGTCCGTTCATTATTATGAATAATCAAGACAGACAAGTTTCATCGTTTTCTAACACTCCGACATTTTCCGACAGGCCCTGACATACGTCTAGTGTATTATAGATATTTACTGCGATATTATTTTGATGTACAAGAAGAGTATGGTATTATTTTGCAAGAAAACAAGTCTCGAAAAACTCAAAAATGCGTTTGCTTTTCAAAAAAGCTCTTTTGATAGCGCTATAGGAAAAAGAACAAATTTGTGTTTTGTACCTCGCTAGACAGCGCTTTTTCTTCAGACTATTAATAATTATTCGATAGCGTAAGATTCAAGGAATCCATAGGTGGGCTAATTTTCTGGAGCAACAGTTTCTCCGCAGTGTAGCAGTGAAAATAAGATCAAGCTTCACATATCTGGCGGCTTCTTTACGGGCTAACAGGCTAGCGGGGGGAAGGGAGGGGATGGGTGAGACAATCGATCGGTGACCTGATGCGTTAGATATGTAGGATGGAGCTTGTTATTCAACTGAGAGTTTTTTCTCCGATTTGAAAAAATTCCTTTACAAAACGATTGACTTAGATACTACGAGACTTCCTCTACACGTTCACATGCCTTCGTGATCCTAGCTAATTATACGCGCGATAGAAATGAAGGGGCGTGGCGAGTGTGAAACATAACTTTATTATGAATGCTACAGCGTTATTAAAGGCTTTTATAAAAACCAACCACTCAAAGCTCTAGCCAGGGATTAAACTTTCAAATGATTAGTAATACTCTTATGGAAAATTCTTGTCCAGCGAAAGGGATCGGTTTTTCATTTGTCGCAGTATAACACATAAGTACCGTTTTTTACGTACAGAATGTTTTAATGACAATTTTTATGCCATAAAAACGCCATTTGCGGGAAGCTCTACTTTTCATGCTTAATTTAAATAGAACCGCCGGCGACGAAAAGGAAGACTTTTTTGATTCGCATAATGACCGAAGACGAAAAGAAAGACTTTTTGCATCGCATAGTGATCGGAGAGAAAAAGTGAATTTCGTTTTGACAATCCAAAGCGCAGATGATCAGGGACCAATCTCGGACGTACGAGCAAAATCAACTGCTAAACGGAATTTTCGCGGAAAGAAGGTTAGGTGTACATTTGGTAGAATTAGATACGCGTCCTCTACTATGAGCATTCAAAATCTTGGGAAACGGTTAATATAACACTTTATCAACAAGGATTAATCAAATTAAACCACGAATTGCAAATAAAACGACCGGAATGGGCCGTAAAACGCGACAAAGTGATTTTGCTGCATGATAATCCTAGACCACATGCTGCAAAATTCTTCGAATTCGCCATAAAAGAGCTGGGATGTGAGGTTCTCGAAGGCTTCACCTTACTCGTCTTGCTCTCCCGAGATGTTACCGTCAGATTACCGCTTAAAATTACCAAGTTCAAGTTGAAATTAGCAAATTTTGAAAAGTTTTCACCAAATTCTGGCAATTTTACTTACCAAATTTTCTCTGATGGAATTTGCAGACTACTCAAAAGTTGAGAAAATGTTATTGTTAATAATGGAAATTGTATCTAAACTGTGTCAAAACTTTGTTGATATTGATTGATCATCTAAACCGTAAGAAACGGCGGAGTCATATTTATACACCTAGTAGTTGGCCTCTCTATGAACTAATAAAATATGGGCACACTGGCCCCATAAAGCACTGCAAATGAGTCATCAACCAGTAACCATCGCCAATCTACATGGATCATAACAAAGGATGCAGATAAATAATAAATAAAGAATTAACACTGAAATGTATCGGCACTTTTTGCCAAGTATTTTTGGAAAAACACATTGAACGGAGTTGTGAAAATTGTAGACTTTTAACATCAGAAGGAGTTTATTTATTGATGTAGCCAAACTATCAGCACTATGCTTACGCAGGAGTGCAATTGTTTTTTTTTAATCATGAAATTCACTAGCATTAAGTTTTAGTAAGAAACGCTAGGAGACCGCGCGTAATCACGAAATTGTCATAAAATATCACGTGTGATTCCGAGTTAGCCCGATTGAGAATCAACGGTCACCGTTGTCGATGGCTAAAATTCATTTGCGATAGACTTTCTCAGCGGCTGGCCTGTCAGCTTGAACAGAACCAAACAGTACCTAGGAAAATTCAGTGGTGAGCGAAAAACGGCCTTAGGCGGGAATCGAAGCCGCCTTTCATCCATACCGGGGACGGATGAGTGGTGTCGTAAGTGTGCCTCGGAGGTGTAGTGGTAGTAGCACGTGTCCCCAGTATGGATGAAACGCGGGTTCCCTTCCCGCCTGAGGCCGTTTTTGCTCACTATTCAATTCTCCTAGGTATATATGAAACATAATAACACTGCGAAAAGGGTAGTAAAAATGCTAGAAATCTAAAGAAAGCTAAACAATGCCTTTCGTTCTTCATTTTACTCTTAGTTCATCTGTTGCTAACGCTTATCCATAACATTATTCAGTTGCCTGTGGCACAGTAGTTAGAGGTGCCTAGCAATATGCATGTTGCCGTGCGTTCGATCCTATGCTTTGCCTCTGAGTTCCGTCAACCAAGGGTGCCTCCGTCATGGCTGCGAGAGCAAGAACACCGACCGAATGCATTCACACGCATCAATAAGCCATTGTGTACACCACATATATAGTCGACCACGTCTCCGATGCTTGATGAAATCGAATGCATGACGCATTATTTGAGTATCGACAAACACTGCATGCGTTGTCACTTATGATTGAAATGAATGTAAGAACCAGTAAGCGTTCGGCGTTTTTCAGTCCCAGAGAATACTTAGAGCACTCGACTCCGTTCGCATTATCATAGAGACAACTGAATGTTCTTTTCTTTTATTGCTTGTACGAGGTTGGTGTGGCAAAGGTTTTGATAGCCAATGTCACTGTTCATCCAGCCGCAGTGAGTTGAACTTTGCGTTTGATCGACTGCTTGACTTGATTGCCACTACGGCTTGTAGTGGACAACGGTACGAGTAAGGATTAGATTATTGCAGTGAATATGTAGACAACCTAAAATATGTATACATTACTACGATAATAATACAATAACAACATAATATAACAACGGCGCCTAGGTACGGAACGATAATAGTATAACATCGATAAGTGAGAATTGATAAGAGTGAACCTTGAACTGCGGAGCTTGGCTAGGCAGTGATCTCCGGGATGCGATTATGCTTGCCCCGGACAAGACACAACACCGAAGGTGAAAACCAGTGGGTGATTATATGCCAGCATGATTAAGGAGATTATCTATATATCGGACTGGAACCCATCCCTGGATGACGGGTCAAACATAACTCATTTGGAGTTGGCCCGCCGCCATCGTCGAGAGCACCGCTTACAATGCGTTGAGCTTCATAAATGGCAGGAAATAATAAGAACGAAAGCAAACGATTGATGATGGAATCAGGGCACCGCAATAAAAGGTGACAAGCGACCGCTCACGCAGCAAATAGGTTATGAAAGTGACCTCCGCCACGATGACGTGACGTCGCAGGCGCGGTTGCGATCCTGAGGGTCCAGCCGCGATGCTTGTTAACGACTTGTCCGTGGGATCGTCCTGCCTTTGGTCAAGAGGAGCAACGCATCCGTGGAATCGTTGCTACAGTTGGCATGTTCTCTTTCGCAAAATTTGATGAATAACGTTTCGGCGACCTCACCTTCGTCATAGCCTACTTAATACTTATAAGGGAGAGATCACCGGCTTATGTGACACACTGTGAGAAATGCGCATTCTGTGCATGTCTTCTGTTCAGTGTGTGAGAGAAATGATTTACACGAACAGTTAGGTGAATAAATCTCCCGACGGCCAGTGCTGTACACTCGATTTCTCGTCATTGGTAAGACATGATTGTCATATAATTCGTTTCGAGTGTTTCTGGAAACTTCGCTCAAAATCATGTAATCTTATGACACATTTATTTATTGCTAATGCTAAAGTTTCAATGGCAACCTGGTGTGGGTGGTGTATGATCAGTAATAACCCATTTACATCACGGGGCACCTATAACGTCAGACACGTTCAATACTACAAACTACTCAATATCAACGTAGTGCGAATTATGGCCAAAGTTCACCGACGGAACGCTCGTGCGGGAATTCCCTGCGGTGATGTCATCCGGGGTTCGATAGCACTCCATCAATCACCCACGCCGTCAGTCGTGGCACCGACTTCTCGCCCATTTCCGCCCCGTTGTTCTCCAGTGCTATGCTACTGGCTTATAATATTCATGGTATCGTTGATGGTGATAATAGCAGTAATTCTGATATTAATAACAGTGAAAGTTATATCAATATTTGTGGTAATAAAAACATTAATTGCTCACAATCAAAGCAGACAAGGCTTTAGCACTAGGCAACAAGCTTCAACAGCGCTTATCATATTGATATCCATTATTTTGATGCTACCGTCTGATCATTTTCCTTTGCATTAAAATACTTAGTACCACTCGTAATTTTTTTTCAATATTCTCATTGTTGAATGTTGAAACATCTCTGTTTATCTTTTCTTAATTTCTCCCTATATTCAATAATTCTGATATGATTCTAGTATAATTGGAATTAACAATAATAGCTCATTCAGTTGCTTTGGTATCACGGTATTCTTTTTCTTTTCTCAAACTTCACACTTCCATGCAAAAGTATTAGTTACTTTATACTTTGAATCACAGCCATACTCCACTGATATACAATAAAGTAGCTTCTCGAAGATGCACATGCCATAACTGAGAACGATTTCGAAAAAATTTGTAACGTTTTATCGATTTTTCTGGCGTTTTTCTGTGAAAGTGCATCGTATGTCGCTTGTCCATTGCCGATTTCGCTGTGGGTTCGATAGTGTCAGGTGAGTGTGTCCTTGAATAATTGACTAAATGAAGCACACCTTGTTTACCTTGGTGTTTTACTCAGACGAACAAAAGCCTTGCAACTTTTCTGATCCATATACGGTAATGAAGTCATGCGCGCAGTCAATCGGTTCGCATAGATTGCACAGTTTTACGGTAAAACTACGATAGATCGATCTTCATTAACATTTTTTTTCGTCGTATTCATTTCGCATGAATGGAATTAATGCAGTCTAGCAGCTATGAATAGCCAATTATGAGAACGGTGTGTTTTCATTTTCATAATAAACGACTTCGTTTGAAAATCGTGCAACGCTTGCATTGTGAAAGCGAGTCACATAAAGTTCCTCGGTCACCCTTCCATTGGCTAACACCTACGTTTCATCGCATCAAAGAATTTTCAACAAAACAATTTTTGAACATCAGCAAATAAACCTTCCTGTTCGAAATATGCACCATTAGAATCAATAAGGTCTTAAATTTTGGTAATTTTGGCATGCCTCAACGATAGAATTTTGGCGTTTATGAAGCAAAATACTCAAATAAGCGTTTTATCACGTCATCGATTTTGGCAAAGGGCTTTCTTGTCAAGGAATGCCGCAGTGATCTGAAGAGATGGTAATCACTTGGAGCAGCGTCTGGGTCACATGAGGGACAAATCAAACGTTCTCACCCTAATTCTTCAAGCTTCTGCAATGTCAGACGAACGATATGTGGGCGATCGTTGTCTTGACGGCGCTTCGATAAAGCTGTGGCAACCGATTTTGACGAAGTTTTGCTTGTACGCTTTGAAGTTGTGAGAAATCTTTGTGTAGTTCGTTGATCAAGCGTCTTCTGGTTAAAAGCGCTACAAAAGCTCTGTGTAGCTTCGGTGCCAGAATGAGCCGACTGTAACGTTCAAGAGACGTTCACGAATCTTAAGTTTTGATACTCTAAAGTAGAGGAAAATTTTGTGCATTTACAAAAAGTAATATTGGGTAAAAAGGATAGAGCTCTCGTTGTTGATCAATCACTGAGGGATGCGCCATGCATTCGTTTTCAATCTTCAACTTTATTTGAGGTGACTGAATGCATATCTGGCCTTCAAAATGACTCGCGGTGGCCTCCTGCTGTTCTGGGTCAGTGATATTTATCCTACCAGAGAAGTCTGAGACCAGATTTGTGAAACAATTCATTGTAGTTTTCAATTATAATATAAATGTTACCACCCAAAAAAATGATAACATTGATGTAGAAACAATAACGATGTTTAGATGAACAGGTGATAACTCGTTAGGTCGTGTGTGAGTCCGGCTGCGACATGGAAAGTTGTCTTTTCTACCTCATGTGGTATGTTTTGTATTGGTCGGCTAAATTTTGTAGATGTTAAGAAGACATTTTCCTCGCGATTTCCTCATTCATGACGGCGACCACTGAGGTGTTAGTGACTTGAGTGATTGGTCGAGTGGCCAGTCACGTTAAATAGGCTGACATCAAACTAATTCAGAATGGAGATGAAACGAAATCAAATGATTTTTCTTACTGAGATGCGTGACAGCTGGCAAATTGCTAATTTCTTTGCTAAGTGCTCGGCCAAAATCTTGACTACTAAAGGTTTTGAACGGTTATTTCTACATTATCATAAGAATATCTAATCCTCATGAGTTTTGGCATTAGAGCACTAAGCACAACTTATTATTCGAAAGTAATCAAAATTTTTGAACAACACTATACAAAGTATACGCTAAAAGCCTGAACACAATTATCACCTCTCGCTCAACAAATCAATACCGCGCTCATAGAACTCGTCATCCTTGGATTCAAAAAAGTTCTCAATCCTCTGTGCAAATTCCCAGAACTTATTCTTGCTCAGGAAGTGCTCCAGCAACGGAAGGAGGTGATGTTCAGACGGCGATAAATCAGGACTGTACGACGGATGATCAAGCAACTCCCAGCGCAGTTGGTATTTGTCAATCTGGCGACCTGCAGCCTTGCGTTGTCTTGAAGCAGGATGAGATTGCAGCGACGTTGATGTTTCCGGCGCGAAACTCAGAAAAAACCGAAACGCTCTTCGCTCCTGGACACAAGTCCTTCGGCTTTTTCACGGTTGCTCCAACGCGGTTCATGCAACAGGTTTCAATTCGTACTCCTAATGCAGCAAATTGCGACGAAGGCTTCGTTGAGCGGCCATGATGCGGTAAGCACAGAAATGTGTTCTGGCTAATGGCACATACTTTGAATAGTGTCGTAAGCATTTTTGATCATTTCAGATTCATAAATTTGGTGTTATTGCTCTAGTGCCGAAACTTATGAGAAGACCCAAGAATAAAAAGTTTTTCACGAACGAATCCGATATATCTGTTGTTGCGCGCCACTCATCATTGTCTTATATTCATTTTTGTTCTAGAGAATATGTTAAGGTTCCAGCCTACCTGTTTTTTGCGCTGGTGACACTAAGCTATTCATTGGAACCATGAAATCTATCAGTTGCATGTTGTTCCAGTGTTTGCTTTTTCCCTTTTTTTAGTGACGATGGATTACTGCAATCTGTTACATTTGTGACAATCAAACGTTGCGTTCTATACGCCGTAGATTTGTGTCAGAGATCGAGATTATGCTATGCATACAAATACGACTTCGCTCCAGTGCCGGTTGATGATGTCAGATCTGCTTATGATCCTGACAATTACTGGTTGTTGCAACAACCAACAAACTATACTTCACCAGAGACCTTGAACACGATCAGATCACCTTTAGTGATCTTTCTATGAGTCCCGAGAGCAATAGATTAGTGAAAAATTGTTCTCGCTGATTTTCTTATCTTTTCTGTCCTTTCATAAACTAAATTTTTTCCTGTTTGAGTATAGAATATAATTTTGTTTCCTATTCGTGAAATGATCATAATATTCGCCATAGGGAGCAAAAGTAGCATAGCAGTTTCAGGTGTGTGTAATGCACAAAGTGTTTTTGCTTTTTGCATCAGCCGGGATCCGAACCCAGATCTCACTTTCCGGGAGCGCGTGCTGAACCATTGCACAACCGAGGCTCGTTTTGCGCTCCACTCTTTCTGCGCTACAACGCGTTATGTGGTAGTTCAGCACGCGCTCTCGGAAAGAGTGAGATCTGTGTTCGAATCCCGGCTGACGCAAATGTTTTTGCACACCACTTTACATTATTGGGTTTGCTGTGAAATCATACCACCGCAAGAGGCGGTCAAATAAATGAATTCCGACTGTATCTGCTCTGACTCGCTCAAGAGCATGTGAAGCTCTACATATCTCCGGCTGCGGAAAACTGGCCCAAATTTGTGTGCAAGGATAAAATGCATTGATTTAGTGCATCTTCAAATCCACGCAACGCATTCTGGAAAGCCAGATGTGTGTTCAATCACATCTGTGATGCTATGGATTGAGTCGGATCAATAGCGCGCAACATTTTTCATAGAGAGAAAATCACGGAATTTCATTCAATGCCGAGCTTAATCATAGTCGGTCTTGGGAAGTGTTTAATATCATTATTATTATGAGTAACAAAGTTTGTTAAGAAATCCGCTAACCTGTGTAGGAATCGTGTTCAAGTTAGAAAACGGTGCTCTACTGCTCCAAATCAGTGAAAAAATGACTTTTGGAGATTTCCTCCGTGATTTTTTTCTTCCGTTCTGGTTCCACTACTTTTACAACATGATAACTTTTTTCAGCTTCAAACCCGACATTGATCATTCTCTGAGGTATGCGTTGTCATGCAATCGATTACCAAGCACGTTAAAGGTGCTTAAATGCATGACTGTCCTCTACAGTGACTTACGGTGTCATACCACTGTATCAGCTCAGTACTGCTATCCCAACAGACAAGTCTGATACCACTTTGCTGACCCCAAAGCGCGGAAGGCCACTGAGCCTTAGGCGCGGGATCGAAAAATTGAACACAAGTGTGTTACAGGGCACTTCTAACGACTGCGCTACACGCTCCTTTCATAAGATAGTAAGCTTTCGGAAGGCTAGGATAAACTAGCGTTTTAAGAAATGTTGTTAAGGTTCTCCTTTGAAGTTTCGCCCATTAGGTCAAAAATTTCATATCTTTTTGTAATTTTCCTTATGTTTGGATAATTTTCAATCTTATGATGAACATGATAATTCACTTTCTTTTCGTTCATTTTTTTTTCTTGGCTCTTTGTCATTTCCACCAAATGAGATCGCGTCTGTTGTTCTCATATGTTGTCTAGCAACCAGTCAGCCGTCTGTCACTCGCTTAACATCACTGCCTGGCTGCCGATTTTCTCTTGTTGGAGTTCCGTCTTATCCACAGCATATCAGCTTTTTCCATGTTATTATTTTAGTGAATTCCACTTTCATTACCTTTGGTTTTCATAAGACTTCATAAGATATAAGACTTCAATCTCAATATCTTTATTGCTTTTCTCTGTTTTCGCTTACCACCATTTTTCCATCACCCTCTATGATCTTTGCGTTCCACTGGTTTTTTCTTCACACAAACCATCTAATTCTCCTAAAATTACTTGCGACTAATTGATAATAAAGGTGCACAAGCGAGGCGTGGTATCGACGCTCCCAAATACCCAGGATGTGAATGATCGGTACCGTTAGGGGCCACCCAAGTCTTTGATCCTTCTAAGGTAACGGAATTGATGGGATTTGCCTGCTACCGACTCATCTTCCTCGTCCACAAAAATTGCTGAGTGGCACAGATTAGTGTCAGAGAGCTTTTGGGTATGGCTTTCTCAATTCCAGAGAGTCACTTGTCTAATATTGCACGATATTCATGAAGGAGGCCAAAAATATTCAAGCGCAGCCAAAACCATTTGCTAATCCAAAGATCTTATTGGATGAAAAGGTTACGAGGAAAACGAGTTCGATGCAAGAAGTGACAAGATGCGTACAATGTTGCGATGTTGAGCCAGTAAAATAAAAAAAAGTTGCTGTTACCTGCTATTATTTGCTGGAAATTCGATTCAGTGAATGTATGCGGACAACTGTCACAATGTGACACGCAGGAGTTTCGCGACGATGAGTCGTCATCGTTTCGTTAATTTGTGTTGGACCGGTTCTTCCAAAGTTCATTTGACAAAATTTTCGGGCGCAAAAACAAGTAGATTAAGATGAATGTCACGTTATTCTGTTGTTCTGCTCTCAAAATCTGGTAGTGTACTTATAAAGGAAAGTTAGTGTGATTTACGATTGCTTAATGTTCGGTGTCATTTGACCATTTTATTCGACAGCGATAAAAACATATTTCTTCGCAAAGAAGTATCTCTGAAGTATGTTTCTTGTCTTCATTACTTTCTTTTCCTGTTCCTTTCCATAGTTATAATCTCAACTTCGTTCTGGTCCACTGAAGATTTAATTTTGAACAGCAGAAGCTGGGAGAAGCAGTTGACGACTGAGAGCAGGTATAATATTGCTATCCTAGTTTTTCCTTGATTAACATGACCTTTGAAACCCAAGCATTTTCGAATTATTTCCAATTAATGAGTCTCAGAACCCACTGTCGTCTGAGTTTCGTGCAAATTGTGCTGGTAAATCGTACTAGCTCCACGACAGCATAGAAAGATTATTAAGAAAGAAATCAAATCACATAAAGATTATCAGATTATATTGTTTTGAGCGAAGTCTCGAAAACAGTCTAGGAAAAAGGTATGACAATATGTGTCTTACCAACCACGAGCAGTCAATTGTACATCATTACCTACTGGGTGATTTTATCACCAAGCGGCAGGTTTTAATATTTCTGTGTCGGTTCCTCTATATAGGAGGTATCTCTCAGCATAACTGACTGAATCGAAAGGCACCGTGCAATTGACGAGACTGTAATGCCGAAACACGTGTCTTGCACTGTATAGGTGCCATGGCAGACCTCATGAAAAGCTTAAAATATGTTATCAGATATATTGTTTTGAGCAAGGTCTCAGTACTAGTCGAAAAGAAATAAGAGGTGTTGAGGAAATTTTCATGTAAATCGCCGAAACTATCTACACCTTTATGTTATGAAATAATTGCAGAAATTTCGTCGAATCAGGTTAAATATCTGCCGCAGCTCAGGGCGAGTCTCCTTGTAAAAGCAAACCGCTTCCCCGCAATGTTTTCTATTTACAAGCACTCTTCCACTCTCTGATTTTATCGCTGCTGACTCTGCTTCACGTGGACAACAAGGACGTGTACCTGTGCTGATACGCAATTGTTTGAAAGCCTTTCTCGCTAAAAACAATTTCCTCATTAGCTTTTTAGTATGTACTCAAAAGCTTGAATCTCGGCAGTTTCAATGCGCTAAATTGACGAAAATGTCTTATTGCGTTGTAGCAGCAAATTTAAAATCATGCTTAAAACTGGGTTCACTTTGTTTGCTCGGCTGGGATCTGTGGCAAGATCTTCCCTAAACTCCTGCTAACTCAAATCTCTACAAATCTAATGCCAAAAAAGATAACAAAGACGTTTTTATGGAGCGCTGTAAGAACAAAGAGAAAATCACGTTTCCTATCCAAAGTAGGGTATCAGTCGCTCAATCTTCGCATAGGGATTAATGACACTTATAAGTAAAGCTTATGTGTGGAAGGCACTTTATCGTTACTGAAATATAGAACATCACAAAGGAAACTCTCATAAAGGTTTTTAGCAGAAAGAAAAACTCCTGTTTCCATGATAAAAACACATCTTTGCAAAGCGAAACTCATCTTCAACTATTATTAAAAATTTCTTTCTCATTTTATCTTGGTTTGTGAAATTATTTCTTGAAAAATACTGGTTTGATCCTATTCTTTTCGAAATGGCGTTCGTAGTGTGTCTTACTAACGAAACGAATTTAACTTTTCGCTTTCGGTGTAGTTAGCCCATTGTTCAAGCTTTACATCGAGTTTTGTTAGTAATTCGATAGTAAAATTTCCATTCAAAGAAAGTTTTTTCGATGCGAAAAGATAGGTTACTATTGAAGGAATTTCTACTAGCTATAATGAGAAAATATCCAATTGATTTGAAAATCCCTACTTTACATGTAAAAGCTACGTCCTTTAACAAAAACGAATTTTCAACTTTTTTTTTCACATTTCCTTCGACGATACTGAGAGGGTGTGGTTCGAAAACACATTTTCTACAGTGTATGACTTTTGAGAAACTCATACGAAAAGGCTTAATTATCAATCCGGAGTAAGCCTTGATAGAGTTCGCATTCATCATTCTGTGGTGTACTATTTCGCCAAGAGTGCATCTTCCTCACCCGAGAATTTGAAACCTTCCTGTGGTAAAAGTTCAGTGGTCTTGTTATTTTGATCTGCTGCCAACTTGTGTCTCGCAACGGACAAGAGCGCAAAGTGCAAATCATTTATATGGGTTATACCAAACAATAGGATGGAGCCAAACAATGGCATGGTCCAAGCAATGTGGTAGAACCAAACAACCTATAATATACATGTATCACTACAACAAGAATACAATTATTATGTATACATGATTACGACGTAGCGTTATGCGAACATATGCCTAAGTCAATATGAGTGATGTATTAATGAGACGTATCGTCATCTGACGATCCTACGAATGTTATCGTAAGCAACAGTATAATGGTAAGTGGTGTTATTGTGGCTGACGGTGTTATTGTAAGTGATGATGTTATTGTAAGTGACCCTGTTATTGTAACCGACGGAGCATGACTAGGCGGCGGAGCCCGTTTGGGTTGTTATGCTCGCCCCGGAATAACAAGCCAACGGTGGGATCCAGTGGGGGAATATATAGTGTGTTAGTAGTGGGGTACTACTGATTAGTGTGGGCAGAATTCCTTAATCGCGCTGGTGGGCCGAGCATAGCCTAAGCGAGTTCGCTCCGCCACGGAAGCGCTATGTTCCCCTCACAATTCTACTGAGTTCATTCAACAATTATATGAAAACAACCTTATGGTAGCAGTTAGATACGCGACAGCGAGACTGTGTGAAGGGAGCAATAATGGATCTATTACGATTTGAGATGAGGTGGTCCGGATGAAGGCAAAAGACCGTTCGGATGATTCCCCGTGATTGAACTGACTGTTGAAGGTGGCAGCTGAACCTTTGCGATACCACTTGCTCTCTAAGGTCATTGTTCATCTGCGTTGTCTAAATTATCATGTAATTCCTGAAAAGATAGCAAAACTCCGTTTGGAGGTTTGCTATTCTTCCACTGATATTGTAGATTTTCCACTCAAAGTATTTAGTAATCAACAGCTTGCACAATCACTATCAGTCAACAACAAATTATCTTTGCTCGTGCAATTACACCAGTAGCAATTTTACACCTATTGCGTTTAATTTGTACTTTCTACAACAATGAGTAGTACTTACTGCTTCTTCATCTGAATATTGGTAGTAATTTGATGATTGAAAATCGGAGATTTCAGTAATCACCTTGGTTTGTGGAAAGGCCTTCTTATGGGCAACACTAAGGAGGGGATGAATACGCTTAGCCTCAGGTTTGCGAGCTCCATAGCTATGTATGATCTACAGCCAACTTCCAGATAACGAGCATATACGGTTCATAGAAAGCAATTGATTTTGTGCACCTGAGCCCTAATTTTTCTTGAGCATTTCTAATCATATTCAAAGAGTAGGGCAGGCTTCTGGGCAAACTTAGCTTTCTTGAGCTCTTACCGATTATCTCATCACATTGTACTTTGAATGTGATTGGGCGCAGCTTGGTGCAATGTTGGCCTGAGTTCTGCACGTTTTCTCTTCTTCAAAGCTCAGGAAGGTTGAACTGACACGTTCCTCACTCGATCACTTCCAAAAGTGCTTCTCCGAAAACCATGGATGTCGAGTCACATTACAAACGCGAAAATATACAGTACTTATGTTTTTTACACGCAAAAATATACAGTACTTATGTTTTTTTTTTCTAGAAATACCTCTGACTTTTTGCACAGAGGTCTTCCTCACGAAAAAAGTATTCTACTCCTCTTTGCATAGTGAACTATAAATAATACGTAGAATCAACAAAGTCTATGTATCCAAGCGGTGATGGTGAACATACCCAACGGGAAGCAGTTGGGCGGATCAAATCTGTGGTTTACTGGTGGAACTAGCTGTACGCAGAAGTTATTTTGAGAGGTTGGAACTTCAGAAAAGTACGGAGAATCGCCTTGAGAGCTGCCAAAAAATACGTGAAAACGCAAATCAGTGAGCGTGTCCGATGGCTAAGCTAGCAGAGACGAACAATGTTCATAGCAAAGTATAAGTGGATGTATAAAGAAAGAATGCAATAGAACGATAGAAAAAAATCTGTTCTGTATTTCTTTGTAGACCCGAGCTTCTAAAGTACACTAATAATCCAAATTATTGATATTTATCGATAAACTAATATTGCCTGCAATATGCATCGGCATTTTTTTACCATTTATTCATTGTTTTCTACTGCTCAGTCGCTTTGAAGACATTGTTTGTTATATAATGGAAATTTCAAAGCGTAATAATTCATATTGTACTATTCTCTGTAAAACTTACTACAATCGACCGGACGCCAAAAACATCATGATTCCGTAATAAACTGGCGTTCTTTCTCATACATAAGAGCTATATTTGCTGCAAACGCATGTGAGCATATAGAGCAAGCCATGATAAATCAACGTAAGCCAGAAATCCAAAATTTTTTCCCAGACGAAGAAAAACTCGATTAAATAAGGAAATCGCGCGCTGCTTTGCGATTCGCGCTGCACATAACAATTCCTTTTACCGTCACGGACAGATTGTTTAGATTAAATAATTCAATAGATGTTATGAAGTTTTTGTCTGAATTCACTTAAATCAGGATTATATCGTGTTTCTGATTATTTCCGCTGTAGATTAACACTAATACACTATATAATAAGCCTTTTCAAATGGTAGTCATTTTCCCCACTGGTATGGATGCGTATTTATTGAGTTAGTTTTACGCCAACGTATTTGTTTGTACAACAGCAAACAGCGCACACACGACATCGCAAAGCACATGGATGACAACGGTTTAAAATTTCCTGAGCACATATTGATTGCCCTCGTTGTTTTGTTTGGTTTGTTTTCAATCAGTATTCGTTCGATATCAACAGCAAAATCTATCAGATTCCAACCTATGCCAATCATTATCCATTATCTGCATACTTTTCTTCGCAAATCTACTTCTTTTACCGCTCTTATAGCAGTGTTACTGTTACTGTTACACGTGATGCGCTTCAACGACAACCGATGGACGAGAGCCGTTACCGACTGGATTCCTCGGGACGTCAAGCGCTCTAAAGGAAGACCACTGACCCGTTGGTCCGATTTCTTCACGAAAGCGATGGAAGAAAGATATGATGCTCAGCGAATTCCTAGAGCAAGGAGGACCCACTGGGCTACTCTTGCACGCGATAGGGAAAAATGGAAGAGTTGCTGGTACCCGCTCGAGTCACTCGACGATCAACGGGACGACAGGTGATACAGGTGATAGCAGTGTTGTGATGTTATAACCATATATCTAATGATGCTAGGTGATATATCAAATTTTCGATCCAAGCGAGAGTTGAACTCGTGCCCTACGCATGCGTGTGTATTTACCACTACACCCCCTAAGCCACCGTTCTGTTACTTTTTTACTTCCATATACGGTATTGAAGCTGTCAGCAGCCAATTTCTGAGCACATATCGGTTTCCCGATATGGGTGAAACACGGAATCAGTTTTAGCCTAGGGTCGGAACCTTTGCGTATCATCAGCGTCTTCGAATACGTCTTTCTTACACAGTTTGATTTCACGTTGATGAACTTGAGGATCAAACTTTGCTTTTTACCAATTTTCTTGATTAATGCATTCCTCGTTCAGGAATATCTGAATCGAACAATATCACTCGTTCATATTAGCCCTTCATAAGTTTATGAATTTTTACATACGTTGCATTGTAAATTTTCTTTTTTTTTCAATAAATACCATACTTAGCACGGCAGATAGCTATCTCAGATGGCTACAAAAAAACAACCACTGAGAGATAGGGTCAAAAAAGAGGATAGGCCCCATAGCGAAAACAGTGGTATGCCAAATCTAATTGGAAAGGTAATCTGAGTGGTACCTTTCACAGTACCTTTCATAACAGTGACGTACCGCTATCGAAAAATTGTCGGAAAAAACCGCGCACTAGGAAAATCTGTGCGAATTTCAGAAATTTTACCCAATATATTACTTCAAAAACTAATTCGGGACCAAATGTTTGATCACCTATGAAAGATAAAGGTTTACGTGTTATATCCCACCGGTAGAGGCTGAGACTGCGTGATTTCAGCTACACTATTCCTAGTCTCTTCTGGGATGTACATAGGCAAAACTGGCGAACAGCTTCATGTCCGTATGAAAGAACTGATAGATAGGAATTTGAAAAGTCAGAAAGATACTTCTTTAGATGGACACAGAACAGAAAGACCAAACGGATACGACTTTGATTCGGTAGTGAGAGTTCTGGGGCTCCAGTCAAAACGTCTGTTCAAAAGGCCTGCGAGGCCTTTTCGGTTAGAAGAATTTTTTCTATCTATCCGCTTAAAGCGGTGGTATGATATTATGAACATACCCCGTGTGTATAGTGATGTGCAAAACTTTCGCCACAGCCAAGACTCGGACCCGTATCTCACTCTTCCCGAGATTACGTAACTAACCCGTTACACTAATGGTTCCCGTTTTGCCACCACTCTTTCTAACCCGGCAAAGCGAACATCAGTAGTGCAACGGCTTTAAGCACACGCTCCCGGATGAAGTAAGACGCGGGTTCAAGTCCTACCTCTTCGATAAATTTTTGAGAATTTGGGAATGAACAAAGTGGAGAGTTTTCGGATCTAAAAATCTATGTAGCGCCTCATTTCAGACTGATTTTCCAGTTTGAATATCAAAGCGTCTGAACCACGCATCAGATGACACCTTTGTTGCATTTGATCTACTGAGACTGAGAAAAGAATCGAGTTCAAACATGACTTCGCACGTATTATAGGTAGACTTGCACTTGACAAAACGGTGAGTAATTTCTAACAAATAAAGTGACTTTTGTAAACGCAAAGGGTTCTCATTGACATAACAAGATTCACAGTTTAAACGAATAAAGGATAAAAAGAATAAAACTCTTGGCGTTAATCAATCCTGAGAGATGCGCCATGCATTCGTCTTCAATTTTTAACTCGTTTGAGGTGATTGGATGCAAACCTGGTCTTTATTATGACTTGCGGTGGCCTCCCACTGTATCGAATCAGTGCTGCTTATCCTCTCAGACAAGTCTGATACCAATTCACCGATCCCGGAAGGATGGATGGCTTGGTGAGCCACGAGCGCGAGATCGCACCATTGACCTTATGTGCGACGTCGAGCACTTCTAATCACTGCGCCATGCTCTCCTCCTAAGAACGAATAACGATGATAATACAGTTTTTGTAAGCCAGTCAATGAAGTGTGCTTTTTTAGATTCGACAAAGCACAATCACAGTTATTCACTGTCCTTCAAAATTGTTAAATAAAAGAGCGCATCAAATATTGTGAGCTATCGAATATCAGTCATTCTCTTATCAGGAGCTTTTCATTATTTCTAACAAGTACTTGATAAATCTGTTTTCTTGGTGAGTGAACATAAAGTTATACCTTTATTTCGAGTGTTTCATCGAGACCACGCTGAAATGTCAATATATCTTCATAATTATCGTTTGAGCCAACGTCATGCGGTGTGGCAATAGGCTCTTGTACAGCCCGATACACGACACGTGTTTTCACCTTACAGTCTCGTCAGTTGGGCAGAACCCGTCTGTTGTCTTTCAGTCTTTCAGCCAATCCTCTCAGGAGCCCTACTCTCCCTATTCAGGGGTAAGTGACGACGAACGATCAACAAGTCAGGTGAAATTCTCACCGAACTTACAGTGTTCTACGCTCGATTGCTCTTTGATTCGTTCGTGGTCACTCACCTGAGCGAACAATATCTATTAAATTTTTGTTACTTATAGAAACTTGTGTTTGTTCATGAAGTAAATCGGTGAATTCTTATGTCGAGGAATATAAAAAGTCAGTCTTTGAACATACTAAACAGCTTACATTTTGCCTTTTTTCATCGGTGGAAATAATTCGTTTCATCTGATTGGTTCCGAAATATGTCGGAAATCGGTTGATTCGTCGCTGATGAGTAAAATCGCGCATGGTTAATCGCTAACGCTTTTCCTAGCATTCATCGATTTGAGCAAATTTCTGACATTTTAACATTAGGAGGCAGCTTTTGCACGCTCCCCATTTTCATAATACTGCGCCGTCTCTTCTATTTTTTTCTTTTTTTGTTCATTACGATTGTCGTCTCCTTTTTGTCTCTCTCTCTCCCTCCCTTCCTCCCTCCTCTCTCTCTATCGCTCTCTATCTCTCTCTGTCTCCATCTTTTACCCTTCTGCTGTGAGTCATTCAAGACAGCGGCTTTCCTTTTTTTCAGCATTATCATCTCTATATCCTCTACCCTCCTACTGTTTTTACCCTTTGGCTATCTTTCATCTCCCTCTTGACTCTTGATTTTGCAAGCCTTTCGCTTCTAGATGGAATGGATGTGCGTGATGTCCTTCCCTGGTCTGGAAATTTTCGTCTGAAGTCAAAATGTCATATGATTCATAGGAAGCACATCTGGACTGGGCCTCCAACTCCAAGGGACTCTGCGGTTATATCAAGTCCTCGTGCTGTGCCTCTCTTTGTGCTTTTTATCACTGCTCGAACTTTGTATAGTAGAATCTCGGGTGGCTTCTAGAATGGGGATTTCGCAGTCCGTGACACGGGCTGTGGAACGGAAAGGATTCTATATACAACCTTTCCGTTAATTCCATGTCATGCCAAAATGTACTGATAATCCCATCTTCGGTCATCGGGACGGATAGCGGAACATAGTAGTTGCAAATAGTATGAAGAGGTATCAAAATATCAAAGCTTACCAATATTTTAACTCCACTTATCAAATTCACCTTTTACTAAACTTCAATCTTTGACTAAGAAAACGATATGTGATCGTTGAAGACTTTTATGACTATCATGATTGCGATTGGTACAGTAATACGAAAAGAGATAGATGGTCTGTTCATTTGAAACATACTGAAATGAAAAAAAGTTTTTGCTCAGGAAAAAATTCGGTCAGGCTTACAACTCGACTTAATATTACGGAAGGTTTAGTGTACCCTAGTGATTTTAAAAAAAGCGATTTCCAAGAATTGCTCGAAAAATCTACAGAGGCAATCTACCTATATTGAAAAAATGAGCCTTGTTCTTCTATATGTTATTCAGACATATGGAAGTGTGATACCACATCATTGCTATACTATGTTTTGAGCCATCCAAAATGTCCAAGTTGGTGGCTCATGCTGTCATATATCTTGTGACATTTCTGAAATTTCGTAGTTGCTTCAGTGTTTAGTTCTCTTGGGATTTTATTATTTACCGAGCCGAAAGCGTTCATAGATCTTTGTCACAAGCTAACGTCCCTTTGTTTGTGACCCAGTTTAAAATCAGTAAATTTCTTAAGAGAACAGTGGAATATCCTCAAGTTGGCACTTTTTTTTATTGGAAGGATTAGATTCCTTCTGTTCTGAAGTGGGTGAATATTGGCTGTACATGCGTTTTCTACACTAGTTGTGCCATTGTCAGTGGATGAATTGTCAATTTAGAGCTCCTCCTCAAGATAATCAATGATTATTGACGGCAAAATTTTGATTAGTCTCACTCTACTCATCCGCTCCTCTCAGTAGGTCGCTCTAGGAGAAAGAGAATGGCACTTTCACCTGGGATATTCAAAAGTAGTCAGATTTATCGAATTTCAATGTCCTGGAAGCTCCTTTCAACTAAATTCTTTGAAGAGAAACTTTTCCTGTAAAAACTGGACCTGGTATGGTTGGCGCCTGTACAGCTCTCCATAAGAAGCTGAAATATTTAATGATGGATAAAAGAGACATAGGTGGTGTGATTAAATTCTATAGATCCAGTACCTAACAATACAATCTGTCCAAAGTGTAGTTGGTGAAAAGCACCATATACAGGGTCAGATTTGAATTCTCACTCATAGATACAAAGTGATCGGTGTACGATTACTCCAAACAAAATCGTCTGTACATCATTTATCCGTTGTTCTCTACAAGTTTATTGTATTGTAAAAGGGACTCGTCTTCTATGTATCCATTCGAATAATCACCATGTTGTTCTCTCAGTGGAAACACCGACTGTTTTAATTAATGATAAGAGCATTTGGATCACTTGAATAACTTTGAGAACTAATCAAATGATTAGCAGAAAAAATATTGTATGGATTATTCATCAGAGAGACATTTCTTATTTAATTGACCCTTTGCGGACGATGAGGGTCATTTTGATCCTCAAATTACCGAAGTCTTTTATCGATAAACAAAGTTTTTTATTCAGACTTTGAAATTACTCGAACGCTTAAATATCGGGCATTCCGACACTTTGCTTGGTTTCTAAAAAGGCCCTTGTAGTACGTTGTAGCAGCTAGAATAAAATTATGTTTCACACTCAGTCTGCTTCAATTGCTTAGTTGGGGCTTGGATATGGCTCTTCACCAAAGTCTTACTAGTCATTTGATAGCCCAAATCCCAAGAATTTTGGTAATGTAGGTGGTTTTTTGATTAGTTATCATATTACACCGTAAGGTTGAGAAGAAGATTGCAATCTACCCCTAAAATGTTACTCCGCCGTATAGACGTCATAAGTGGTTTATTGGTCATCACAAGTAGAGTTTATGAGGCGTGTTATCGTTACATAAAGGAACGAATATCACGACTGAACTTATTATTAAGGGTTTTATGATACACAGTGCGAATACTTCTCTTGAGAGTCTCTATATCTCAGCGAATATACTACATTCCTTCAAAAAAGAATAAACAAACTTCCAACCCTTTTTGTGCATTTGTATCTCCTGTCTTGCAAGAACGTAGCTTGAAAGTGCATCGCCTACAACTGAACGCCTCTAGTAGAGGTATATGTGGAGGTAATTGTAGTATGTAGTTGGATCAAGAGTAGGAAGATCGCGCGTTCATCATTACGGAGAACACTCGGTACTCTCATTCTCCCCGTACCCATATCCAAAGAGAGTGTATTTTTTATTCTTTTTTGACATTTTAGTAGTCATTTGATAGCATAAATATCATGAATTGGAAACGGCGTTTTTCTTTTCAAACGGTTTCATGCTTTACTGTGATAGTAAAAACAAAATTTATTTCACATTCAAGCATCTTCGGCTGCACACGTCTTTCCAATCAGTCTTCTGACAACCACTCGATAGCAAAAATCTCAGCGATTTCAACGAATTGCTTGCTTCCAAGAAGGCCTTTTTAATGTGTTGCTACGTTACAGAAAAGAATATTGAGTTTCGCACTCGGCGCAGTGCCGATCGCGCAGCGCAATTCATATCTGCATGCGATGTGCGCCCAGTGTGAAACCCAATATCTTTTTGTCTGTAAAGACGCGTTGAGAAGTCTTTCTCAGAGACCAAGTATATCGTTTGATTCGCTAAAATTTGTGCTATCGAATGGTTACTGAAAGTCTGAGAGAAAAGCCGTTTCCAGCGGAAAGTCTCGAATGTATCATTTAACTGTATCCTTTTTGGAAAATGAAGCGCACCCTTGAAATCCTCGATATTTAAGCTATCGACTGGTTTTTGAGAGGCGATAGGTTCCTGCTAATATTGCAAAATCCATCCACATACTGGTGCAAGATATGCCTGCTGCTTATAAAATACAATCTTAATTTCAGTGTTGTAGCGCAACAAGAACCTCTTACCAGAAAAAACAAGAACACTTAAGCTTTTCGGAATCCGTGCTGTCGAACAGTTACTAAGTTCAAATGAAGAGCCTGGCTCAACGCAAAGTGCTCGGGGTGGAAAAAATCTTATTTTCTACTGTTGCACTGTAATATGAAGGGCCATAGAAAAATGCGCTATTCAAATTCTCCACGTTTAAGCTATCAAATGGCTACTAAAATATCTATAAAGAGCAAAGAATGCGCTTTTTCAAATATCACTGCGAATAAGGGAAAAGTACTGAAAACTTTTTTGGAGGCACATAATTCTAATCATTAGTTTGCGTGATGCCGATGTTCCAAGCTTTTCGCTTAAGCGCGATTGTCCTTCCACGCTCAGCATTCAGACTATCTGTAAGATTTCTCACATACTTCAACTCTGTATAATTGGAAATATACAAATGACTGATATAAACTCGGATATAGTGAGAGATATCGATGAACTGATATCGCTTACAGCATGCATCATCATTTTTGGTGAATCACACTTTCTTCCCACTTTGAATTAACATAATGACTCTGGAGTTTCGGATAAAGCTAGGAAAGATCAAGACCTAAGATTTCTATTGTCAAATCCTTTGTACGATTCAATACAATTCATTGTTTGCCGAATTTAATAGGATTGCATAGTAAGCTAAAGTTTTTCACTATATAAGACATATATATCTAAGTTAGAGTAGAGAAAATCGTGTTGTATCAATGTAATACAGGAATTCCAAGAATTTTCGCAAAACGGGGAGTAAACCTCAATCAATCAACCAAAATCGCGCACCGCTGCGCAATTCGCTCTGCGCGCATCCATTTTGTAGCCGTTCCTTAGGGGTCAAACTGGTTCTTGAAAAGGTTTTCATAGCGCGCTGTGAGAGCGAAAATAAAATTTCGTTTCACATTTGGAATTCTTTTTGCACATAGGAATTGTATATGCGTGAAAAGTACACGCACTTGTATGGAAAATCAAGCTCTATCAAAGTGATACAAAGAACGCGAAGTATTTCTCGAAGCAAAGAAAAAAATCATTGTTGAAGAACGAAAATCGCGCTCCACTGGTGATATCGATTATGCTGCCATCTACAAGGGTTTTATGACAATTTTTGTTTATTACTTTTTTGGTGTGGTAAAGTTCGGAGTAATGTGTACTAATGTCTTTATCAACATACAGAAAAATGCATTAAACCCAGATTTCAGTTGCATCGGACGCAAAACAATGCTCAACATCTTCACAGCTTTTCATGAGTCGTCCTCTTAGTTATTCATGTGGTGACTAACCGCACAGAGAACGGGCTGCAAATGCACCTTCCTCATCAGAAGAACAATCTTATATTATGTGCTATCTCATGAGTGATTAGAAAATTTTAATTGATCCCTAGGATTCATGCTTAGATTTGTGGTGTTTATACAGCGAGTTTCCAAAAGCTCACGCACTGATATTCCATGCTCCTCCTGACGACGATGCGACTTCTACTTCAGATTCGTCTCCGTTGTGCCTCTGTATCCTCTGCGAGCCTAGCGGAGTACTTGGTCTAAGGTTATGCAGCCGTCTAAGTGTTCTGGTAGTGAGAGAAGGCTAATAGCAAAGGCTATAATATAGCTTTCAGTACTGAAGAGCTGAATGAATGGTCACTGTTCCTAGGGTAACCTTTTCGTGCATTGTACCATGATTTCTTGTAAAGGAATTTTATTCCAAAAATATATAAGAAAGAAATTTCGTTCCGTAGTAGGTAAACTAAGGCAAATTTTGTGTGTAGTCTGTGCGTATTTAGTAGCTGGTAGATCTTGTAGTAATTCCCAGAACCGACCATCTATCAATCTCGGTTCACTATTTCACAGCCTTTTCTTGATAAGGCAAAACATCTGGTATATTGGTTCACTAAAAAAAGAAATAACTTCATTTGACAGCATTTACACATTTTTTCAAGATTATTCGTGTGAAAGAGGTCATCATCTCGCTCTTTACAGTTGAATTGCGAGACTATAGTGCTATATCAAAAACTGCTCTGAATTTTTGTCTGGAGAAGAGAAAATATTGGAGAATACTGCCATCATTATTTCAATTTTTTACCATCCAGCATCGAATTTTTTATTGAAATTCTTCCTTTTCTGTAAATCACTTAGTTGCTGTTGAATAATCTTACTGAATCATTTGTCAGTTTAGACGAGTTTTCGCACTTCTGAGTTCTTTCGTTTTGTGTTTTTTATGCATACCATTTCGTATTGTCGTATTTTCTTATGAGCCGCGTCATCCATTATTATGTTTCGTCACTTTGTTTCCTCACGCTATCCTGTGTCATCTCAAAGTTTTGACTTACTTTTTCAGGTTCTCAAACAATATTCCATCATTTTCACCATCCATAATGCTGTCAAGAAGGTGACTTTGAAAGGATCATCGTTTCTACAGCCCGATTACATCAAATTAATTTGGTCGACCGTGATTTCTTCTTCTTCCACACAAATGAGCGACATTTTCGAGTCTGTCGGATCAGATGTAAGAGTTTCAAACTTTCTTTCTTTTTTACCATTTTTCTTCTTTTTTTTACTACTTTTCTTTGAGAAGCTATTTTCGAATCGCTGAACACGGTATCTGATATCTCCTCCGTGAAATACGACTTTGATAAACTGCTTGATTTCGAAATCAGTTTTCTTCTTATTCTTAGAAAAATATAATTCTGCCCTAGAACTTATTATTTCTGTGTCTTTAGTATCTTCTTAGCTCCTAGCCGTTTTGATATTTAGTTTTCTTCTTCAATTATCCAAAAATTTTACCCTTCATTTGAATACAGATAATGGCAAAAACTCTTCCGCTGGAGATATGAAAACTTCGAAATTTAAAATACTTTCCATATCGTTGTGCAGAGTTCTATGATGCAATAACTGAATTAATAATTTTTTGCTCGCAGTTATGAACTCATCATATGCCAGTAAAAGATTATTTTTCCTTGAAGATGCTTACCATTCAGTCTGGAGTTCGACCTTCGTCTCTAGCAACGAATCCCCATCGCCTTTTTCCCAACAAATTTTTGCTAAAGAGCATCTGTTTGATATCACTGTGAATAAAACTGAAATTTTATCTAAAAGGCTCCTAACAAATGCTATAATCTCTGTCATTGCGTTTTGAATGTATTTATGGCTTCAAGGGCCTATTCGGCTCATAGGAGCTTTTGACGGTTTGGATCCGTGTGACAAATATCAGTAATCATCACTCCAACTGACTGGTTCCATCCCAAGGCAATTCTTGTTATGCAGTGCATTCATAGCGCGGCTGGTTAACTTCACAATCAATCATACTTCTTGTCTCGAGTGTTTTCTTAAGACCACGCTCAAGTCCACTGGAAATTATTTTTTGAGACATGCATGCGGTCTGTTATGGGCATTATACTGCCCGATACACGTATTCTAGCTTTGTCAGCCTCGTCAACTGGGCAGGAAGGAGGTTGGGTTTCCCAGAGGATTGGCTGAGACGAAAAGAACTGCTTAACTGACGAGGCTGCCTAGGCCGAAACACGTGTTTTGGGCTGTATAAGTGCCAATAACAGACTACATGTATGGCTCAAGAATAATTATCAGGCAATTTAACTTTCTTTGTTAATTTAACTTGTGGCACGAACTGGGTAATAGAGATTTATTCGGCCGACCTTTCGACGTCTTCGTCTTCTTCAGAGCCAATGTTACAATTCTATTGCACACAATCGTTTGTTCTCGATGTGATCTCTGCCTTCGTTGTTGATCAAGTCGACTATATCTCGGTGGCACTGCTCAAATGAAGAATCTTACTTGGCAACACCCTAATATCAGGTCATTCCATAAATTTTGGCACTGAAGCAATAAAAATCAGATTTTTTATTCAGTAATTGAAACTGCAGAATTTTCGTATCTCTCAGTTTTGCATTTTCCTGCGAACACTTTGATATATAACTTGCTTAGATTTGCTCTAACACAGAGCTATCTTGGGAACAATTTCACTCACTACTCAAGCACGAATGGTGCGTAGGGGAAAACGCTATTGAAGTGGTGCATCTGATTAACGGAGCTGGGAACTATGGTACGGTTGCAATTACGTCTAGGAAGTGCTGCGCGAAGTTAAGAGCTGGAAAGAACAGGTCGGAGGATCAGTCGTTCTCTGGCCCTCTACAGGAAGCTTTATTAATCTTGCGTGCCGCTTCACTAGCACTTTCCCCTACGCGCCATTCGTTCATGGGTAACAACCGAACTTGTTACCACGACAGCCTCATCTTGAAGCAAGTATAGTTGTGCACCAAAATGTTTACGAGAAAATACGCACTTGATCGTCAACGTAATTTCGCAATTTTAATTACTTTTAGATCAAACTAATTTGGTGTTTATCCCTTTATAGCCAGAAATTATGAAAAGCCCTAATTGAAGTAAGAGTGGTAATAGCAACGAAATGATTCATGCTAATCGCTGAACATCGATCCAAACATTAGATTAGCTCCAGTTTTTCATCTCCTTGACGAGAGAGCGCTCGAAATCATACATGGGCGTAATTCTGGTTTTTTCTGATTATAAGAGAACAAATGGAAAACCAATTACGTCCGCTGGAAAAGAGCTTTTCACAGGAGTGTTAGTAACCGTTCGAAAGCTGAGACTTCACAGCCTCACGGTGTTGGCTTTATATTTCGCTGGACAACTCCTTCTCAAGAGTGCTAGTACTCAAACTTTAGCCGAATCTCCAAAGAACTGAAAAATGTGTTTGCTTTTTGAAAGGCTCTCTGATCTCTTGATCTCATCTGGTCTTTTGATTTGTGCTTTGAACCTCGCCGGACAGAGCTCTTTCTTGAGCATAGTACTAGTCATTTGATAGCGTAATGTTTTCTGATGCTAGCGACATGTCTATTTTCCGGAAATATGGCTCAGCAGAGATAATAAGGTCGAGTTTTACACTTATGTCAACTTGTTTACTGGCTATTAGGCAAGGCGATGGCCATGGCAGGGGCTTGGCATGAGGAGGGACGAGGCGGGACTACTGAAATATTACTATTCAACGAGGAACTTTTCATCCTCGTTGAAAGAAACACCTGATAGGACGACTACTAAGATACTGAGAAAAGTTCTCTACACATTTATGTTTTTCGGCTTTAAGCGAATTGTACGCATGATAAAAATGAAGCCGGAAAGTGAGTTAAACCATATTTTTTTTATCTGAATGGTACAGTGTTATAAATGGGTGTTTTAAAAAGGGGCGAAGTGGGGAACTTATCCGCAAGTCCGACCTTTCGAATGGTAACTAATGCTTCTATAAAAAGTCCCTCTCCAGCGATTGAGATCGGTTTTTAATTCGTTCCCTTATAATCAAAAAGGACCGAATTTCTTTTCAAGATTTTAAGAACAAAAATTAAGACGATCATGTTTTCTTTGTTGACTAAGCCTGTAGCATAAAGTTGTTAATTGAATTTTTCATTCGACTATTGTTTCGACTCGCTTCAACTTGTTCACAGCCTACAATTTGAGTCGATCATCCATTGTCGTTAGTCCTCGATGTGGCTCTTCGCCTTCGTTTCGTTCGAGTCGAATCTTCTTCGCTGGAGCGCCACTCGAATGAAGAACCTCACGCGGCGTTATATTAATGGCTAACATAGAGCTTAGAAAAAGAAGAAACCGGTCGGAGCGCCAGGCGAATATAAAGTTCAATCAACAACTAAGATTATTGAGTGGCATGCAAAATATTCAATTGAGCAGAAATTGATCCCGTGTTTCGTTCATACCGGTACGCGTGCTACCACCACACCATCGAAATCACCGCCTTGCTATCAGTCATTCTTCGGTATAAACTGCCGTATCAACCAACATGTAACGCGTTCGGTCCGGTAAGCACATATCCGGCATTGATCCCATTTACGCTAACAACTATAGAAAACGTAGATTCTATAAGAATTCTTTGTTTCTACTGAGAGTTAAACTTAAGTTTCACCCGTACGGAGGACGCAAGCTATCGCTACACTATCGAAGCCACTGTTATAATACTAATCTTTCTTCCGGGTTTGATGCCGACTAGTGCTTACTCGAGGAAAACCGCTAAAGATTGGTTGCTCACAGCTGCGAATTCATATCGAGGCAAAAGTGGTAGCAAAGCGGTGAAATCGGTGTTGTAGTGATAGCATGCGCCTTCGTAGAAGTGAAACGCGGATTCAACTCCCAGCTGATGTCGGTTGTTTTCCAGTACTCAATAATCTTAGATGTAGAATTATTACACATGAGACTGCCAAAAAGCATTGAAAACAAAAGTTCTATTTTATAACAACTTTGTGCCAAAGGAAAGTTGGCTTACAATTTATCAAAACGCTATTTTCGTTCTATAAGGGATCTTACATTTTGTGGAAACTGCACTAAGTTGGAAACCACTGCGATCACAGTTGTTCTATTGGTTCAAATGTGATAGGAATATTTATATAAATAAGAATGAAATTATCAATCATCATAAAATTCACCTACTTTATGTCATAAGTTTTAATTCAGTTCTCATTCCTAAATGACTTCCATTTGTGGAATTTCTGCTGCTAAGAATTTGGTTAACATATGATAAAGAAGATTAACGCTCCCTTTCTCTCCCTCTCCCCCCCCCCCTCTCTCTCTCTCTCTCTCTCTCTCTCTCTCTCTCTCTCTCTCTTGTTGATCTTTTTCCTTATGTTTCTCTTTCTATCATCTTATTGCGAACTTCTTTTTTCGTTCTTCCAGCATAATACTCGATCTCTCTCTCTTTTTGGTCCACTGTTTTCCTGTCTCTGTTCGTCATTTTAATATTGGCTATTTTACTGGTTTTTTCGTTTCATTGCGTGTCCTTTATCTTACTCTATGCATCTGTCCTGCTTCATTTCCCCTCTATACATTCATATATGTTTTTCCTTGTCCTGCTTCTGTTTTTCAAAAGAAATAGTAACTAAATAGGCTTAATATCCGTACGGGGTCGTTCTGAACGCTATTTGTATTTGTCGTTAGTAGCGACCCTGTGCTGAGGCAGTTCATCGGCGATTCGTTTTTCTCTGTGATTTGAAAGAACTGTTTTGCACGCACAACAGATACTTGCTCGAGCATATATATACCATGGAAGAGCTTCGGTTTATGCCATGTCATTTTATTTTACTTTTCTTTATTCCTTTGTGTTCTGTTTCCTTGAATCATATCGCCATCAACTTCGCGCCGAGAAATCTATTTTTTATTCATGACATATTTATTTTCATAACTTTTCAGGTGAAATTTCATGGCATCGATTTTATTTCTAAAAAGCCTTTGTCTGATTTTCCCACAATCTTTGAAATTCTTCTTGTTCAAATATTTTCTCCTTCACCTTTAGGGAAAAGCATAGCCTTCATATTTATAATTTTCAAATTCCGGCACCTTTCGTTTCTGTTTTATTTCCCTTTGATATTTTTCTGCCTTTCTCGAATGTAGGAATTAATTGTAATTTTTTTTCTTTTGATGGCTCCCAAGCGCATCAGTAGGCACCATCAGAGTCATTAGGTCATTAACAAAGAAGTAAGTTAAACAGATGTTCAACTGGAAAAGAGGATTTGAGCTTCTATTTCTTTTTTTATTCTTGTTCGATATCGATCACTAGCGAGCAGCCGCCGGAAAAACGAAGGACACCTCGTTCATTCACTCCATTCATTCATTGTTGTCGTTGAGAAGAGCTGGCAGCTGTCCTTGACGAGGTAATAACACTGCGTGGCCATCATTCATCTTTAAGAGGAGTATTCGGCCGGGTTATTTTCACACTCAGGTTACGTTAATCAATGATTCTGAAACGACTAACCGGATAATGTTAGTTTGGTCTTAACTACAAATCAGCCATCTGTGTCGATTCTACCACTTAACTTCTAGTCACTTCGTTTTTTTTTTGTAATTTTGGCGCTTTAGCTAGCAAATGTAAACGTGGTGTTCGTCGAACCGCAATGTGTTTAGAAAAAAAGTTCACCTTCATAGCAAGGTCACTCAATCTACCAAAGATAGAATTAATAAATTAAAATTAAATTAATTAAATTAATTAATTTAATTAATTAAATTAATTAATTTAATTAATTAATTAATTAATTAAATTTTCAAAAATTCATCGAGAATAGCAAGTGCACGGTATCATGAGTGATCTCTGTCTGATAAATAGTTGTTAATTCACTGCTAAGAATATTATAAATTTATGTTAGTGACCATACTTCAATCATAGTCATTTTACTAAGTTCGAAGGAAAGTTGGAAAAAAAAAGTTCTGGGGTTTTTTGATAATCATGAGATGACTCCAATGCATATTATGGCAATATTACAGTTTCTTCTATGCGATTTTCACGCTGAAGGCCTAGATATTATTCGTTTTATTTTTACTACAAGCTACGTTCTAGTTGAGTCTACGACAAGTGTAAGGAGACGTTCCCGGCTTTGGTCAACCGAAAGCGCGATTTGATGCAGCAAGACAATGCCAGATCGCACACTGCCAAAAAGACCATTGACAAGTTTGATGAATTGGACGGAGTCAAGGTTTCGCCGCATCCCGCCTATAGTCCAGATTGTGCTACATCCACTTTTTGAAGGGCCGCCGATTTGGATCGCTGGATGAAGTTGAAAAAGCATGTCAAGAGTTCTTTGATTCGAAGTAGAGCGAATAGTACTTGGACCAGATTCGAAATTTAGCTCACCGATGGGAGAAAGTAGTAGAAAACGATGGTCTTTATTTTGAAGAATAGTTATTATTGTTTTTCTTTGAATTTTATGCATATATTTCTAATTTTTCATAAGTGCACCAAAACTTTCTTTCAACCTCATACTTAAAAATGGTCTATTCAGAATGTGAGGTAGCCCTGAACTCTCTGAACTATGACACCGCACCCTCCATATGTCATTGTACTCGACAAAGAAGGTTGACGATCGACAACGGGTCGTTTGGTTTTTTTTTTCTCAAACGTTCATAGATTTCTTGCCATTCTCGACATTGCTTAGCTTTTTCCTCAGATGTTGGATAGATTCTGCATATAATGCAGGATTTGAATGTGGAACATATCTGAAGCGTGTAAAAGTAAGGGAAAAGTTTCTCGACATTAATTTACTTCGTTCCTCATTGTTTTGACCAATGATAGCCGACTAAGGTTCAGTTTACCAGTGTCAGCTATTGTTTTCAGTTTTATCAAATGTTACTAATTTGTTTTTCTTTGGAAAACCTTTTATAATCTTTTTTCTTAACGCTTTAACTGATCCCTTATCGCAGTGTTTTTTTTTTCACTATGTGTATCTCAGTGCTTCTATCATTTAAGTTGTTTTTCGTATTCTTCTTGAATGGTGCAGAATACTGGTTGAGCGAGTCTCCCTGCATTCCTAAGAGTAACCTTGCTGTGGCGTTCCATAAGAGGTGTTGTTGATTAGCGGAAGGAAGTGGGGGGGGGGGGAGGTGGAGCTCGGTTTTACGCGCGCCGTGCCTGACATCACAACCACTCGGCCACGGCTTCCCCTTTATAATCTAGCAGTTTTGAATTTATGTTACCCACAGGATATTGCTTCATTCATCACAGTGTTTTTAATTTTATCAATATTTAGCATATATGTGAAGGTGCACCATGAAAAAAAAAAACGCTGTGAAGGTGGATCGATAAAATGTCTAAAAATGTGATAATTTATATAAATATCCAAAGCTTATCATAGGCAACGCGAAGTTTGGATATGTCGAGATTCTTCTCAGCTCAAAACTCTTATTAGTAATTGATGACTAGGTAGAGCTTCATCTGATACTCAATTTTGAACGCCTATAGTATATTGGTTAGAGTTGCCTATAAGAAGAACATAATCAGTAGTTCGATTGCGCACCTTTCACTTGTACTTTTCTTTAACGTACCACAACTAGTACCACAATTCGATAAAAAAATCGTAAGATATGTCATTAGAGGCTTTGTAACAGAAGTTTTTTTCAGCAGAAAGTCACCTATAGGTAATTAAGTTGTCATTTTCAGAACTAGAATTTCTGTAACACTCGTTGACTGTTCTCGAAATGAATGTGAAAGCTATTTCTTGATGACTTTCATGAGCCATCCACATCCGATCCATCCCATCCGTTTCGCTATCATCTGAACGACGTTGGTAGTGCCAAATCAGTAGCCATAATACAATCCGCTCAACTCACAGAAATACTTTCCCTTTTTTTTGTTATTTTCCTTCGCATGTTTATTCTTCTGCTTAGCCTTATACTTTTATAAGCACTTACCTACTAGTGATTTTCACTCCTGTTCTCTTCTCTACCATTTGTTGAGAACTGGGAAACTGGTGATCATGTTGAATTTTAAACGAGATCCCGAAATAGTCCATTGGTAGAATTGCTATGAAGTTTACCATTCATATAGTCATGGTGACAGACTTGAGCGTTCAGAAACTTATTTTAGAACATAATGGGTTCCTTATTATCTACAATTTCTTCGTTTTTCCATCTGTGGCTTACGAGGTTCTTTATGACCGTGACTATCTGGTTCTGAATAGCTGGGAATTCTCAAGACTTGTTATTTTTTAACAAAATTAGTCCTTTCAAATGGTTTACTTCCTCCTAGTAGCTAGGTGTTCGGGTTGCCGGACTGTGAAGAACAGCGGGATGTTCAAAGCTTTAGCAGGGTCAACCAAGCTGAGAAAGAGTCCGACGTTTTCACTCGGAAAGTCCAGTTAAGCGTAAACCAGTCGTAAGGTGGTAATCTCTCTTTGATGCACAAAGGCCAGTGACCGCTCTCATGTGGTGACGATCTGAGGGAGCACTGGCTAGGCTCACCTCGGGACTCCAGGAAACAAAATAGCTAAGCCAGCATACTTTACCTATGACGAGGTCCGCACCATAAGTGAAGAAGCCCGGTTCAAGTACCCAAGTTAATAAGTAACAAAGTTGGTAGTACAGAGAAAAAATCGTCTCTTCTTTGAGTTTCTTAATATCTTCCTATGTAAGTGAAATGAATCTTATCTTTTCCAACGTATCATTTGATGTCACAAAAGCCAGCAATACTGAAAAACAGCTAAGGAGTTTTAACTATGAGTGTACCAAGTTCGCAAGTAATGAAGTTTTTGCAATGTTAGGCTGTTCAGTCTTTTCTTCTATGAAGTGTTTATAAGAATGTCACTTCATTTGAAAAATCAAAGCTCCAGTGAATTCTCACTTTTACTTTATTTAGCACTTTATTTGATCTGTCATCACAGTGTTCTTTTTTCACTGTGCGGATCCCAACTTTTAGCATTCAGTTCGTTTTTCGTCTTCTTCTCGAACGTGGTAGTATACTGGTTGAGCGAGTCTCCTTGCAATCTCAAAGACAGCATTGCTATGGCGTTCCATATGAGGTGTTGTTGCCTGCCGGAGAGAGGTGGGAGTGGAGCTCGGCTTCACGCGCGCGCCACGACGAGAATCACAATCACTCGGCCACTGTACCCCCACTCTCACTCTAGCGTTTCTAATATTGAACAGCAAACATTTGGAAATGATTGGAATTTATGGAATGAACTTTCGCTCTATATATGAATAGAGCAAATATTCAAAATTCGAACCGATCTATAGAGATATAACACATAAATGCGGCTCTAACTGCTCTGAATTTTTGAACATTATCTGTAGTTCATGTGAATTATCAAGGTTCTTGATGTGTTGATTTTGATTTGTTAAGACCTCTGATCAAAGATTCATTCAATTTTTTGGACTTTTTGGATTAACTTCTATGAAAAAAGAACCATAGAACAATTAATACCTACCGTATAATAGTTTAATAGTATAATATAATATATTAATAATAGTATATTAATAGTATATTAATAGTATAATAGTTCACATCTCCTCGTACAGTACTCATTGCTAGTCATTTCGCTCTTAACAATGAAATTTATCAAACTGCGCGAGAAAACTTGTCTCAATCTTTTCTATGAGGCCACCAAAATTAAGAAATTACGCACTGCTTCGATTTATTTTCAGTTTTGAACAACGGAACAAACTGGTTATGGTTGCCTATCCTCTGTCATATTCGTATGCATGTGTTCTACCTTAGAGTAGTTCCGCTTCGATGAATTGCCACGGAAGTGAGAACCTTCATGGAAAACAAAGTAAAAGATCGTTTTCATGAACCGTAGCGTCCATAGGAGACATAATATTTCGTTATCCCTATCACTTCACTGCTCAGTCTTAGACGACTCATTTGAGTGTTATACTGATTGAAAGTTTACCGATAACGTGCTGTTTTGTATACTTGGATAACGGAAAGCGATATCGTTCAGTGAAACTCATTTGAAGCAGATGATCAAGTTTCGCCTCTTGAACAGTGTAACTCTCCTGAAATTAATTTTTATGATTTTTGTGAAACAATTTGCAAATTTGGCGATATTGCAAGATAGACAGCTCTATCGAAGCTGTCGAGGGTAAACATTGTAAAATGGGTCATTTCAAGGCCTCTCCGGGTGTACTGCAAAATTTCTATGAATAGCCAATTATATGCAGTTGACGAATCCACATAATTATCGTCACAAAGTTCAATTACAGAGAAGCAGTCGTATGATAGTTGAGCAACAAAATATGTTTATCTTCATGGCGCTACCGTAATGCTGCCGCATCAAAATGTCAAACTTCAGTAACGCAGCGATAATTATATTTATGTTACTTAGCGCACAGGAGCTGCTGTGTTTCAAAGTAAATGTAAAACTAGTTGATTGCTTACCATTCCATAGATGCTCATATATAAACATATACATCACGTATGTACATATATATGTATATATGTATACTATATATATATGCGGATATATACGTGTGCATATACGAACGTATCCGTGTATATATACATATACATGTATATGAGCATGCACATAGACATACGTGTATATGTATGAATATATGTACACATACATGAATATGGCCTTAAGACCAATAACGAGTGACATTCCAGTCATTTCGACTAATATTTGAAAAGACTAATTGAAACACTAAGAATAATTCAGAGGGATTTTACTTTACCGCTCTTATAACAATGTTATGATCTCGCAACTAGGACCTAAAGCAGCAGTTGAACCTGACCTTACTCTTTTCGCCAGCGCGCGTTACCACTACATTATAGAGGAGACCGTTATTTTCAAGCACTCTTTCTTCGATAAGGGGCAGCAACCATCAACGGGTTTGCTCTGGCAAGCATAGTTAGAAAAACTGGCCTCGTAAGCACTAACTAAAAACTACTTTCCTTCCGACTTTTGAAAAAATCTGTATGATTTTTTTTCGTTATTTTTTACTGAGCTTGACACGAGGTTTTTATAATGGCTGTAAATTCAAGCAGCTGACGTTTCGGTGTTTTCGCCTTCTTTAGAGCCTGGAAAGATCAGGTTGTTCACAATCCAGTCTGCTAAACATTTTTATTACTTCATTGGAGGGAAATCACCAAACCTATAGTTCAATTTCATCAAACACAAAAGTAACCTTCAACATACTCGCCGCTTTTTATAGGTCTTCCACTGAGTTGTTCAAGTGGAGACCACCGAGCAGAGATCACACGGGCTCGTAATGTACCTCCCGCAATAAAATCACTGTCTTATATGCTGTCTCATATTTCGGTTATTGCGAGGCATTCCTCTTTGCAGCTCATGCTCGGATTGGTGGTATTAACTCCAAACGCTTCTGAAATCTTGCGCGCTGATGATTTATGTTCTTGTGCTAGAATGGTGACTTCTACTTCGGAATCTACTTCATCATGCGTCTGTGACCTAAGCGTGCAT
The DNA here is from genome assembly GCA_019055375.1 of Parelaphostrongylus tenuis. NCBI lineage: Eukaryota > Metazoa > Nematoda > Chromadorea > Rhabditida > Metastrongylidae > Parelaphostrongylus > Parelaphostrongylus tenuis. Next base: position 262,394 of record JAHQIW010006752.1, on the reverse strand, counting down.
AGTGGGCTAGTTGGCCTAGGACCATCTTTGTTGTATAAGTGTTCTTCATGCGAGCACAAAGTAGCCTATCCGTTTCACCAATGTATTTACCATCGCGCGGTTTGTAATAGATTAGTAAATTGTACCTATGCTCGTGCGATCACTGTCTTTAGTGAGGGCATATCATGCACTCTTCCACTGTACATAGACGGTCGTATAAGCGGCTGCGAACTAGTTAGCGCTTCAGTGTATTCGGTGGTATTTCAATAATCCGGACCGGCTTCTCTAAGCTTGCCCTTTTAAACAACATTCAACAATCATACTTATCTCAAGAAGGAATGCTCATAGCCTAAACGAGGTTAGTACGCCAGAGCCATACACCGGTGTTTCGGAGGTCTCGTCCTCCTCGTCAGTGACCTGCGCCCCACATTAAGCCCTGCATTGCATTATACTTATCCCGTTAAAAAAAAATAAAGGATGAGCGGAATTTCGCTTTTGTTAGAATTGTCGTTTGGGGACGCGTCATTACTTTAATGCCTCAACCGTGGAGCTATGAATTCGTAGCCATTAAATGGTTATTTTCCGAGCCAGTTTTAGGGACTGCTCTTTGTTTTCTTCTAGTGCACTCAGTGATGGCTGTTCGGAATATGTTTCCCACAAGCGCCTTTTTTGCATGTGAGGGTGGGAGGAGAGATAATGAACCAAAATGTTTATGTTCTTTCTTTTCATTACCACTTCGTATTGTAACCGTTACGGATAGGTTGATTTGCACGTTTTGAAAAAGGAGGCCAGTCATCTTCTGATGTCGCATGGGTTAATTTTATGTACTGTAACTGCTCATTCAGCAATCTAAAATAAATGCCCATTACCTCTGGAGTGGAACAGATAATCAAACAATCGTCTATATATCTACAGTGAAGGCCGAGATCAATCACTGAGACTTCCACTTTGGACAGAAAGACAATAGCTTGTCACTGCCCCATCTTAATCCTCCCACTAGCGCGAAATACTTTTGGGACTAAGTGATAGTTGAGCAGTTCATACAATTTAGGCACTCTTCTAAAATCACCAAAAATTAATGATCTTCATGTATGGCTGGATTCTAAATTAATTTATCGATCTTTGTTATTGATCAAGCAGTTCATGTATGGCTTGCAATGCAGTGTCATTCAGCACATTTAGTATAGAGGGCGGTCAACGCGTTACGTAGATGATCCAAGAACATTTAAGTGTTCGTCAAAGGGGCTGGAATGTGTTCTAGCAACTAGGATGTTGTCGGAGTCAAAAGCAATGGTATTCTATCCGTGGGTCCGTCTATACAGTTGATGATGAGTATAACTTTTCTGTTAATGGATCGTTAGATGTAAGATCATCAGTGGATATTATTTTGTGTTTTTTTTCTTGAATTGTGAATTTTTTTCTGATGAACTTAGTTTTATATGTTAAACTCTCTTTTCACAACACATTGTTGATTTCCGTTATTCCTTTAGTAGTGTTCATTCGACAGATATGCTGTCCTAATCATGTGACAAAGCAGCGTTATATTGTAGTTGCGTTGTACGGCCTGGTCACTCGACATCCGAGTTGAACTCCACAATGATTTGATAGGTGAAAGTTGTGTATTGCGCTTAGCGTTCATTCGGTAGGTGGTAATTGATAATTGTTTGCGTTCAGATCCTATATGTTATTCAGTTTATTGGTCATTTGGGCGAGAATAAGAAAATTTCAACTTTTCTATCTCATGTTGTCAAAGTTATGTAGCAGATGTCGCGTTCAATTTTATTCGTACTAAAATAATTTGCATAACACTATTCGATTCAAAAATCGGATTTGGAACTCATGTCACTGAAATATAGTCTTATTTTCTTAGCATACTTCTTCATAATCGCTCAAAAATGTTGCACAAGATCTCATTTTATCTGTTGAACATGACAGAATTTCAAGAACTGTTTTTTCAGCACTTTATAGAAGTTGTGAAATAGCTAGGGGGTTTATATTCAGATAACGTTCAATCCCCTCCACTCCTACTGGTTTTCTTGTTCACCGTGGTTGAATCATGTATGGGTTCGGTTGCAATCTGAGGGTCGTTCATCTTCTATCCTCACTAACAGATTAATTATGTTAGTTCAATATATTTTCCGTCGGGCTCCTATGTTTGCCGTGTTTTTTAATCCTTCCCCAATGCACTGTAGGCAATTGTATGTAAGGGTGGAATGCAACTATTTCGCGTAATCCATCGTTTTTCGCGAGAACAAAAGTGATTTCTGCGTATAGTCCAATTGACTGAGATTCATGGGACCAGAGAGAAGTTGAAATGAAGTCTTTTTCTACCACTGTACCTAGCATTACAGTGCATTTTTAACTTCACTTAACCCTTTAGGCACGACAGGGACTCGCCACCAGCTCCCTGTCCCGCATGGCATCACTAACTACTATCGGCACTATGGACTGCTGGCCTCACACGACGAGTGGGGCCTAGGCGTGTTTCTGTCGTGCCCAAAGACTTTAAGGTGGTTTTGTGTATAGTTGATCACCTTTACGAAATATCGTAGCACAATTTCTGCAGGGCTAATATTTTCCGGTCGAAGCAAGGTTCATTTTTGTAAATTTTGTTGTATTTTGTGCATGTCTCAAGGGAGGGCGGCGGTAGGGGGGAGGGGGGGGGGGGTGCAGTGGTTAAAAATTTACTGCAATACGCATGATCCTTGGCTCGATCCCGCTCCTTGCCTCACCAAGCATTCCATTTTGCTAGCGTTCAGCATGCTGATACTAGACTTGGGAGGATAACAACTCCGACTTGATTCACCGCCGTGCCGCCGCAAGATATCGTTTAGATAAGATGCGTAATTAACTACCTCAAACAATGCTTGAGGAAGTCGATGGTATGGCGCGTTCCTCATGCATCGATTAACCCCAAACACTTCACCATTTATCTTTTTACGTAACGCGATTCCACATATATCCCCTTGTGCACATTCCAGCACTTCTTGCATTCGATCGTTTCCTCGCTTCCATTCAGCCACGAAGGTCTGTAAAATTTTTCTGCCTATGGTCTCACCTACTGCTTGGGATTTTTCCGTCTTCGTCACGAATCGACGTTCGAATCGTTAAATGCTGATCGAATCGATTCTGTTTGAAATCGTGAAATAATTATGTTAGGGTGTTTTCGCTTAAATTAAAGGAAGTGCGCATGTACTAAACTAGTGTGATATCAATTTCTGATCATGCAGGAATGAAAGGCTAGGTGGACCACAAGTGGGGTTCATTCAGCGCCTAAGTAGATTGAACTGTTCGCATAACGAGTGGATTACTAGCACTGCGATATTCTCCGCTCTTCTTTCTAAAGTCGTTTGAACTTGTTTCAGAGCGTTCAGAGAACACAGTCAAAGCTAGTCGCCCACCTTTGTATAAAATTGGCGAGAAATTTGCTGTCTTGTAAGCAGTAGTATTCATTGCAAAAGACAATAATGATTCGTAGAAAAGTTTATTTCTTTGACAAGATTTCGGGTAGAATAATCGAATTACTCAGAGAATTTTGCTTAGAGACGAACTTCGTGTTGCTCACATTGTAGCTTAGCAACACAGAGGAACAGAAATGAACTGTCGCCATGGTAGCGTCTTTCATTGCTGAGGATAGTGCGATCGGCAAAGAAGACATTTTATTCGATTAGGAAGCGATCTTAGTGAAACTTCTTATGCTGCATGCTTAGCATGCTTTTAAAAAACTATTGAAATTAGAAAAAAAGCAGTTACGCTGTGTTCAAAAACTGTTAAGCATTTATTGTTTCCCTCGAAAGCTCTGTGCCTGCCACTTGTGTCTGCATTTTTTCTAGTTTAAAATCAGTATTAATAGAATGACTTACTTGACATTATGAGCTACAAAAGTAAAATCTGAAGAAGATTCACTTTTCCCGCGGAGAGGGGGTTTGTGAGTCGAAGCGTACTTGAGATTGTGAGTTCTCCTATATAGCTCAACATCCTTATGAATATTTATAAGATTGTTATGAGAATCCTAGACTAAAACACTTTCGGTCAGTTAACGCGAGAGATACATATTGATTTTCTTCCAATTTCAGCTCACTGTCATGAATCAAATCTCGTGGGATTTCAAGCGTTAATACTTTAGCTCCACTTTCTTCTGATCTTTGAGCTTAAAATGTTTTTTTCTACTTAGTGGCTTGATAATCTCACAATGTATCGATTGGGCGGCTCTTGCAGTAGGACTGTAGTGTTGGTTTTGTGGAGTACAGTATTTTGAACAAATCCGAATAATATTAGTTCGACTTTTTACTAGTCTGCCACGTAGGATTTTCCGATATTTTCACAGAGCAAATTTTTTAGTGCTTGAGACACTGAGTTGTAGCGTTTATACTAATAATAGTAATCAATGTGTAACGCTTCGCCGATATTGAGAAAAGTAAGGGATATGAGTGATAGGACGAAGTATAGACGATGTGACCGTAACAACGGCATGTTTCGATTGTTAAAATCGTGTGTAATGTTAGCTAACCATTGTGATTGTCATAGTGTTATTGACATTGTCAGTCACTTAGATCCAGACTCAGTGACTCAGTGTCATTTTCAAGAGGGGGTGACGAAGAATCCCTCTTGAAAGCAAGTAGTGGTTCACTGTCAGCAAATTTTCTTGCATCTTGTGCAGTTTTCGTTTCCCATGAAGTTTCCTGTCTGCCTATAGTAATCTAGTTTTCTATTAATGTTGAGCTAAGGATCTCTCAACAATAGTGTCGTGACTGTTCAATCCGGAATTTTCCACTCACTGGAGGATTGAGCGCCTCTCTGAGTGTGGTGTACGAAAGCAACCGATTTGCGAACTTTTTTGCAGCAGGTGTGGTATATGGTATGAGCGTTTCCGTCACGGAAACAACCCTAGAAAAAGGGATTACCGTAAGTAAACTTCAACCATTCTTCATGGGGCCTAATCGGAATCAATGAACGGAGTCACTATTCTCGTGTGAGCAACTAATTCGGCCAACAAATGGGCTTAAACGCCTACAAGACTTCTGAAATGGTCGAATATGCGATTATTTGAGTGCGTCGTGAATTCGTAATAAGTTTTTGTTCATCAATTTGAGGAAAGCGCCTAGCGTTTTATCAACTTCTTATTACGCCGACTAATTTACTTCTTTTTTAGCAAGGCCGAGTTGACTGAATGCATATTGATTGATTCAGTGACTTTTCCAAATCTATCGATGTATTGAGCCAGCGTTTTCTTTTTCATCCTTCCAAAAAAGTATATTTACCGATACCGTAACGACAGGGCTGCTTGGCTAGCTCCGGACGCACGATCGAAGCAATGACACATTTTTGTTACAGTGCTGTACTAATCATAACCATTGCATTACATGCGTTTGTTTCTAAGAAAACAGAACTACCTTCCGCCTCATTAACTTGATCACGTCTCAACTTTTTATAGTTTCTATTTCGACCATTCATTAGTGATGAAGAACCATTTTTTGCAGTGAGAATTTCTAGAGAACTATCACTTTTGTATAGAATGAATATAAATAATAAAATCTGTCCATACGCGAAAATGAATGAAAACTTCCTTGTTCCTTCCCATATTCTCAGATCTTCCCTCTCTTGATAACACCAACATTCGTCACAGCAACTTCCGTACTGCTCCACTTTTCTATCTTCTGTGATTAGAGTTTCCTAAGCGCTTTTTAAAGTCGATCATACTGTTTCGAATTCCTTTTTCTGCGAAAATGATGCGTAAGCGTGGTGGTGGTCTTTTCATTTCTCCGTGCTTTCAACATGAATGACTAAGACACTTTTGTTTCGACCATCACCATAGAGAAGCAAGTAAAATGTATCGCAAACAATTTATGGTTGCATCAAAACGACCCCTCTACCATCAATACACACAGCACTCGTCCGTGTCCCTAATTTTGTCCTTTCTCTGAGCGTAAAATGACAAATGGAGTTCAAGTGTCGACAGGCTGAGTATTGCACACCATTCTCTGCATATCTTTTCTGATAGCTTCAAACTGAATTACGTTTAACGAACTTGAATTACTAGCATTCTCACCGTCCACATAGTTGTTGTTGAAACATTGTTTTTGACTTGGTTTATTTATCTTACCTTTGTAGTGCTTTTCTTCATTGATTCTTCATTTGATTTTCTCTTTGCAGCATTTCCATTTTGTAGATTATTCATAGCCACTTGCATGGGAAGGAAGCTTTTACAAGATCGTCATTGGCAATTATTCTATGGATGTTCCATAGATAGCTAAGGAATCTAGATTACATTCTAGGTTTGGAACAAAGCTAAAGCTAATAAAGGTATTAGCGATGATCGGTCGTCGAGGAAGGCATCATCCTTTCGATTCCATCAAGCATCATTTGAGGTGATTGAATGCATTTCTGACTTTTACAATGACTCGCGACTTGCCGATATATCAAGTCCAGTGCTGCTATCCTCTCAGACACATCTGGTACTAATTCGCCGACCCGGAAGAATGGAAAGCTTAGTGAATGTTGGGTGCGGGATCAAACCATTGACTCCGTGTGTTTTCATAGGGCACCTATAACGCTACCGCAAGCGCATTCGGAGTACTTTAGATAACGTCTGCTCTGTTTGATATTTGGATCAGAGACGAAAACGCTGGATTACAGGTGGGATATTGACGTATGAGAATATGTTCTAATCAGGCGAGATCAAATGGAACAAAGCGATCAAAACGATTTCCATGAAGGTGTTCTATGTCTGCATGGTATTGTTTTGTTTGTGTTTCATTTTGTCAAAATTTCTGCTTTCGTGCTATTCAGCAACTCATGTTGTCTCTCCATTTGCTGGTCCTATTGTTACGAGATTCTCCTCCTATATCGACAAAATTATTGACATAGACGTACGTTTCGGTTTTCAAATGAGCCTCATCAGTAGCACATTCCCTTATGATTTAACCGTTCCCTTGTAACTAAAGGTAGCGGCGCCGAACATGTTTCAGTGCAAGCAAGTGAAATAATCACTTGACGTCGCGGTGATTTACAACCGATTGTTTAAGGCTGGTAAAACGCATATAGCTATACCTCTCTATCCAACTGTTTGGGAACCTCGCTTGATATTCAATATAATCTGATAGTATATCCAGAAAGTCGAAACGTACGCCTAGCACTAACCTAAAACATGCTATCGACTACATTGAATATTTAAGAGAGGTCTCAAAAAGGCGATTGATAGGTATTGTTACTGATCGAAGATTCTTAGACCTGAATTTAGTCATCACTATATGTGTATATCGTACCGCTCAAGGTTGTCCTATATAGCATACGTGGTCGGTAGTACTGTCCCACAATGCGGCCTAAGTCTACCATCCTTCATGGGTTAATTCACTGAAATCAGGCTTTCTATGAGAATAGAATTACTCTGTGATGTAACAGTAGGCTTCCGGAAGCCATTGTGCCACTCGAAATGTTTACAGTCACGTCTAGGATGCCGCGAAAGTTGACAAATTTATGGTGCATCCCTAGAAGATCAAATGGTTCATAAATACCTCACTTTGCAATGGTTTCTTCCATCGTGTTTGCGTTATTGCCCCATTATAACTGAAGATATTTAGATGTTCAATTGCAATTTAGAGAGTGAGCTTATTCATTACTCAACAGAGTTTTTATGTTGAGAAGTAATACTATAATTTCATCACACCAAAAGCATAACTTAGGCATATTCAACTGATCGCCTTTAGAAAGCAATAAATTAGTCAGTTCCACTGTGCATCCACCGGAAGATTGATCAGCACCAAACTTTTTACTCTTTCTCCTTTGTTCATTCTCTTTCTCAATTTACTTTCTTAACCTATCCTAGTGCAGAATTTCATGTGATCTCTACTAATAATAAGTAGTGACGATGTGATGGCGGCTCTTATGAGAAACTCATGCCGAGATCGAAATACGTTTCCCTGGCAACTCAATTCAATACCGCACCATCTCGTCAAAGCAGAGGAAGCCCACCGATAAATGAGCTTTTTTTCTTCCGAAAATTTTTCTCATTCTACGATAGCATTCTATCCATCACGCTTGCGGAAACTGAAGGCGGCTTATGGACACTGTCCATTAACTTTTTTTTGATTTTCCTAACCCTTCAATTCTTTTCGTTTCCTTCACAATTCATCTCAACCATCAAAACGTTATTGAAAACATTTACGATCGTTATAAAGTTGTCAATTCGTTGATTAATTGTTTAGGAGATGGGATCTAGAAACGCTGATAGGGCTACGTACTGGTTTCTTGTTAAAAGACAATATCTTGAGAAGAATACTTTTCAATGAGCTATCAAGTGATCATTGAGTTTTTAATGATGTTTCGATAATTATTCAAAAGCCTTGTTAGTTTCCTTTCCTGAGTTCAGCACTTCAGATTTAGCTCTGCCGTTCAAGAAATAGTTTTGTTCACATATTTCCGCTAGCTAGTACCTATACCTGTACTACCTTAATTTTTCATCAAAAATAATATCTCATTACTCGTTGGATGACTCCACCGAAAAAATCTCCATTTGTCTTAGTCGCATGTAGCACTCAACACAAATCACTCAATGAAGGTCGCTGACTTGATGGATACAAAGAGGACCACAATTTAGGATTTTTGGAGTTTTTTGGGAGCAGGGTTGTTACAGCCGCCAGCCGACTGAGTTCTGGTCTATGGGCTTCGTTTCACCTCGTGAGTGACTATTCTGAGATTATTCATTGTTTTTGCAGTCATGGATAGTTTTATAGGATGGCTGATAAATTTTGAAAACCCGTGAGGTCGTGAAACTAGTTCATATCAACGTTTTCTATAGAAGTTTTGGAGCAGAATCCTGAATGAAAGTATTCCTCCTTTGCCCCATATTGAGTTCCTTATTAGTAGAAAAGTTGAACGTGAACCACCGTCGAATACATTTGAAACCGGTTGTAAGTGCTTGACCACATCTCTGACGTGCGACAATCGAGGTCGCGCAACTCTGAGTACTTCCGGTCTTGTTGGAGCTTTCAAACTTCTGGGATAATCGCTAACTTCCTCGATCCTTCATTTTTGATCTTTCCTTAGCTCTTCAACATTTTCCTATTGAATCAACTACTGCCTAGTTGATCATCTAAAAAAATTCAGAGTATTTCATAATTATGCAGTGTGAATATAGTCGTTGTACATATCTTAACACTTTTGTTGATCCGTTCTCAAGGTTTTTCACTATTTGGTTCCCAGTACTTTTAGCATTCGATTCGTTTTTTTGTCTTTTCCTTTGAATGCCTTAGAATACTGGTCGGGCGCGTCTTCTTGCAATCTCGAGGATAGCCCGCCTGTGGCATTCCATAGGGCGCTTGTTGTTGACTGCCGGAGAGTGCTGGGGAGTGCTGTTCGGCCTCCACCGCGCCGCAATGAGCTCACAACCACTCTGCATTGCTCATCCCCCCCGCCCTCCGCCTCCATTCCTTTACCTTCATCGTTGTATATTGATCAAGATAATTGATTTTGCCCACACCGCTTCGTGACAGCTATTGAGTCTTTGTTTATATAACTCACTTCTGTTTGGTCTGAGAGCACATTTTAAGCCTTAATGAGGTCTGGTGTGGCACTTATACAGTGCTAGACACGTGTTTCACCGTTACAGGCTCATTAGTAGCACAGTGCCTTTCGCTTCAGCCTATCCCTTGCAGGAGGTACACCCCTACATATGAAGGAACTGGCGCCGAATTATTCAAAGCACTGCATGTCAGGTGATAAAATCCGCTGACACTGCAGTGACCAGCGATCGAGCGCTCATGGCTGGTAGAATGATTCGTACCTACATCCTCTTAAGTTTGTGCTCAGAAGTTCAAATTGGTGGAAATTCCTTTCAACATTTCTAATAACTTTCAGCGATTTTTGTCTAATCAAGACCAAGAACCAAACACGTGTTTCCTAGTTGGCAAATATTTGCGCAGTTTTATAGCGGGAATCTTAATCCGAACTTAGATCATAAAGTCGTATTCATTGTTTACTTTGTATACGAGTTCTTTGGCAGACATTGCATTATCAACGACCCATGAATATAAAGTTTATCGAACCATCTAGACAAATCATTGCAACATAAATCTCTTGCTGAGAAAACGATTAGCATTATGGTGGCACTGTTTTCTTAATATTCGAATCCCTGAATGAATCGTCCTGTCCATTAAAATCGTACGGAGTTATGCACACCTCTGTCTTACTGCTCGTTCAGATGATGTCGAAAGTTGCTCAGCCCACAGCAATTATAGCCAAAAATTGAGCCTCACAGATCATGAGAGCAACTGGAATATTCTTATAATGAGGTTTTCTCTTGAGGAACAACGGTTTTCGATGTCGGCCAACTTATCTAATCATTGAACTTTCGCATAGAGAGTTTGTTCCCTTTCAGAACGTAATTCCCTTTCAATCTATGACATTCAGATCCCATCAGGCTTTGGTGTTTATGGGTTTGGTCATCATTTCACCTGAGATTTCGAATGAGGGGAATCCTAGACTTCCTTTTTAGTGAGCTACTCAGGTCTCGCCCGAAAGGCCATTGCCCTGAATCACAGTTCGACAGCCAAAAACACCTACCAGCCACGATAAGCGATAAACCACTGAAGGATAACTTGTGATGACAGTAAGTAACCAACCTCGCACAAATTTTATTGAGAAAATTACAGCTTGCCAGATATTTTTCAATATTTATGCCAAGGGTATGTGAAAGTTGCTCTTTCGAATTGCTACAAAGAAAGCTTTTTAATTTTTGAACATCCCCGTAGCGGTCTAAAAACGGCTACATACAGAATGGTGTCAATAGTCAAACAGTAAGAGAATTTATTTCGAAGGCCAACTTCCCTCTAAACTCGGCGCTATCAATCAGTGATCTTTCTTTGATGAATAAGTTAACACGACGATTTTGCCATGAAAGATTCATAAAGCCGGCAATTTGACGTCTTCGTCTTCTTCAGAACCGATAATTTGAGTCGATAGTTTGCAAACGTTTGTACTTGTTGTGGATCTTCGCCTTCGTTGTCGTTATCGCCGGATTTTCCGCGATGGCAGTCTTCTACTGGAAGGGATTTGACTTGAACGACAATTTGCCGGCGCTAATAGAGGACGTCGAAACGTTGTCAGGAAAGTTTTTCCATCAATTCCATAGTGATGGCTTAATCAGCAAAGAAACTGGAAATATTTTGATATCAAGCAGGGAAGAGATCGTAATTATATCTACTAGTTGCGGTCAATCTTTCACAATTTTCTGAAATCTTTTTTTATGAGCTTTGTGTTATTTCGTTCGGGGCGGTTGTCATCATGTGTACAGGAAGAAGGAAAAGACAGGATTACCTAACATGGCATTTTGAAGAACTCGATAAATCAATTCAGTAATAGTTCAGTTTATCTGATTATAAAAGTAGGTTATACTCAAAACAATCGCGCCACTTCTTTCAAGAGCATCTGGTTGAGTTTGACCTTCCTTCCGCATTAGGTAAACTCATTTTAGTATCAAAGTGAACAGGTTTGGAGAGAGAAAGAGTGGAAGAGTGGGAGATAGAGAGAGGGAGAGAGAGAGAGAAGAGCGGGAGAGAGCGAGGGAGGGAAAGTGTTGTAAAACAGTCCGAGTTACGAAGCACTCTTAAAATCTCATCTACGGTCACGAATGAATTACAGAAAATTACACAGTACACTCTGACGTCACAGAAAGGTTGACATTCAAAAACTTCGCTGACTCATTCGCATGATAAGTAAGAAGTCATGAAAATAAAGAAAAAGCTGTCGGCATTCATTCCTTCATTTGATCCCGCTCGTAACGTCATAGAAGTGATCACATGCATATTTTCACTCTAGAGTAGCTTGAAATGACCATGCAGTGTGTGAAAGAAAATAAAAGAATGAAACAAAAATCAAAAAAATCAAAAGAAAATTAGAGCAGTGAACTTATTCGGAAGCATTTCATTTTTCACAGCCCTTAGTTCTATTTCTTGCCCAACACATTCCTAACGATAAGGTGCGATGTGAAATTTTTAACGAAGGAGTGGTGATATAAGAATGAAACTTGGTGGCTGAGGTGGCTTCGAATTCGCAAATACACTTTCCGGGAGCTCACCAAATTTCCCACTTATACCATCGGAGCCCTCGCTCTGCCTTTCTCGTTTCAATTCTTTTGGAAAAAAACTTACCATGATATCATTCTCGGCATATTTAATTCTTTTGTTGATGAGAGCAACTGTGTAAATTGCTGATGTCGATTCATTTTCTCAGTGACGATAAATGATCATCAGCTGTTCATTCAACTCTCGCATCAACAAACACAGTGCGCCGTTTTGAGTCTCTGTTTGAATTTTCCATCAATTCGAAGCCTTTTGGGCGAATGATTGGCTTAGACAGACTTTTGCCTTCTCCCAAATAACTTTCTAACTCCTACTAATTTTTTGCTTTTTATTTGGCGTCTCCGAATACTTGCGCCATTTCTCTGGTCGAGGAGGATTTGTTTTTGCTCATACTGCGAGCTGTTGTAGTTACATTTCTCCATGTAGTTGCGTTTTATTCATCAGAATTGCTCCACTTCCACGAAACAGTGTTATCAGTCAGCTGACAGGACGTCAAGTATTACAGTAACATTCAGGGTTGTTTTTTTAATGATTTCGCCGAATACATTTATTGTCCCAATGCCCTCCATATTGTTCTTCAAACTACGGTATCACCAATGGCCAGCTAAAATGCCATATGTAATGCAGTAACAAAGTGCTGAGATAAGAGTAAGTCTCGGAACCTCATATGGGCTTTGAACCTGCTACCGTAGTGAATAGCACGTGACTCCCGGAAAGAGTAGTCGTGGATTCATTAATCACTCCACCTAACACTCCAAGTTTTGCTTGCATCTCAGCATCCTTGTGGTCCACTCCAGTTTGCTTGCATCTCAGCATCCTTGTGGTCGTGTTTCACATTGTACACTGTCGTGAAAGAAGATTAAGCAGTAAATAAAAGTTCAAACACTGTGCGTAATGCTTTACTCGTCTAAGAAGTCTTTTTAAGCAGATTGAACTATACAAAACATCGAAATTTTCAGTTCTCCAAAAGAAAAGTATCATTAGTTGAGTCTTTATCTTATCTTCATGATACAAGATTCGTAGTATAATTTTTTCTATTTTCTACTAAGAATATCTTAATGCAGTAATGACGTTGGATGTCAAGTTGCCGGTCTTTATGGCGGTATGGGTGTATTTTTTTTTGAACAATTGATTAATTTATTAAATTATAATCATATAATCTTTATTGTAATCATTTATAATAATATTATTATTAATTATGTTTATTATAATAATATTATTATAACCTTATCATAATTATATAATCTTTATTGTATTTGATGTAGTAGGAAGCAAATCACGAGCAACTGATGTGTTGTTATTATTGTGATTTTCATTTTTTAACAAGGAAATTCATGATTTTCATCTATAATGGTGAGAGTAATTCTCTTGGATTATTGGCACTGTCACATCACTTTCTTTCATAGTCTCGAATTCATTTCTAAAGGACGGAGTCAGAGCAAAATGGCACTGATAACAGCGAAGTCTCCGAAACACATGTGTCTGCCAGACTGTTGCTTTCGGTGATTCAACCAGATCTCGAAAATACGACTAAAAGCATTCTCAGATCATATATGATTGTTTTAACGAGGTCTATAATAAACAGTTGACTAAGGAAGGATTTACTTTTGTTCTTTGAAGTGGATCAGCTAATATATCTACCGCAGAATTTTAAGATTCACGGTATATTTTTAGAATGAAATATAAAATCAAGAAGTTATGCAGTAGATATACTGAATCTTTTCCTATTGTTAATCATATCCAAACAGCTGATTTTTTCACCAACTATCCCAGATCACGTATGTTGGTGTTGAAGAGAAATAATCACAATGAATTCTATTCGTGGACAGTCCGCTCGATCTATTCATTCATGAATTCACACAGTCTCAGTTTCAGCCATCTTTTAGCAAGAAGCCCATAATTCTCTTCTTTCTTTATGTGTTCGTTTGCATGAATTCCGTTCTCTTTTCTATTTTTTTCGTACGACGAAAGGTCGTTCAAAGGTCTCAGAACCAGCATTACAGAAATTCATACATCTGCAACTATGATAAACATTATCGATTCTATGAGTTCCGAATTTGTATTGCAACGTAGCATCTTGTTGTTGATCTACATTATCCAAGCATTCGTTTTAGGATTCCCCAATGCGCTTGCATGGATCATCCGCAAGTAGTGCATCTGTGGCAAGTCGACTATACGGTACTCGTTCCCGTCGTGATTCTCTTGGTTCCGACCCTGAATTGATTTCGTTTTCCGATTCCGATATGCATGACATCACAAATCAGGTAGCTTTTTATTTTGATGTTTAAGAAACAGATTACTCCAAGGAGTTCGAAATCGGGTACGGTCAGCTTTCGTTCAAGCTGTCTTAATGGTGTTCACCTGCCTAATCCATTGTGATGCACTTTTCCACAATATGTTCCTCGTCATTTTATCCAACAATATCTTCCGTTATAACAAAATTGCTTGAATAATTGCTTTATAACTTACTTGATCTTTAAGTTTTTCTTATCTTGGTCATCTAGTTACCGTATGCACTTGTTTAAACCGATTCTTAAAATTTTCTCTAGTTTATTTGAGTGTTTTCTGAAGACCACGCTCAAATTTCAATAGATCTCCTCATTATTATTTGGGTTGATATGTCATGTGGTCTGGTAAGGGCTCTTGTACAGCCTGATACACGTGTTTCGACCTTACAGTCTCGTCACTCGGGCAGATCCCGTCGTCTTTCAATCTTTTTATGAGCTAATACCCTCGGGAGCCTGCTCTCCCTACACTGAGGTATTGAAGACGAACGATTTACACTGTAAGTTAAGTGAAAAGATCACCGAACTTACAGTGATTTATACTCGATTGTCTCAAGAAAACACTCGAAATAAAGGTGTAATGTTATGAAAATACTGGCCAAAGATCAATTGAGTATAAAACACTGTAAATCTGGTGATATTTTTACTTGACTTAAAGTGCAAACGTTCGTTTTTAATACCTCTCTGTAGGGAGAGCAGGCTCCCAAGAGGCTAACTCATATTGAAAGACGGCGGGTTCAGCCCGACTTCCAAACTGTAAGGTCAAAACACGTATATCGGGCTGTACAAAAGCCCATTTACCAGACCACTGACATGTTGGCTCAAATAATAATGAAGAAATCTATTTCTCTAGTTTATGACAAAGCCATAAGTCAATCTATGTAGTCCCAGAGAATCGAAGTCCTCCAACTCATCTCGCGTCCCATCGCGTGGACCGTCGCTTCTACTCTTCATTCAGACTCTCCGTCATCGATCCTCACAAGCTATTGTAGTCTTCACTTTTTATTCCTTCTACCTTCTCCCTTTTCTACGCGAAATCTTATTGAAAAGCAGATGAAACGATTACCGAGTTGGTCCATTGAAAGAAGTGGTCCGATGATGTATCACTTAGGCCCCGTGATCTTGTTAACTTTGCTCTACTCTTGCAATTAAAGCAACACATGGGTGAATGCAAACAACGAGGGCTGGTGAATTATTGTAATAAAGAAACTGTTTAATATGTCCTGTGAGATTGTTGCTCTACTGCGAAAAGCAGATGTTCATTCTCTAGCCACGTTTTCCATTGTTCCGATCTACCAACGGCCCATCATCAAATCGTGAAGTATACATATAATCTTGGACTTGTGAACTTATCACAAACACTGTTCTTATAAATTGCAAATTTTTCGTGCTTAAATCTTTTTTCTTTGCTCTCACTTAATCGACTACTTTAGTCAATATTTGGCCTTTGCCTTATCAATTCAATGGCGCGCTTCAATTCTGATAGACAGGAAACTGGAGACTATCTAGTGTTCAACAAAGATAACGAAACTTATAGAGAACAGAAGAGAATGATTTATATTCAATTTTCCTACACTTATTATTCATATAACTTCATGCTGTATATCCTTGAGAACATTCCAGAACTGTTTAAATATGCTCTGCAGAAATGTCTCACTTTTTCGAGGCTGAGACAAGTTTCCGTTCGTGGCTAACGTGTGTTTCGGCGGTATCGTCATCATCAGAGCCACTCGCCCCTCATGAAGAGATTGGGCATTGAATAGTACTCTGTCATCAAGAAAAATCATGGTTGCCAGTGTATCTACAGTCAATGCCTTGCGGTTGATTTGAACAATATATATTACCTTTGTATTCGACTTTTTTCTATAAACCTATTTTTGAAGCATCATAATACATCATACCTTTTGTTCCGAGTGTTCTTTTAGATACGCTCAAATTCCAGTATGCCTGATTATTATTTTTTGAACCATGCATGTGGTTTGTTATGGTCACTTGTACAGCCCAATAACACCTGTTTCGGTTTTGGCAGCCTCGTCAGTTAGTGCGCCTACACAGACAAGGAGCAGACGGTAGCGGCTGGGTTCCGCTCAAGAGTATCGGCTAAAGAAGAAGGGCCTGCCCAACTGACGAGGCTGCCAAGGCCGAAACACGTTTATTGGGCTGCACAAGTGCCCATAGCAGACCACATGCATGGCTAAAAAATTAATGGTCAGGCATAATCAGAGCACAGTCTGCAAGAATGTTATAAGCTTTTTCGAGGATGTTATGTTCGTCAAACTCGTAGATCACGTGCGTATTAGCAGTATCGCCATCATAGGAGCCCTTTCATAAGCCACTTGCCCCTACCAAAAAGGTTGGTCAAAGACGTAGTATATACTGTTCGTATCAGCCGCAAGGCAGGTGCGCTGGCAGTCGTGAATTCCCTTGTGACAGTTCGTCGCCTTATCTCTATTGTAGAGGTGAGTGGTTCGAGACAAGTTCCTGATTATAGCAATACCGCCGAAATGCGCATAAACCATGGACGGCCGAGCGTACTAACCTCGAAAAGGCTTGTAACATTCTCACAGACTATGTTTTGAATTTCGCAGAAGCGAAGTTATAACAAAAAGTCGACTTATAAGGTAATATATTTTACGATATTTCCTTTTCATGGTCTTCCAGCTTTTATTGTCGAATGCAAAAAATCAAAAGTTTTAAGCCAAGCGGTCCATATGTGTACTATAATACAGAATAATAAAGATATAGAAGATGTATGCTAATCCAACAATATAAGAGCCTTCTAAATCATATCCACATTGCCAACATTCAAAAACACTACTATGGTTTTGGAATTTGGCTGAGAAAAGCATTATTACCGCACCAAAGGCTTTCCAAATCGGCAGATCTGGAACGGCAATAACTCACTTTTTCTTCCTGTTTTGATTACTTTTCAAATTACGTTTAAAATTTATCGTTTAATCGGACTTGAATATTTTGGAATGCACGATTGTTGTGTCATTTGCGACTCTTTGTTGGACTTTATTTCATTCATGATTTAGGTGACGATGATCTCGAAGAAGTTGTCCGAAATGGAAGAACAACAATTACACAGTAACGACGAACGCGGGCGACTTCGTACGGAAAACGCTGTGCTCACCGAACGGGTTCATGTGCTTGAAGAACAGCTTCTCTTAGCTGAACAACGGTAAGAGTGATGATGAAAACACGTACGTGGGCAAGGTTTTGTCTGAATGTTATGTGACGAAACACCCACTATTCTCATGAGCGAAACTTCAAAATAGACCAATAGTTGGGATTCATCATGGCAATTTTAGCACTAGGGCTTTCTGTTTGGTGCCTGTTAGTGTGCAGAATGAGATAACCTGCCTAGTGTTCACTAGCACTGTTCCAGAAAAAACTTGCCCACTCAACAAACCCTACGACAATCATCTTTAGTTATACTGGATAAAAAGAATTGGGATTCTATGAAAATTAATTCAGATTCCGGGAACAACTTCAGGAGGAGAAAAGTCGAACAAAAGAGTTGTATCAACGAATGGAACGTGAAAAAACAGTTAGAAACAGAAAGTCTCACACTCAAATATCAAGTAAGTGAAAATAAACAGTTATGTTCAGAAAATAACGAAAAATTTGGCTAAATAATAGCACAAAATGTCCTTATGGGAAATAAAGGGGAAACGTGTGCTACATGTAACAAATAAAAGTTCCTTAAATAATTTGTTTATCTCCACTTCTTATTTGTTCTGAGTCACAGACAAATAAATATTACCATCCAGATGTTGGAAAAAGATCTACAAGCAGCAAGGAAAGATGCGGAAAAAGCGCGGGAAGAGACGGCACGGACGCGAGATACTGTGGAGGATTTGCATGGACAACTGGCCGAAAGCAAACTGCTGATAGAAGACCTGGAGGACGAACGTGTGAAATTGGAACGGCAATTCAAGAGGTTCATAATCACGCAGCGCTCATTTACGACCTAACTTTTACGACATTTTATGACTCAATGGTTTATGAATTATGAATGACTCTTATCATCATCAATATTTAAGCTTTTAATGGCATTTTTCGCAAACTCTTTGGGAGACTATTGCCCATTTCTTTTTTTCTAAACTGCAATATTGATTCTTGAGTGTAGGTTCAAAGAAGAGGCTCAACAAGACATCGACAGTAGCTCGGAAATGGTTGAGGTGCTCACGCAGCAGACGGAAGAATTACGACGAAACGCTCCACCTAGGCAAGGATCAATTGTCGAGCAGGTCAGCTAGGTGTTCCTTTGAGTAAAGAACATGAAATATGGAAGAAAGAGATGATAAAATCAAAAGAAAAACAAGAAAAGCGAAGAAAGATGAGTGTGGAACGTCCACCCGGCAATGAAAAATCTAAAGCACACATTTAAGTATGATTCGATCTCTAAAATATAATATTTGCTTGCCTCTTGATGGCTCCTATTTCCAACACTTTGCAGAACTATCCAATATACTCTTGTTAGCTGTTATTGGTGAAGTAGATATAGAAATGTGTTTATCAATGATGAAGAATTTTTCAAGATGAGCGTTCTTGAGGAATCACTCGAGCAAGCTCGATGTACTATTCGCGATCTGCAACGTGAACGTGACGATCTACAAGCTCAACTATTGGCCACCAGTGTTGAGCGGGGTCGAACACTATTGGCTGATCAGCCATCACTAGCTGACGAGCTGATGAGTGGAGGCGGAAACTCGGAACAGGTATGCGACTTTGTCAAATTCCGTCACTAATAATAATTTACAAGATGCAGAGAGCGTAATTCCTTATTTTCTTCTCAAGCCAGACACGAGCTTTTATAACAAGATTTATTCATACAGTTGACGTTTCGGCAATGTCGCCTTCTTCAAAGCCTAAAGAGAGTCAGTCAAACACCGCCATTACTCCTCTGAAAAAAATCATCAGACTCAGATTTCAATCGCATCAAGCACAATATCAGTTTTTTACATACTCATCGCTTTTCATGATTTTTCCACTGAATTATTCAAGTGGTGACCACCGGGTAGAGATTACATGGACTCGTAATGTACCTCACACATCAGAACACCTGTCTTATATACGAGCATATATCACGAGTGTTTACGAAACATTCTTCCCTGCGATTTATAGGTGGAAGTGGTATTGTTGATTTGGAGCGCCTTTAAAATATTTCGTGCTGATGTTCTATATTCATGCGCATCATACGTAAAACATCAGGGCCGAAGATTTTACAAGCGTTTTGTATAAATACCACCAATCTAACTTCAAACCGCGAGGAAGTTCCTGCCTCGTGCTCACTCGTGAAATGAGTCAGTATATGAGACATTTCTTTTGATGAGTGAGGTACATTACGAGTCCATATGTTCTTTACCCGGTGATCTCTACTTGAATAAATTAGTGGGAGACTTATGAAAGGCGATGAGTGTAAAAATTGATTTGTGCTTGATGCGATTGAAATCTTAGTCTGATGATTTTTTCCAAAGGAGTATTGCCGGTGTTTGACTGATTGGATTTTGGATAACGTGATCTTTCCAGGTTCTGAAAAAGGCGAGACTGCTGGAACATTAGCTGTGTGAATAAGTATTGTTCAAAACCTCGTGTCTAGCTCAAGAAGAAAATAAGTAATTACTGAAGCACGCCGAGGATTGTTGGAAAAAGTTAGTAAAAAGAAAAACGTTATGTGATTGCCATATGGTACGACGACTAATTTTCGCCTTTACGCATAACATAATTTCAAATGCTGTGCAGAAACTTCTGCGTCAGCTGAGATTCGAACCCAGATCTCACTCTTTCCGGGAGCGTATGCTAACTGGTGCACCACCGACGCTTGCTTTGCACAACACTCTTTTGTTTACGCTATAACGCGTTATCTGTCTGACAGACCGCAAGAAACAGTTAAATGAATGTATTGCGATTGATTATTGATACCTAATATATGCCAGCACAAGTGGGTTCAATGCCGATAGCGGCTGCCCTGCCGTACCGTAAACTGCTGGCTGTTGACAGATAACGCGTCATAGCTTAAAAAAAAGAGTACTGTGCAAAACGATCGTCGGTGGTGCAACGGTAAGCATACTCTCCCGGAAAGAGTGAGATCTGGGTTCGAGTCCCTGCTCACGCAAACGTTTTTGCACAGCACTCCACATTATTGGCCCAGAATAGTTTTCTAAAGACTGCATTTCATAAAGATTCTTTTGTTGATATACTCCCCGTGTAGTATGTGAATGGTACGGAATATATAGTTTCAACACGAAAATTTAGTCGAAATCACGTTTTGCGAAATATACAAACGAGGGAGAACATTGCTGAAATCAAAACGCAGTGTTGTTTCCCTTGTCCCTCCATACGCCTTAGGGATCACCGCGTGCATATCTGGCTTACATTCAAACAAAAAATGTTTTTTATGAAGATTCTGGAAGCACTCCGTGAACAAGAAGTATGCAACCAAAAACTGCGGGTCTATATCAATGGTATTCTAATCCGTGTCATTGAACGACATCCGGAAATCCTCGAAATCGGTATGAAGTCATATTTTTTCTACTTACATCTCATTTTTTGACACTTATCACCAATGTGTTAATGATGAGAAAAGAAAGTATTGGTTTGGCAAAAAATTTCCCGGACTATTTCACTCTTGTTGTTTATTTTTTATGCAATTAAGTTTTCTCGTTTAGAGCAGTTTCTCGCGGTCATTTTGATATATAACACTTATACATTTCTATAGGATGGAATTGTCCCGAGAGCAAAATGATGCTGCACGAGCATCGCTGTGGGCCAAAGCGCACTTGACCCCAAAGGATACTCGTGTTGCAACCACAATCGTTTTTGCCCCTGGGACAGTTCCATCTTGAGACAAATGTATAAGTGTTATATCTCAAAATAGCTATTAGAAGCTGCTCTAAACGAGAAAACTTAAGTGCATGAAAAATATTTAACATTACTGATTAGCCTAATAGTCGTTTCTTGAGCCACGCATGTGATTTGTTATAGAGCAACTTATAGAGCCTAATGCACGTGTTTCGACCTTGACACTCGCATCAGTCGGGTGATACCCTTTCTCTTTTTGCCAGTCCTCTGGGACAACCCAACTCCAGAGCACGAGTAAGCGACGACGAACATTTTACACGTTCCAGAATGTGAAAATATTACTGAATGGACAGTGTTGTACACTGGATTGCTCTTGAGTGGTATCGTTAATAAATCGTACCTTTTTTTGAGTGTAATCTTAAGACCACGCTTGTTCGTCGTCGCTTACTCTTAGTATGGTGTTGGGTTTCCTCGAGAGCATTGCCAAAAAGACGAAGCTTACCGCCCCACTGATGAGACTGTCATGGTCGAAACACGTGTATCAGGCTCTATAAGTTGCCCATTATCAGACATGTTGAAATTTGAACGTGGTTTCAAGCGAACACTCGAAACGAAAAAGTACGAAAAGTCCGGAGATTTTCTTGGCCACCTTAGTAATTTGAATGCCTATTTTTGCAACCTTTTTAGAAAATTCGGACATGTAATTCCAGGTGAACAAAAATCACAACCGTCCAGTTGACGGTGCGCAGGAGCAGCCACGAAGAACAACGACGCCACCACCACTCCATCAGTTACGTCATGTGCATCGCTGACGACATCGCCGTCGCCGACAACGTCTTCGATTTCGTCGTTGTCGACTCGATTGTCATCATATCTGCCATCATCGCTTCTACGTTGGGTCTGATGAACATGCGCCTATACTAATGGCTATGGCCAGTGGTATCGTTGTTGAACAGCAATACATGGATACAAAGGGCAGGGATCAGAGTTACAGTATTGTTTTGATTGTCATTAATCCTACTATGCATTCGTCAGTACTGGGTAAAATAGAACCAAAACAGGAAAATTCAGAACTACGAGGCTCGTATAGAGTTTGCTGCTTTTCTATACTATTTGATAACTCTAATCCATTGGGGTTTATTAACGTCCTTGCGATCTACATGTAAAATTTCGATCGAGGCTGCTCCTAATTCTCGTTTCTTTTTTTTATTTGTGATTTGTATTGTTGTACATTAGAGGATAGAATATTTATTGTTCAATATTATAACAAATGTATCAATACGAAGTCTCAATGTTCAAATCTGTGTTCCATGAATTGTCGTTAAATTTTGGTATATTTGATATACTCGATGAAAACCTTTTGTATGACCAAAACTATCATTAGCCGGTTTAAAAATGTAGTTTGCGCTACTAATTAGTATTTGGGGCAACGAAATGTTACCCTATGGGCCGTTTTGTCACTCTACCGTAAGACATTGAATTCAATACAGCCAATAAATGTCCACTGTATCGATATCACATCGCATTTTTTTTCTTTGTAATCACTAACGAATGTGGATGATTTGTTGAACGGAGCACGGGATCATAGCTGTGAACATTTTTGAAAACGGTCTATAGAATGGAACCGACTTGCACTTTTACGTGAGCGGAAAGTTTTTTTTGTTGTTTTTGGCAGATTTTTTGCTTCTCTGATAAGATGACCGCTTCTTGATTATGTGATAGATCAAGCCAAATAAAGCGTTGTCATTATTATAACACAGACTCTTTTTCCTCTGTACTTGCCTTTTTGCAAGAATCTTTCTCTGCTGAATGTGATTCTGTTGCTATTTATTTTTGCTTCACATCATTCATTTGGTGTTTGCTTCAAGGTTTTGGTTGTAACGGTTTAATTCGATCCAAAACGAATGTGATTCGATTCGCACAATGTGAATTAGCTTTGATGGTCCAGAACTTCTCTCCTCCTCTTTTCTTATTGATCAGGCTAATCTTGTCCTATGCCAAAAAAATATCTTGATTCTCAATCTATATGCTGCTACAGTTTCTTGTTCTCTGCTTTCATCTCTCTTTTCCTTTCTACTTGTCTCTTCTTCTACTCTTACTCTCTCTCTCTCTCTCTTTCACTCTCTCTCTTTCTCTCATATGGTACGCAAGTTTAACATTTTTTTCTACATGTGGTTGTGGATAAATGTTTTTGGATGAATGTAGCCTTATAGAATGATGTATGGATTTTAAGAGATTTGGAGTGGCATCTCGAGTGTTATGCATACGTTTCGACGTTACTCGCGCGCTTCATCACGATCACATGCCATACGGCGCATCTCTGCTACTATTAGCAATCGGCGCCGAAGATGTATGACTTTAGACAAAGTGAAAGATTCACTAAATATTGCGATTCAGAGTGATTGAGTGTCGATGGCTTACGGCTATCACGGAAGCATATATAACAGTACTTTTTAGTCGATTATTTCGAGGCCCTCGCTTGAAAATTCAATATAATCTGATAGAATGTTCTAGGTCTTGCAAGAGGTTCTGGTATGGCATCTCAAGTGGTATACGTACGCTTCGGCGTTACTCGCACGCACTGGTAAGCCGTAGGACATGTGATACTGATGAGGCGTACGAGTGACGCGAAACATACGCATACCACTCGCGATCCCATACCAGACCTCTTGAAGGGCTCAAAACATCTTAGTAGACCATATTCAATTCCAAGCGAGATCTCAAAATAGCCGATTAGAAGGTATTGTTTTTAGATAAAGCGTTAATAAAATTCATCTCTTTGGTGAGAATAAAGAGAGAGAAAAAGAAGAAATAATGGTTTAATTCGATTATACGGCACGTAATGAAAATGACCCTTTTAGCTAGACAGGAACTTTTCATGACAGTTTTGTTAAGCAATCAAAAGCTCAAATTTTGCACTAATGCGTTACGCGCTTGTTTTTTTAAAGGCCTTTATAGTGTTATAGCATTCAAGATAAAATTACGTTCTGCAGCTACCGCGCTTTTCAATTGACAACACTTATGCTTCCCTGGAAGCCCGAGAAACATATGAGCATCTAGAGAAAATCCTCGAGTATCAAAGATATACGTTTTATCTGAGGTTTTTCCCAAATAAAGAAAAATTTCCAATTCAATGACAAAAATCGCACTACACTTGTGAATCGCATCAGCGCGATCGATTGGTCGCGTATCAGTTCAAGGCCAAGCACACACATTAACCGATAAGCAAAACTCAACCTTGTTTTCTCTGCTAACTTGAATTTTTCGTGATTTGAACTATTGAACGATCATTTTTTCATTTTCAATTTTTTAGTAGAATTTCAAGGAAAGAGTGTTGTCCAGCGAAGTGTAAAAGCGATTATGATAAAGGTGCGCATTGCGTGTTAGGCATAGTTATATTTTGAATGCTACAGCGCTATTGGAAGGGCTTTTCATAAAGCAAGCTTATAACGCAGTAGCCCGAAATTCAAGCATTTGATTGACTGGTAACACTTGAAATCTTATATAGCAAAAGGAGTTGTCTCTTCATTTCATGCTGTGTGTAAATGAACCAAATTGCTGTACGTAAATTATAAAGACTCATCTTACTTGCATCCTTCCAATCGGCTGTTCTCCAAACCTCGCTATAAACATTCAATATAGGCTATAGGAATGTTCAGAGCCTTTTCGAGATTGGTAAATCAGTAACTTACGTACGTTTCGGCGGTATCGCCCGCTTTATTTGAACCACACTCCAAAACCTCCGAAACACCGGTGTATGGCCCTGGCGTACCAACCTCGTTTAGCCTTTGAACTTCTTTTTTGGAGGTCGATCTTATGGATCAAAGAGTAGTCCGTCGAAAATTGTTCTGCTTAATGCATGCGATCCCATTTCATCGATACTTCTCAAAATTTTTTGATTATTAGTGCACTTCAGTTTTCCATTTCTCAGATAAATGCTTAATTTCGTTCAAATTTTGTATTCATGGTATGGTATGCGAAGAAGAGATGAGGGATACGAATCCCTCCCGTTATATCCACCCTGTTTGAGCCTTTTGATAAAAACGCATTTCTTTCTTCTGCAAAACTTTTGACAAACACTCGATAGCTAATATCAAGTGAATCTCAACGACATATTCTATTTATTGGATGGCCTGTTTTTTTTACGGTGTAAGAGTCAAAACAACATTTTGTTCCACAGTCAAGCATTTCGAGCCGCATAAAATTTTTTCATGAGCACTTAATGATTATTAAATAGGGCAAATGTTAGCAGTTTCAATGATGTACATGGTTTGTTAGTTTAGAGCCTAACAAGCTATACGTTGGATATCAAATTGCTAAAAACAGAAACGACTATGGGCCTCATTTCTCTGACTCCGAAAGAGCCCTTGGTACGGCAGCGCCAGGTAGGACGAGTACGGAAAGACTGCTGAAAACTCAGGGCCAAACTAGGCTGCCAAGATCGGAGCGGACTAAAATAACGTTTGAACCTACAATGCAAGAACCCTTGCTCACAAATCCGCTGTAGAAAATCTACTGTTTCAAGCAAAAAGGATGAGGTGCGACGTCATTGGCCTGGCTGAGACGAGAAGACGCCATCCTTTTCACGCTGTTAATGACAGTCGCTGTTGTTCCTAAGTTTTACACGGGATCAGACCATTGCCTCCTTCGCGCAACGTTCCGATTTTCGAGGAGAGGAGAGAAAGCCGCTAAATTCAAACAACGAAGTCCCAAAACTACCATAAACTGAGATGTATCCAAATCATTTGTCGGCTCTTTGGAAGATACCGTTGTCGACAACATCGACGAAGAATACGATCGACTCGTTAAATATCTTCACGTTAGCGCTATAAAAGCCGAGAGTCCTAAGGTCACGAAGAGACGCTTGTCTCCGCAGACACTCGAGCTGATACGTCAACGTGGAATTGCACAAGCTACAGGCAACCGAAACCCTACATCCGATCTTGCAAAACACTGCAGAGAAGCGATAACAGAGAACCTCAAAGAGAGACGAGCAGCAGTTATGGCAGAAGCTGCAGAAGCTGGAAAGAGCATTCTCAAAGCTCAGCAAGGCTTCGCCAATTACATGACCAAGATGACTGCACTCCGATGCCCTGACGGGACACTTACAGCTTCCAGAAGGGAAATAGAGAAAATCATCCACTCGTACTAGGCGGATCTCTTCGCTAGCCACATCCTCTTATCGTCACATAAATTGAAAGAGGAGAACCTGTCGTTCCACCGGTCCTACCTACTGAAATCCGACATGCTCTATTGTCGATGAAGAACAGAACAACACCCGCTCCACACAGGATTAGACCAGACCACGAAGAACCCATCACCAGTTCTCATTAACACCCTGGCTCGGCTCTTCACTTGCTACATGTCAGAATGCAGGTCCCCACTCAGTAGAAAGCCAACAAGACAGTGTTGTTGTTCAAAAAGGGAGACCTTCATGACATAGGCATTTATCGCCCAATTTAGTTGCTGTCCTTTGTCTACAAACTCTTCACTCGAGTCATCCTAAGCAGGAATGATTGAACCCTGGGCACAGGACTGCCATGCGAACAAGCCGGATTCCGAGAAGGATTATTCCCATAGGCCACATCCTCACGGTGCAAGACTCATTGAAGTTTCACCAGAGTATAAATAACCACTCAATCTCACTTTCATCGATCCGAGCAAGGCCTTCGATCCAGTAGAAACAGAAGCTGTTATCAAGGCTGTGTATAAACAAGGCGTCCCTACTCGGTGCATAATGATCCTTCGTGAGCTTTATGAAAATTTCACCACCAAAATATCTCCATTCTACAAGAATACCACCATCGACGTAAGAAGAGGGGTTTGACAAGCTGATATAATTTCGCCAAAATTATTCAGTGCGACCCTTCAAAATGTCATGCGAACATTAGATTGAGACGATATAGGAGTGCAAAATGACGGTCGGCAATTAAACCGTCTTCGTTTTGCTGATGATATCGCCCTCATAACACCAAGCATCAGCCAAGCAAAACGAATGTTGACCGATTTCGATAACACCTGTGGAAAGATTGGTTTTCAACTAAATCCAATGAAAACGATGTTTATGAGGAAAGGATGGGTTTTGAATGCCCCAATCACGCTCAATGGAACGAAAATCTCCGACTGCTCCAATCACGTCTATCTGGGTCGTGAAATCAACATGACGAACGACCTAGCTCCAGAATTGAGCAGTAGAAAACGAGCGGCTTGGGGAACGTTCGAAAACATCAAAGATGTAGTGAAGAGAACAAAAACATCCGAATCGTGCCCACCTCTTCGACTCGACAATTATCCCTGCCCTAACGTATGCAGCAGAAACCTGATCGCTACGTAAGCAGGATGAAAGATCTCTCGGCGCTATTGAACGCGCAATCGAACGGTCGATGCTAGGAGTATTCCTTATCTCGCAAATGAGAGAAAGAGTCCGATTTTCCGACCTACGTCAGCGATCGAAGATCAGAGGCGCCGTTCTACACGCCAGGATATCGAAAATAAGGTGGGCTGGACACGTTATGCGCTTCAACGACAATCGATGGACGAGAGCCGTTACCGACTGGATTCCTCGGGACTTCAAGCGCTCTACAGGGAGATCACCGACCCGTTAGTCAGATTTCTTCACGAAAGGTATAAAAGAAAGATATGATGCTCAGTAAATCCTTAAAGCCAGGAGGACCCACTGGGCTACTCTTGCGTGCGATAGGGAATAATGGAAGTGTTGCTGGTACCCGCTCGAGTCACTCGACGATCAACGGGGCGACAGGTGACAGGTGATACATAGTTTGTAGAAAGGACTCCATATGGGCGCTCCAATGATCAAAGAATATTAGGTTTTGCAAATTTGGATCTCTTTCGATGTCAGCATCCTGTTTTGACCTCTTGGAAAGCGCCTTTCCTGATTTCTAGAAATTTCTGATAGCCGATCGACAGCTTAAATTTCAGTTATTTTGGAGAATTACTTCTTTTCGGAACGGTTCTTATATTGCGCTTTAACAGTTCACATTTAAGAATTTCTCGCTAAAGAAAACTTTCCCGCTAAGCTTCTAATATTATTCAATAGCTTAAATTTCGACGATTCCCATAAAAACTTTGCTTTCGAAAAGAACTCCTTATTATACTGAAGCAATCAAAGAAGATCACGTTTCTCAGTTAGCAACATGTTGCCAAAAGCACGGTGGTTTGGGAGAAAATGGTGCAAAATTTCGCCCTTTGGAGTCTGGAACTCAATATTCTTTCGAGTACTACAGCGCTCTAAAGAACTTTCTTGAAAAATCACCTACGTCTTTAGAATGGTTGTAATTTCGCTAGCCAATGGTTGTTAAGTTGATAGAAAAAAAACTTTATACGGCGAGAAAGCCTTGAATATGGAGCAAAGTTTTGTTTCGACTGTTACAGTCCAGAAAACAAATCATTTGAGAAATAAAATACACCGTTGAATTCACTTGATTTCGGCTATATAGGAATTGCTTACATTTCTAATAAAAGCGAAAAACCTTTTTTTTATCGAAGGCCCAAGCAGGGTATAGGTAGCGGAAACGTGCAGAACGATATTAAAATATTGCCAAAGATTTGTGCAGAAAGGAAAACTCGCCTTCAGGCAAACCAGCAGGTAATGAAGTACCGTGTTTTACCGTTGTCTTAGCACATCATATTTTACCCACAGTTTAGGTACACACTTCTGTTCCTCTCTGCTGAGACTCGATGCAAGTATCTGAGAATGTAGCTTTTATAATGCGAGCTAAGAATTTCTAAAACAACTAAGTGTTATAGTATACCCAGTATGTGGAGTG
Source organism: Parelaphostrongylus tenuis (assembly GCA_019055375.1). Lineage (NCBI taxonomy): Eukaryota > Metazoa > Nematoda > Chromadorea > Rhabditida > Metastrongylidae > Parelaphostrongylus > Parelaphostrongylus tenuis. The sequence goes on along the minus strand of JAHQIW010006752.1, from coordinate 233,456 downwards.
CTGTGCAAAAACGTGCGTCAGCCGGGATTCGAACCCAGATCTCACTCTTTCCGTGATCGTATGCTAACCGTTGCACTACCGACGCTCGTTTTGCACAGCACTCTTATTTACGCTATAACGCGTTGTCTGCCAACAGCCAACCGTCGACGGTCTGGCGGGGCAGCCGCTATCGGCATTGAACCCACTTGTGTTGGCAGACATTGGATATCGATAATCAGTCAAAATTCTTTTTATTTTGACTGCCACTTGCAGTGGTATGATGTTAACAATCAAGTGTTTTTTTTCACTAAAACAACGTTTATAGAAGTCCCTTGATTCACTAAATTTTCGTAATAATGAGATTTCCTTAGTACAATGTTCTTTTATATACGTACCGAGAAATCCACTGTAAATAGAAAGGAGTGCTTGATTGCGGCAAGTGCAAGATGTTATTATTTTTTCCTTAGTAGCATAAGCAAAAAAAGTCTTTTCTAGAAGCCAACCTTGATTGTGAAATATCAATTTTTCGAGGTATCAAATCAATACTAACAATCTACTGGACCAGATCTTTTCTAGGAAAAACCAACGGCTCATGAAATCAATACTTGAAATGCGATTGCATGTAACAGAAATTGTTTTACAACAGTAAGGATTTTGAAAACAGTTCGGCGGTATTATTCTTAGAATAACGCTTACAAGAGGTCTTTCAATGATAGTTTTTTTCTTAGTGCAAAAGTTGACAATAATTGAAATCTAACTATGTAATCTCAAAAAATCCGCCATGATTTAGAAAAAGTGGACTGTGATTGCAAAACGTTACATCCTGTTCATTTCTAGAACGTACTATGGAATTCTTTTATACAACAAGCTTACCACAAAAGTCGAAATTTTTCAAGCTATCGGTTGACTACAAAAACATCAAGTAGATAGAAGAAAGTGTTGAATAACAGCTGAAAATACATTCCTTTTCACAAGAATGTGGTTTTTTTCCTTCAAAATAGGTAATATTTTGAGAAGCATTAGCGTTAGTCTCGCTAGATATGTTCAAATAGAAATCTCAATAATGATATTGTGTTATCTCGTGATAATAATATACCTCTGAGAAGCTAACTAACTCAAATTTCTAATGAATCAAGCACCAATTTTCGTAACCGACCAACGCGCTCAGCTGAGGCTCATGATGACCCACATCGTCCGCGAAGGGATATAAGAAGCATATAGATAAGTAGTAGCGTTTTAACACATTTTGAAACAAAAAAACAATCTACATATCCTTTTTTTACTGTTATTACAGCGAAAAAATAACTAAACGGCGGAGTCATACTTATACACTTAATAATTTCAACCAACTGAACGGACACACAAAGGTGACGTTCAACGTATTCACATCAGGTCCTACGTATATCTCACCATCTTCGTGGCTTTATTTCCTATCGTACCCTGCTCTTCAAACTACCAAACAGAGAGTGAGGTTAATGTTTATATTCATTGCTCTTTGAAGATTCTCTGTTTTAATCAAAAACAAGTAATCCCTGGCGAATAATTAAATTATAGCTTCGAACACAAATAGATTTCACTTGGTATAGTGGAATCTAGACGACAAACAAGCAGATATGAATTCATTGACGTCACAGCGTATCATCTTACAAATCGGCTTATCGTGAACAAGACTCCAGTGTCAAAAGGCTGAATGAGAAAAGCTGAAGCAGATTAAAGTGATTTGCAAAGAGAAATTTTCTTATAATGCTTTGATATACACATATTTTGATAAGTATTAAACATGATTATCTAATGAAGAAGAGCTGAAATATTATACAAAGAAAAAACCCAAAAAACAAGTCAATATTTTTCTTGGTGAGCATGTGCGAGGTCATTAATAGCAGAATTCAATGAATAGAATGTGTTGTAGTAAAGTAATGACCACTGTTTCGGCAGTATAATCTTTTTCAGAGCCCGGAAAGATTAGATTGATATGCAGTCTCTTCGCTCAAGCACTTTCATAGTCCAACACGAAAACGTCATGAATAACATCTTTTCTCAAAAAACGCATTTTCTTGATTATGAAGTCATGAAAATGTTCATTGGAGACAAGTCACACGGAGTCTCTCGTAGAGTAGTAATGTGCCTAACACAAGTCAGAAAAATTGACCTGAGGTGTAGTTCGAGGTTAAGAGAGATCAAGAGACACTCCTCTTTCCGATTCATTCTTGGATTTTTGACATCAATCAAAAACGCTGCCAAAGTTTTCGCGCAGATGTTTTGAATTCCTGTGCGATGATACTGACTTTTACATCGCTTTTTTTCGTTATATTTTTGTTGCGTATGCATGCCTAGCAGAGCGCTTTATTTGGACATGAGTTTTACAATTAGGAGTTCATTCATGCGGTAGGAATGACTTAACCGGTGTGTTTGTTCACGTATTGATTATAGGAGATTAAGCATATCTTGCCCAAACTCATGCATTTGTCGTGCCTACCGTTGTAGCATATGATGAATTTTTTGCAGAGGTGGTCATACAATCGGTTATGGACTACTTGGCGTCTTCGGAGTGCTTGAGGTTACTTCTTTAATTGCTGTCAAGCCTGCTGTTGTGAAGCAGAGCAAAGCAGCTGTGCTTACACATTTTACTCATTGAGAATTTGGAAGTGAAATGAATAGGTCTCATTTTTGATAGGTTTGTCGCCTGAAGGTGTTGCTGTTCCTCTAAATTTCACCCAAAGAGCTCCCACCTTCTCATAGCCATTGAAAATGGTTATTATTGCGCCCCTAGTTTGGGGATAGCTCCTTATACTCTCTTTTTATGCACACACTGGTGGCTGTTTGAAACTTGTTTTTTACAAGTGAGTGTTTTGTTTGTGTGATGGATGAGTGAAAGAACGATGAATGTCTTGCACGAGCTATTGGATTGAACGACTTGAACGTTTGAGAATGGAAGCCAATTTGCTTTCGAATATTCCAGGTTGACTTTTATGTGCTTTGCCTATTCATTTAGTTACTTAGAACATTGTCCTTTTCTTCCTGTGTGGAGCTGATAACAAAACAATCACCTATAGATTTACATCAAAGTAAAGCTTGGAAATCGGCTATTGAAGCTTCCACCTTAGACATTAGACTTTAGCAAGACTTAAGACTATTACTATCCTGTCGAGTGAGTCACTGTAAAAGTTCATTGTAAAAGCTACAAGCTCGACTGCCGTTTGACACAAAGTCAGGTAATTCCATCATGAATAAGGGTGATTCATTACTCAGAGTCGATTTCTTTTTAAAGGATTATTTAGCCTCAATGGATCGGCTGAACTAAGGGAGGATGCTACTGATGAGTCCCAATAGATCGAAACAGGCGCCTGTATAGCATTAGACCTAACGGCTCAAAACATGTTATAACCTCTCATTTTTGCAAAATAATTTCGCAGTCATTCAAATATTGAGCTTAGGAGCTCCATGAAGAGGATCATGACCTGGTGAATCGAAATATATATATATTTATATCTTTTCCGTGTTTTGAGAAAAGCTCACGGTTGGCTTGCATTGCGGAGTCATCAAACATGTTTCTACAAGGATTGGTCACGTCAAAAGGCTCCATAACGTATGCGCTATCTGGAGACGCCTAACATAGACGGTCTAAGGATTTTGGCTAATTCTGAGATGGGCTGAAACGTGTATAAGCAAATGGATCAGTATCAGGTTAATAGATCACGTTATTTCGTCAGTGGGACCGTTCACACAGCTAATGATGGGTCTGATCTAAAACTTTGACGGGCCGATAGGAGTTAGCTCATCAGTCCATGTTGATTTGCTTCTTTCGATAAGTAAGTATAAGCTGTGACATGTTGATAGACTAGTTTGAAATGCGAAATAACTCTTGGTTTTCAACCAGCTGCACTTGTCACTGTGACTCATTCCCTGTTCACTTTCCGGTATTGACTTTCGATTTACTCTCAGATGGTGGTCGAAAATGGAAGCTGTTTCCAAGGTGCTTCATCACTATCGCAACATCTATCTATTAAGGGATTACTACAATTTCCTCACCTTTATCGCAAACTTGGCCTGATAATTTCATATTGCCAATTCTCGAACCTATCGCGATGCCATCTTTTTACGATGTTGTAATGTTGGAACTGAACTTTTTTCACGCGAAAGTGATTAGGGATTCCTAGTGCTTCGTCCGAAAAAATGCGAAGGTCTATGTCTACTTCGCCGCTGGGGTGTTGTTGCTTGAAGTACACTCGATGGAAAGGTCGTACTGGTAAAGCCACTGTTAGTTCTTCACGCTATTGAATGATTCGAGTGTAACTTTGTAAGTTAGTAGTTAATCTTGCCTTTAGAAATAGATTAAACGGGTGAGAAACTAGGGCTCAATTCCAATAACGAGCGAGCGGTGTTAAGGAGAACCATGACTCCTAGACACTAATATTTATCGTATCTGGCACGTTAGCGACCTCAGCTTGGTCCCTAAGGCTTTCAAAAACAGTGTGTTAGTTTTTTTTTTGAAGCCGAAACTTGAAAAAATTGAGATATCAATTAGTCCCGTTTCAGTTTGTCTTGCTCAAGACGATTTCTTGCTAGGAATTGCTTGCTAAAGAAACACGAAATCCATCATGATTTTCAGTCAACCTCCTTCTGACCATATCAAGTCATCACGAGATGATGATCTCTTGGTACATTTTAAAACTCCAACTAGTTAACAATAATCATGCAAGCCAATTATGCCTGAAATGCCCTATTGAAATGTGAGTGCTAATTGACCGTTAACATCACTGCTTACGCAAAAAATTTATGCTATAGTAAATGCATATTTAACCAATATTTACTTCCTTAGTAAGGTTTTGTACTTATTTGAGCAGCTGGTGAGAATGTTGGATTTGAGTAGTCGGAAAGAGGGTCGAACCAATGACCTCCTGTGCTGCAATCTGTACTCACAACGCTATAAGTTCCTCGTGTTACGTTAGCATTCATAAAGATCACTGCCTGGAATTATAGCAGTGTTGTGAGGCTAAAATTATATATCCAACAATGCCGAATGATATGCTAGACTTGAAATTTCAGAACCAAGCTGAGGTGAATCCTAAGTCTCATCTATATCAAGCACACTGAAACAGTGATAGAAGAGCAAGGGCCTCGGTGAGCAGTGGTAGCACTCATCCCACGTGTTAGCGGGTTTAACTTCCACCCGAGGTTTCGAGTCTTGAATAATACTCAGCACTTTTGAGCATATAATTGTAACGTCATAGCACTGCTATAAATGCAGCTAAATAAAGAATTCTTGTAAATTTTATATGCCTAGTTTTATTTCCAACTGCAAGGTAAGATGTGAGGTATAAACACAAATATGCTGAGATACGGGCAAAATTGTAACCTGATGTTTTTGTATCGTGGACTCAAACCAATATCATGCTTTACCGGAGTAAATTTCCGACAGCCAACGACTATGTGAGAACACGACACTTGAGATAAACTGCCTATGATTACCTTTTGATTACAAAAGGAGTGTTCAATAGTCCATCAACTGTGCTCTCACTACCACCATTTATTTTATCGACTTTACATGCAGTTTTTGGCTTACTTAGTCGTAATTTTTATGAATCTGACAGACATGAAAATTCAGTCGTCTGGATACTGGATTGCTCGTCTCTTATCTTGACTTAGAGCAATTTTGGTGCGAGTCTCTGTAATAGTAGCTGTAATTCTTGCTCAAAAATAATAGACTCGTAGAAAGAGCTTTTCAACCATTAGATAAACTAAAAACGGCAATAAGAACATAGTCAGAAAGAACAGAAAGGAAAGTTGTCAGAGAATGAATTTGTTGTTTTTGGTTAGCTTGGTTAGCTGATTGAACAACATTCTATAACGACCATCCTTAATATCTCTAGAGATCACTGATGCGAACATGGTAGCAAGTTCCCAGTATTATCTTTACTACAGAATTTTGATAATCCTCTTCGATCTGTCAACACAAACACAAAAGCTCTTCAAATTGTTTTCTTTTTGATCTTATTGCTTCCTTCCTTTTTTCACATTTTCTTTTTTTGCTTCATCTCGTTCAACACCGATGAGCCACATCTAAGATTCCGGCTCTTTCTTATTCTTATTTTTGGAGAGTTAATACTTTTAGACTGCTTTTGCAGAAGTCTGAGAGATTTCTGTAATTATATGAAATTGACAGAGTCCTATTACTTACTAAAAAGGCTTTATTTTTACCGATCGAGTGTAGCCGTTCTCTTGACTAGTCTAGGTTCAAGACAAGCAATCTTCCAACAACTCAATCACTTTGATTGCAGTTCTTATTTTCTGCTGTAATCCCTCAAGCGAAGTGTTATCGGTCGCCGTGGAAACGATGATGGGTCACAATTATCATTATCGCCACTACAGCCACTAGCACATCGACTCCATGCTTCTTGAACATAGTTCAGTCTGCTTGCTGGTCAGTATGATGCATCACCAAATCTCGAATAAGTCCCACTGATGTATCCATTGTGTCTTTCATCTTAGTTCAAAGTCGTATCACCTTTATCTTACCTTATTGGTAGATCTAACAGGCTCCTCAAAAGTACTACTAGCCGTTTTTTATTTGTTTATTCTTGGTCATTGTGATGAACGCTGATCTATTGTCAAAATCACAGTAGCTCCCTACTTCACTTTATTTCGTTCCATCCATCACTGGTAATGTTTCCAGATTTTCATGCAAACGTGATTCACTCGAAAAAGTGTATCCTTCCTTCATAAATGTCGTTGATTGATCATCCCGCTTATTCAACATGATTCTTCTTAAATCCTGAGATCTCTCCAAAAGAGCGCTCCACAGCCCTCAATGCAGGCAGTTGTTGGTCACAGGGGACCAGATGAAGGCAAGTCAAAAACGAGACCAGACGTTTCGACAAGTTTCGTCTTCTTCAGAGCCTGAAACATCTGAATGTTTACAACTCAATGATCTAGAAACCTCCATAACCCAAGCATTAAAAAGTCACCAAACCTTGATTTTGATCACATGAGAATCAAGACAGTTTTTCACACACTCACCGAATTCTATGAGTATTCCATGGAGCTTTCCACGTGGAGACCAATCGTACAGAGTTCGCGTAGGCTGTCAATGCTCCTCTCACATAGAAGTACAAGTCCTACATCCTCTCCAAATCATGCACGATAGTGAGGAAATCCTCTCTGTGGTTCATGTTTGGGTTCACGGATCAATGCTGAATGCCTCAAGAGTTACGCGCTAAGGTCTTACATCTTGTGAGAATGGTAATTTTTCATCCAAAACCTTTATCGTTGTTCAAAGTCATTTTTGATAGATCAAAACACTATTCAGTTGATGCAACTACAAAGGTCGACATCGCGAAAACGAACTTTTGGGCCATCAATTCATATTAATCCTTTTTTCAAGAGGACGAATGCGTTGAAACGTTAGCTACACGTAGACCATTTGTGACAATCTCGTGTAAATCGAAAGTGAAAAAAAAATGGCGGCTTTAGAGAGTAATATACTTCTTTTATAGTCGTACAAGCATTGCGCAGATTTCATTCATGCCATTCGATTTGCAGTCCTCTAACATTCACAAAGATCCTTGGGTTTACGACTGAGTTCGACTGATACTTGAAGATTTCACCCTTTCATTAATGATGTTAAATTCTGCTCAAACTGATTCCTTCTGGGATTCTGGCGTAGCTTTTATAGAGCTCAAACTTCTGATTCTCTTAATACCAAATGGCAGAGTAATCTGATAGAATATTCTTAAGCCTTTCAAAGGCCTGCTATAACATCTCGAGTGTTAGACATGCGTTCCAGCTGTCACGCAAACCCCATCAGTAGCAAATATCATTCGACTACTCGCTTCCTATTTCTCAGATTTCAAAATAGTCAGCTGATGGTAGTAATGTGTAAGACGAGGAAAAAGTTCTTTCAATTTTCATTTTGTTGATTCCAGCATTGATAATATATATTAGCCCGAGTCAAAGCCGAACCACTCCACAATCGCCATAATCGACGTAAACTTTTCATAGAGCGTCACCAGAAGTCCGCAGTAGCAAAGACTATGGGCATAAGCCATTGTCATTTTCCGGCCTCTGCCATGGTGTGGGCCGGCTTTGAGCCACCGCAAAGCTGTTAGTCTTATCAAGAGTATAGTCATCATCAACAGTAACGTTAAAATTAACGCTGCCAGCTATCACCAGCAAGTTTCACGGGGCGTACATAAACCTTGGAGTACTCAATACTTTGGTGCCAACAGATTTACGCTTCACAGGAACGGAGCTCTCGCGCATTTGGTCCGTTAAACGATTGTCATCTGTTAAAAGCACTTTCCACGCTTTCGGCGTGGGAACAATTTGCCGTTCAGTCCGCCCTATATTAAGCCAAGCGCTTACTCGGCGTGCTCCATACGGGAGGAAACGGCGTTGACACGCGCTTAGGACGAAATTGCGGTGGAAACATGTGCGAACATTTTGTGCTACTCAGCTGCTGCGATACGTTGATTTTCAGAATCCATAACTTGAGCACAACTCGAACTAGACAATTAACTAGAGGAGATTTTAAACCAAACTTGAGCAAGGAATCAATAAAATTATCAGCATATAATTGCCATATCAATGCTAAAATTAACAAAATGAAAGTTGATAAAACTTTTTTGGAATGATATAACACTTTCTTTAGCAATTTATTTGAATCGTCATCATAGTGTTTCTTTTTCACCGTGCGGATCCCAATACTTATTGAAATCAATTCGCTTTTCGAATTCTTTTTGAATGGCATAGAATACTGGTTGAGCGAGTCTCCTTGAATTGTTGAGGATAGTCTTGCTGTAGCGTTCCATGGGACGTTTTTGTTGACTCCCGGAGAGAGTCGGGGAGTGGGAACAGTTAGGTGTCAATTCCTTTATAAAGGATTATTTATCCTCAGGGGATCGACTGAACGTAGGGTGGTACTGATGAGTTCCAATAGGACGCAGGTACCTGTATAGCACTAGACTTAACGGTCAAAAACATATTTTATCCTTACTAGCCTATCGTTTTGACCTGGTCTATAAAAAAGAGGTCGATATTGGAGTTATGATTACTAATAGTTTAGAGAAGCCTATTCGGCAAAAAATATGAGCGTGTGAAACATAATTTTGTTTTGTACTGTACAGCACAGTCTCTTACAAAGGAGTCTTTTTGGGAATCGGCCATTTACACCTCTAGTCGGAGATCTAAGCTTTCAAAAGATTATTGAAACTAATACGAAAAGTTTGCTTCCAGCGAATGAGATCGATTTTCCATTTGTCGCCGTCTCAGAGAAAGGTACCATATTTGAACCCGTGAGCCAAGCAGACGGCAATCGACAATCAGTCACTCTGAAAGAGCGTTAGGTTGGGTGATCTTTTCACCTTACGCTGATTGTAAATTATACTACTTCTATTTCATATAATACGGGCGAATAGCTGAATCACATGTGCCACTGACAACGCTTGCGAGGAAGGCGAAACGTACGTCCAGCACTCGAGGGGCCATAGGAGACCTCTGAAAAGCTTAAGAGAATTCTATTGCATTACAAAACAGTTGGTAACTATTTTATAGTGGTATTTACCCCTTATCCGTCTCTTATTGCGACCCCTTGAAAAAGAATAAATTTTCTGGCCGTCTTTAATGTTCTACTAATCAATCAGTAGCTTAAATTAAAAGAATTTATATGGTATATTATTTTTAAAAAGGCTTTGCTATTGCGCTGAAAGGGCAAAAATAAAATTCTCATTCCAACATTTATCGCTGACCAGAGCCTTTCTCATAGAGTTTCAATGACCAATCGATAGGTCAAATTTTAAGATTTTTAATGATTTTTTCAAATAGACTTCTTGTTACAGTGTAACATTCAAAAGAAGATTGGGTTTCACCAAACTGGATTATTTCCGTTATCCGCACTCTGTTTTGACTCTTCAGAAAAAACGCGTTTTTTTGGTTGTTTTTAATGCTTAAAAATAATCATTCGATGGTTTGAATTAGAAGACTTTGAATGGCCTATTTTACCATCAAAAAGGATTAATTGTTGCGATGAATGAGCAACCATAAATTTTGTTCTCATTCAGTTATTTCTAGCTGACAATAGCTTTTCTCTTAGAGTCTTAGCAATCAATCGATAGGTCAAATCTCGAGGATTCCAACAATATTTTTTTGATCGCACTTCCTATTACTCTGTAACAGCTGAAGGAAGATGGGGTTTCACATTTGGTGCGCGAGGTGTGTCTTAACCGAAGAAGCAGTGCTTGTAACATCGCCAAAAAGTCTGTGGACCTATCGCAAGCTTCATTCGATGACTTTTCTTGCACAGACGTTTGGTTTGTAACAGGCCATGTCTTTGTAGGTACATGACTGCGTTTTTTTTCAGTCTTTGGTAAAGCATAAAGGCTCATAACTAGGGGAACTTGATGGAAACTAGCAGAGAACAATTGAAAGCAATCGATGTACAGAACTGGTATCGCTTGTTATAAATCTTGTTCACATACAGGTATAAGCTTGTTAGCTTGGCGTCAATATGGCAAAATCTTATCCACATACCTCCAAGGCGTGATGGCTTGAAGCTAACGTCGCTCTGCGCGAAGCTAAACATTCGTTTGGCAGCTACAACGCTGTAACAAGTCGTTTTCGAATTGAGAATGCTATCGGAATCGACAAAATTTAAGCTATCGAATGATTGCCAGAATTCTAAAGAAAAAGTTTTTGTTGGGCAGAAAATGTTTGAGTGCAAAAAATAATTTTAAGTTTGTTCTTACAGCGCATTGATAGAGCCATATTGAAAACAAAGTGCACCATTAAATAATCGCGAGCTATTAGATGAATATTCAAAGATGAAAAAAGAGCAAAAGGCGCGTTTACCTCAAGGAATCGAATCAAGGAGCGAATAGCAAAAGGGATCCAGTTTTGCGAAGACCAATCTTCTTTTGGCTGTTAAAACGCACTAAGAAGTTCGTTTAGAAAACAAAGACATGCTGTAATGTGATGATTATTTTCAAGCAAACATGTCATGTGGTTTTTTCTGGGCACTTATGGAGTTCAATACACTCGGTTCGGCCTTAGCAGCCTCGTCAAGTTGGCAGTACTCTTCGTCTTAGCCAGCCCTCTCACGGGTGTCCCTACCCCCTATATAGAATAGACGACAACGTACAATTTACACGTGCCGTCAAGTGAAATAAGTCACTGGATCAGCACTGTTGAATACTCGATTGCTCTTCGCCGGTATTTATGAAATATCATATCGTTCGCTGTTTGAAACCACGTTCAAAATTTCAATATATGTGAGAATTACTTTTGATCCAACATGTCATGTGGTTTTTGAGCACTTATGGCTTTTTTTGGACACAAAAGAAATTGAGTGTATAGCACTGCCGATATAGTGACTTGTTTCACCCGACGGCACGTGTAAATTGTTCGTTGTCGTCTACTCTATGTAGGAACATAGGGACACCCCAGAAGGATTGGCTAAGCCGAAGAGTATTGACCAACTGACGCGACTGTCAAGGCCGAAATACGTATCGGAATCTATAAGTGTCCATGAAGGATCACATGACATGTTGGCTCAAAATAATTATCAAGTATATTGATATTTTGAGCGTGGTCATAAGAAAACACTCGAAACGAACGGTATGATATTGCTGAATACCTTGAGATTTGATTCATAGAATGGATGTTGAAGCCTCAAGGTAAAAGCTCTGGTCAGCGAGAAATGTCTGGATGAGAAACAAGATTTTATTCTTCTTTCAACACAATAATAAAGCCTTTTGGAAGTAAAATAGATTGAATTTTTTAAATTCGAGCTATCAAATCACTACTAAAGCATCAAAAACCACAAAAAAAACCTTTTTCTAAAAACCATTGCTACTCATGTATTCAAATAAAAGCGAAGTATTCATCAAAATATTGCCAAAACCGCTAGCCTTAGGCACGAGGTAAAAGTGATGCAGAAATAGTAGAGGGCGACAATAACACATGTAGAACTAGTCATAAAATCTGTTTTATCTCTTATTCCTTTCGCATATTTTTCCCTAGAATGAAAGTCTTTGATTTTACAATTGCTTTTGCAGAAAACTAAGCCTTAACAAAATATTACGGCCTCTTATTTCTTTTATGAGCTCCATTACGTCTTAAGCTCCACTCCAGAATTCGCAAAGCATAACGACGTGAAGCAGTTAGAAAAGGAAGCAACGTCACATCTGCTGAGACAAATAAGTTAAGAAATTTTATAGGCTTGTTAAGATAGTGATTATCTTGTTTTCTAACATATCCCTCATCACATGTACTGTGCGAATTTCAGCACCTCTTGCGTTCGATTCGTTTCCTTGCATTCATGATTCGTAAAGGACTTTGAACACTTCACGTTTTATTTCAGCTAATGCTTAGAGATCGTCTGCATATAGCACTCACGGAATGTTGTTTGAGACGATTCTCCTTGCAATCTCAAGGGTAGACGAGCGAAGAGGTCCTTGTGTACACTTGCGAGAACATTGGAGGAGAGGAGGGATGTGGGAGGGCGAATCTTACTTTGTGATAACGTACACTGACAGAGTTCAATCGAACAAAAATGAATATCAATTTTAAACACTTACGAACCTCCCCCATCGGGCGAGTCTACCTCCAGACAGTTACATGACTTTGTTACGCCTCTTTAAGAGGTGAGTAGAGGTCAAGCGAGGACCGAATCCAATGATCTGCTCCGTTTTAGAGTCACGTGGACTTAATTGAATCGACTCCATGTCATAGACAATTTATCTCAAGTGCTGAGAACATTTCTCAGTAATAATCTAAAGTATGCGTAGTTGAAAGGAGTAGAGGGCATCGAAGGAGAGGCTCTGCAACACGCGCGTCGTCTCTGGTTCGATCTATACTTCAAGATTCACAGACCCTTTCATCCCTTTGGGATTCAGAACTTTATAACAGACTTCTCTGGGAAGATAAGGTCATTGACTCGGCGATTCAGTAGGCTTTTCGAAGTCTCACTTTCCCCATCTGTGCTGGTAAAGTAGCCCATTAAATGACGTATCCTTCAAAAAGAATCAAAAATAAACACTAAGTCGTATCCTCTGACCTTTTAACATTATTTCGTAATTCATACAATTTTTCTAGTTCTCGCTACCCCTGCCCGTCCTATGCTCAACAGTATTATTGTGACATTTCAACAATAGCAGCAATTTCAAGTCCACTTTTTGAAATACTCTCACCTGCATATCTGTTTACATAATTACCCATTTATTTGCTATGTAACTGGTCGTATAACTGTAGTTAGTAGTGAGAGCAAAAAAACCTTCTCGCTTATAAAAAATCTTAGTGTTCTTACTAGAAACCTACAAATGGCCGTTAATTATGTTTTATCGATGTTCCTAGGAGAAATTATCCTCCATTCATCTTGCAATTTCCTATTCGACTAGAGTCAGCTTCCGATTGCTGACGAAGAAACGGATTTCACAGTTATTTGATATTGCGTTCCTATCCTGATTACCCTACAAAGTCATGCTGACAAATTTTAATTACACCCGTCGTCACAAATCACTGTGCGGATCCCAGCACTTCTTGTATTCCATTCATTTCTTCGCATTCATCGTCTACAAAGGTTAGAACATTTCACGTGTTGCTTTGACTTCTGTTTGAGAATTCGTCTTCTTATGAATATCATAACTTCTGATTAGGGCTCATCCTTGATATCTTGGAGGTAGTTGAGCTAAAGCGTTCCTAGACCTTCAGTCGACTGATTGTAAATGCATGTTATAAGATAGGATTAGACCAGCGGCTTGCTTACCCCCCCCCCCCTTTTTTTTAATACATTGCGTCACTAACCACTCTACTACCTCAACCTTATGATTATAAAATTTCCCACAATCTTTCAAAAATGCCTGAAAAAGAATAAGCATGACAATTTGCGTTGTGGCAGTGGCTAAATGTGTTCTGCTTCGCATACAAGGTCGGGGGATCAGTATCGCGCTCATGGCTCACCAAACCCTCCATCCCTCCGAGTTCGCTAAATTGGTATCAGACGGGTCTCAAACTTGTCTGGAAAGATAAGCAGCACTGACTCGATACAGCGAGAGGCCACCGTGAGTCATTGTAAAGGCAAGATGTACGTTCGATCACCTCAAACGAAGTTGAAAATTAAAGACGAATGCATGGCGCATCCCTCAGGAATTGATCAACGCCGAAAGCTTTATCCTTTTCAATTTCCGATGTTAGGACTTATCTTGTTCTAATTTCGTCTTACCACAAGTACTGAGCTTCATTTGATCATAGAAAAGGAATGGAACTTGAATTTGCCTCAATCGACGATCACTGTGGTTACAGGTGCCCGTGATCGTTGGTCCTATTTCAAACCCAGTCAAGCAAGTCTCCATCCCTTTCTGAGATCTTGGTGTCACGCTTGTGAGAGAGGATCAAGAGACAAATAACTTCGCATAGTAATTGGGCCACACAAGCCCTTGTACGGGCCAAATAAGTATTCACTATCCTCAACAATATTCTGCGAATGGAGTTGAATGAATGGCACATTTCTAAAGAGTCTCCAATGCTGAACGACTTTTCTTTTTTATCTTGTGTGAAACTTCTTTTTTTCTCATCTCGTGTGAAACTAACTCACATAGTGATATGACGACTGGTATTCATAAGATATAGGGGCGTAAAAGTATAATTTTTTTCAGATTTTCTAAAAGTGAAGTACTGCATAAACAATGAATTGATTCAATTGAAGGAATAATTACGTTTACTGAATCAATAGTTATAACAATAGACAGAAAAATTTATAGCAAATTCTCAAATTTGCCTCTTTTGGCCTCTATATGAATACGAAGTCGCTTGCGACAAAATTCCCAATAAGTTTTATCGCACACGTTTTCACCGTAATTTCGTCCCAAGCGCGTGTCAAAGCCGCTTTGAGCGCGTCTACGGTAGTATAGCGAGTAGCTGAAATGCTTTCTCCCAGTATGCACCTCGGGTAATCCATTAGGTTGAGATCCAGAGACTTTGACGGCCAAATGTCCTTGCCCCAAACGGGTCTGGAGACAGCTCTTAGCAAACGGCACTCGTTGAGCGAGTTGAATGCTCAGGAGCCCAGTTCTGCTGGAGCGTAAATCCGTCGGCGCAAAGTGCTGAGTACTCAAAAGCTCCAGTACGTCCTGTAAAACTTGCTGCTGACAGCTTTAGAACTTTCTATGCTCCCTGTATATGTCTCTAGGTAAGAATAAAGAAAGATGACAACGTTTTTATCTCACAAATTTTTTCAGGCTGTAAGATTTTTCCGTCGGTGTTTGATGTTTTTACGAATCTTGGTTTACTAAGCATTTCCGCGATAATCCTCTTGACGAGAACTTAGAACTGAAGAATCGCTATTCTTTTCAGTTGACGATAGTGGCAGTCATTTTCACATTGTGTTGTTAATATTTTGTTGAAAGAACGGCTGAAAAAATGTTCTAACCTTGAACTTTGCGCATAGTACTAAGTGAGTTCGTACTACATAAGAACGGCAAGTCCATTTCTGCTTACCTTTCAATTTTTCTAAAAACATCTTAAGAAAAACTTACCTGATTCAATCTAAAAAGTGCACTGTTCATCGCATTGAGATTGTTCAACTAGCTTCAGTTAATCGCATTCATCAATAGTTTTTTATATTCTAGTTGAACATTTTATATAGTTTAAATGTTTTATTTTTATTTTTTAATTTTATTATTTTATACTATTATTATTTTATTTTAAATAAAAACAATTTATATAGTTTAAATATCTTTTGTTATAACAACTAGCGTTATACACCATTCAATGTTTTCAGCGTTCCAAGATGCTAAAACATTGCGCGGGTATGTAGTTCAACTGACTAAACGTTACGCTAATCTTACAGCAACACCTCAAACTTGTATGTCGATTGAACTAGATTTCTTATACTTTGGGGTTCAAAAAAAAGGCAAAAAATTTCTAGTGAAATAGTACTTGCCATAACGTGGGCAAATTCGTGTCACTTCATTAAAAGTACTAAGGCTTGTCCAGGCATAGATCTTTTTCGCCCGGATGCTCATGGCAATAGTCTAGTTGCATGTAAGAAGAACTTCTCCAATTACTCTACTATGGGTTTTGACTAGACTCCCTTAAAGCCACAATTTATTGAACAAGTTCAAGGCATGGTTGAGCAGAAGAGCAATGCCTTAAAGGCCGCCAATTGTTGCCTAATTTGTGGCTACTTCAAAAGGTCACACATTTTCCACTGCGTTTTCCGAGACTTTCCTACTTATTTCATCCAGTCGGCATTCATAATATGCCATTCAATGCTTTCTCTTTTTCGCTCTCAAATGTAAAGGGATTTCAATGATTTCTTCCATGGGAAAAAATTTAAACTGTCTGGCATTAAAAAACGCTGCGCGAAGCGCGAATCGCGTGCGCACGGCTTTCGTTAGTTGAATAAAGTTTTCTCCGTCTTCAGACAATTTTTGAGTTTCTTCCATACTATCACACATATAGATTTACTCTATATGCCCATATTATGGTGGAGCATATATAGCTCTTAGGTGTTAAGGGAAACACAAATTTACTACGCAACTGTAGTGTTTTCAGCATTCAACGAATTTTACGATATAAATCTTTCAGTTTCGATATTTTTCAATATAGACAGTACACAAAAGCCATAATAACTATTGAAAATTAGATAACAATCAATACTTATACTTGGTCAAAAATGATGGATACATACGGCATGCGATATCAATTCATCGATAACTCTTCATGATTTTTGAATTATTGATGTACCTATATGAGCGACCCTATATGATATTACACAGCAGACCTTCTTCCATTGTTTTATGGGTATTTTTTCAATATAATCACTTATATTGCACTATAATTATTATTCACCGTTGCAATCTTTGCCACTGGAGATTTGTCCTCAAGACATTTCTCTGCACCTTCTTTAAGTTTCTGTCTCTCAAATAAAATATCATTGTGGCCACATGCAGGTGGTTGTAGTCGTCAACTAGTAAACCACAGACCAGGTCCTCTCAACTGTTTCCGATGGTTATGCTTCTCCATTTTCACCGCTTGGAGTCCTACACTTTGTTGATTTCTACGAATTTCCTATGTTTGAATAAAGTTTGGGAAATTTCTGAGTTTCGTTCGAATGCGCAAATCAACAACAAAAACGACAATAAAGATTTTTCAAGAAATAGACCCTTACTGTCCCACGACTTTCTGAGATTGTTTTGCTAGATCGCGGCTCTGATCAAAGTATGATTTAGACTCCTTCGAATCGAAAAACTCTTGACATGCTTCCCTAACTTAATCAAATGATCCAAACTGACGGTCATTAAAAAATTGTTGAGTTGATCGGAAGAGGCCATATGCATGTGAGCAACGTCTGGACTGTATACAGGGTGTGGAAAAATTTCAACGCCGTTCAACTCTTCAACTTGTCCTTGGTCTTCTCGGCCGCACGCGGTTTGGCATTGTCCAGCTAAGACAAAGTGCGCTTTCGTCGGATCAGTCTTGGATACTTTTGCATCAATTTGTTGTAGACGCGATTCATCTACCCAAATTAATGAACTAGATAAGCATATACATAAATATCAATGAAAATTTTCTTTCAAGTGTTTTCTTAAGACCACAGCTCAAATTTCAATAGGCCTGATAATAATTTTTTGAGCCACGCATATCAGTGGTCTATTGAAGAGGGCTGACTTATAGAGCTCGATCCACGTGTTTCGATCTTGCGATCTCGCAGCCGAGCTGCTGCAGGATTGGTACTCACACAGGATTGGCAAAAGTCGTGAAAGGGTAACTGCCCGACTGACGAGATCGCAAGATCGAAACACGTGTATCGGGCTCTATATGTCAGCCCTCTTCAATAGACCACTGACATGCGTGGCTCAAAAAATGACTATCAATGAAAACGATGCAAAGATGTCAAAAATGAAACTTTCGAAAATTTCCCAAAACTTTTCACTAAACCTAATATTTAGGAGGTGATTGTGAAACAGACTATTGGACGGATGATGAGTAGGAATAGGTAGTCCCACTCTCACAAGACACATCACAAGAATACACAACTAGTGTTGGAAAAATTATGTTCATTTCCAAAAAAAACCATTTTCTCTATTGGAAAATACAGATTGTTGAGATGTATGGGCATTCTTGTCAAAAACCCTTATGGAAATTCATCGGCAGTAGGCTGTTCTTTTCCTTCTTTTCTTACCTACAAAGTGTTCTATTCGTCTAAATCCTGCTATGTAATTGCCAACAAACTCGCTGTGAAGTTCAAACAACGAGCTGACCCTAGAAAGATCTTGTCGTTGGTACAGAGCACTATGACGGCCTTTACAAAAATCAAGCCGAATGTCAAAATCTCTTTCTCAAGCTATCGTGATGCTACTAATGAATTAGTGGAAAGGCAAGAACTACTACTTGATGACCTTCAGAGGTACATGTTAAATGCAACAAGGGTATATTGTTCACCAGTGTTAATGTATGAACAAAAGTAATTTGTTGTCGACTGATTTTGATTGTATAATTTGTTGATTGTAGAACATTTTGAGTAAAAAATCTACAATATCAGAAAAAGTGTCGAGAATTTGGGTGAAGAAGATTCTCTCCGAAGACGTAATCCACAAATTGATTACTATGGAGTCGATCGAGGTTTACGCCGACAAAATATTAAAACCTTCTACAAATAAATCATTACCAGAAATCATGTTTTGTGGAAAAAGTTTTTCCGAGTTATACCCGTGCAGTATCGTCGAAAGAAATGGGAAAAAATTGAGGATGCGTTGTTATCCCAGGAGATTTAGCTTTCGTATTCAAAAAATAGGGAATTTGGGATTAATGAGCGCTCTTCTTGCAAGAAATACGCTTATAAACTTCCTTCAAGGGTAATGATCTATCTTTAAGTCGCCACAAAGTCCCATTGGAATCAAAATTTCATTATGTATTTGCAAGCAAAACCCTCTGTGAAGCTCAACCAGACTAATTACATCGATAAAAAGCGTTATCTTGTTTTCATTGGCAAAACATAGTATGAAAGATTTCTCACAAAGCAAATTTAGTAGTGAACTCAGCATTTCTTAAGCTATCGAGTGACTATAAAAATATCAATAAACTGAGAAAAAGGCGTTCGATAACAGTTTGGATGAGTCTTTTTGCAACGATGTGTTTTTCTCATGTATACATAATTTTTCATGTGGTTGTTCTTTTCACTAAAAACACCTTCATCAGAGTTTTGTTCTCAATATTATATCTTTTTGCAACGATGATGTGCCTCTAAAATATAAACGTTAATTCCCAAGACTGCCTATCTATTAACCTCGGCATTTTTCAATAACTCTCTTGCTTTTCCTTGTGAGCCGAATACGAGGTTTCTACAGTAAATTTTACAGCGGACGTTCGATGGTTTCGCCTTTTTCAAAGCCTGGAGAGATCAGGTTGTTCACAACGCAGTCAGTCAAACATCACCATTACCTCATTAGAGAGATATCACCAAACGTAGATTTTTATCGTATGAAGCACAAAAATTAACCACACTATATTAAACGCTTTTTATAAGTATCAACTTAGTTGTTCAAATGGAGGTGACCGGACAGATATCACACAAACTCGCAATGTACCTCCCACATCAAAATAACTCTTATACACTGTCACATATCACATATAATTAGGGGTCAAAAACTTCAATTATAAGTACCATTAGGCCTTTTATCTAGTTCAAGCAATAGGCTAGCTATTTCGGTCGCAGAGCGTACTCTTCGTTTCGTTCCTACAACGCTTGATGAAGATCTTTTCAAAACCAGTCAGAGCTCCAGGATCGTGAAGATTTGAGCTATCGCATTACTTATAGGTGTCCAACAAAAAGTCATCCACGAACTCCGGTCGAGCAAGCAAAGAAATCTGAGTGGGAAACATAATTTTATTTTCGCTTCTAAAACGCGATAAGATCTTTTTAGGAACCATGCCATATTATTCTAAACGGCGAAATTTATATTTTCGAATAATCATTAGAACTCTAAGAAAAATTTCTAGTCATCAAAAAGTGTACGCCGTCCCGAACGTGTCAGAGAACTATACTATTCTCAAATATACATATTATGCTGGAGAAGATCACTAAAAGTTTTGTTCAACGAAAAGGCAGCGCCCCAAAGACTGTCTACTAGTGTTCATGACGGTCAGTCGCTTACCCAGCGCTTACCGAAGTGTTCTCATTCATTCATTTCCTTCGTCGTAATTTTGTCTTACGCCGCTGAACGTTTACTTTTCCTATGCAAATTCTACTTGATACTACTCAGTTTCTACTTAGTTCGCCTTCTGCATGCCACTACCGTCGCTTCAAATCTACTATTGTCGCATTCGTAATTGTCAACGAAATTGTGGACTCGTTCATCGTGATTCAGCCAAAAGTAAGTGGAAATTGAAGATTTTTTTTTCAAATCTGAATTACCCATCTGAGCACTCTTTTCATTTTCTAAACCAAACTTTGTTTCAAAATATCACCAACCATGTTTTCATGAAAGATATTATCGAAAAGTCATGTTCATGAAAATAATAAAATTCTACAAGCGTTGATTACAAGTAAAAGATTCCCAGCAGAATGGTTTTAGAAACGGTACATTATTAATTAATCCGGAAAATCAATAAAAGTAATACTAGGACATATTACGTCTTGTTGACAGTTTTTAATTTTACTCCGTTTCTCGCTCATTAAACAGTACTGCGTCGAAAATTATCTTTAAAAACACCAAAAAAAATTTAATAGACGTCAAGAGCTTAACATTTTTCAAAGCTTTCTATACGAAACTACTCAACTGTCACTGAAAAGCTGGAAGCTTATTAGAAATATGACACCACCGATTGGATTTTACATGATAACTGATTCAGCGAAATTGCTACTTCTAACGTAATTTCCAGAGCGACTACCATTTTCAATGAAGAGTTTGTCATTGGACAATATGAAACCAGTGGAAGGTGCATATTTTTAGAAAGTTTCTAAGAATTCAAATCTTATTCAAAAAAGGCCTAGCATATACCTATCCTTCCTTCAGAGTCATCAAAAAAGACGGAAACCACCAGAGAACACAAAAAACGCGTGAAAAGAAAAGGTTAGTTTTAAAATTCACTTTTAGGAATATAGTGCAAAGATGCACGAAGTAAACCTAAGTGGGGTGTAAAAATAGAAGTGGGTCACTGACTTTGAGAAAAAAAAACGTTGTATGGATATCTTTTCATCAACGTGAAGTAAGTCTCTAAGATTTTATGCGTTGCCAAAGAAAAACATTACTGCTTTGAAAACATATAAGAAACTAGACAAAAGTTCGTTCTTAATCTCAGGTTTTGGCGTGAGTGCATTTCAACTATGAGAAAAAAAGGGAGAAGGGTGGTAGCGGCTGAGCCGGTCTGAACAAATTATAATTTTTTTTGATAGAACTTTCACGGAACTGATATACTCCCTTCTGACGGTTTGATGTTTAACATTTCCGCGATTTTGCTTTCATCAAAGCCTGCACGTGCTACATCCTACCATATCTGATTATTCGGTTAGTATTCCGCATATCACTTCTCCCATGTGAGTGTTCTAGCGGTAGATTTCTATATAATAGCCATATTTTTGAACTGATTTAATATTAGACTCCTGCTACATATACGAGATGCCAACCGATTCATCGAAGAATTCTTTCCATTCAACCGCTTTTATGCGGTGATATGATGCAACAGATTTGTCCAATATATTAAGTGATGTGCAAAACTTTGACGTCAGCTGAGACTCGTACACGCATTTTGCCCCCGGAAAAGGCTCAATTCGGGATCGCGTCACGCGTAACGTCAACGTTTTGAGTATTACTTAACATAACCGAGTTGACCTTTTCATTATTATTCGAGCCAACATGTCATGTGGTCTGGTAAATGGGTTCTTATACAGCCTGATAAACGTGTTTCGACCTTACATTCTCGTCAGTCGGGCAGAACCCGTCGTTTCAATGTGTTGAGCCAATCCTCTCGGGAGCCCTTCTCTCGCTACACAGAGGTATTGAAGACGAACGATTTACACTGTAAGTCAAATGAAATTATCACCGAACTGACAGTGTTGTATACTCGATTGCTCTTTACCTGATATTTTCATCATAGTATACCTTTATTTCGAGTGTTTTATTAAGACCATTACCAGACCAGGCATGTTGGCATAAATAATGAAGAGATCTATTGAAATTTGAGCGTGATCTTAATGAAACACTTGAAATAAAGATATGATATAACCAAGTAGTTGAATATGGTATGATATAGTGCGTCCAAGCTCCCACGAAGGCGAAAAAAGCCAGAACATAGCTATTGAAACGAATAGGAAGAATACCAACCTCATGCAAGTTTTATCTGAAGAAAAGGACAGATTATAACACATTTTTCATTATCCATTTCGGAGCTTAGAGAAAGTCGTACCTTGAATTCTATCATGTCATTTTCGATATCACATTGAGGAAGGTACAGAGATATTCCTGCTCTTCTTCTACATTTTGCTTCGAATGAATTTTAAGGGTAGACAAAAAATTGAAGACATTATTAAACATTAATAGAAATTATTGAGAGAATAAAGAGTAACACAACTGTAGAAATCTGCAACAAAAGGGGTGAAATAAAAAGGAGTCAAAGAGGGGCGGAAGCAACTGGGCATGCATGAGTTGATACCAACTCATAGCGAGTGCAGAGAAAAGTCAGCCGTCAAAATATGCAAAAACTAAGAGGATACACGCCTCAGGATGCTAAGTTTCATCGTACTATTTAATCCACGTCACTGTCTAGGCGTAGGTACACCGTTTTCACATCGACGTGTTTGAATATATGCTGCACTGTGTCTTCACGTCTTAAACTATGTTTATTCATAGTCATTGAAACCCGTGTCAATTTTAGTATTTCTGGAAAAAACCCGGTAATTTTAGCGCCGGCGAAGGAGAGAAGGAGTTTGGTCGGTTCTAATACATCGACCACAGTCAGTAACAATTCATTAGGCCGAGGTTAGCAAACGCTTATCTGTGATTATAATCTTCTCTTCCTAGAGTTCTACTATTTGTACTACTTTACTTAATAAAAAGTCGTATCGATGTTACGTTTAATGTAGTTATTGTTTAGTATCACAAGACATGAAACAAGTGAGTACGAAACAACACTTCTCCACTTTTGAAGAGATTATGGATCGAGCTGCAAAAAAGGTACAGGTTACTGAAATGGCTTTATGGTACTTCTGCTGTTCTTCTTTCGATCATAAATACCACTATCGTTCATTAGAAATTCGCGTCATCATTTATCTTTCTATACTTTTGTCATTAATTACTGATTTACGCCAGTCATTTGTAAATCATATATTCACTTCGCTAAGAACTGCACAAATTTTCTTTTGTTTTCTCGGCTTATGAGAGATCTGCTATTTTGCGAATCTCAAGTGATCAATTATTATTGCTGTAGTAATTCTTCAAAACACAAATTCAACAATTTTCTAGATATCCGTTGTTACAATTGAAGATAAACCGTCCTCATCGGTGTTATCCAACGACGAAGAAGCCTTAGCCGAAAAACGATGTTGGTCATAATTTATGTTTGAATAATTTGCTTAATAATCGATCGATTATTGACTTTCAAACTGGTAAAGGAAATGATGTGTTTTTTTTTGTCCTTTCATGAGCCAACATCAGGAATAGTGCGGCTCGTAGCACTTTTTTTCGTTTCCCAGCGTCCCCGTCAACCAGGAGAGTCTTGGGAGTTGCGCGTGAATTTTGCTGCTTCTGGAGAATTTCAAAGTTTTCCGGAATCCTGCGGCCTTTTGTCGTTAGATTCTAATTGAGCTAGTTTTTTGAAAGCCTGAATACACGTGATAAGGCGTATCATGGAACAGAGCAGAGAGAGCTTTTTAGACAGCTCTTGAGAGATTTTGCAGATGCCATTTGTATGGGAGGTTCCGTTGCTTCGAAAGAGGGTAAACCATGATGTTCCGACCAACGATGAACGGAATTCTTACCATTGTGTTTCCCGTACTCCTTGAAAGGAAAACCATATAAAGAACTCAAAAATCTCAACAGGAAACAAGGTTCATCATGCTTTTCTACGTTAACTCATTAGTTGAGCTACGAGAATGAAATGCTCCATTCGCCAGAATTAACTGTGGCCCAACTTATGGGGACTCAAATAAAAGATGTGGTTAGAACTAGTGGCAAATATATTCCATTTGACAGAAAGCGTGGGCAGAAAATACGGGCTATTATTGTTTTGATCATATCCACATAAAATTATACCGCATTTCACGATTACTTTACATAGAAAATTTCTTGAGCAGTGGTGGCAAGACAGGCGTCGGTAGTGCAAGGGATAGAGCACGCACTCCCGGATAAGGTGAAATGCCAGTTCGAGTTTCGCCTGACGCAAAAGATATGCACATCACTCAATCCAAATTATTGGGAAAATTCTCAAGTAATGTCACAAGCAGTTGCAAAAGCTTTTTTTCCCGGAACTGAACTGTCGCAAATCTAATTCGTATATTATCTTTTAGCTCGTCTGGTGCCATCAGTTTCGATTGACACTACAACAATACACTTCGATAATCCGATATGGGATAATCCGGAATTGCGGGCTGAGTTGCTTGAATCGGAAGAGGAATTTGCGCTAGACGGTATACCTTGCATTCCATTCAATTTTTCCAAGTATTCGTGATGGAGTTGTACATCTGTTGATTGCCCCAAAGTGTTCAGCTACAAGAATCAAAAAACTACTTTTTTCTTTTTTATATTTTTGTCAGTAGACTGAGCATCGATCCGTTTAGAAATCTTTTTTTTATGCCTTATAATTTGATAAGATGCAAAAATTTTCAGCGTTTAATATTTTCAGCCAGTCCACCAACACTTCAGGAAGATTCGACTGCAGTGGACGAGATCATAGAGTAAGGAGCATCTTTTATATTTCACATAAAAAGTCAAAATTGATTATTCAAATGAGTCACTCTTCTCTTGATAAGCAGACACGAGGTTATTGTTAGACTATTTGATCGCCATAACTAACGTTTCGCAATGGAAATGATTTTTCAAACAATCACCGTTTTTTCGAGACCAATCACCAAAGTTCAGAGACAGTGAGCCTCTTCCACCCTGAAATAAAAGGGGCATTCTTCCATGGTTTATTTTTAGATTCTTAGAATCTATCCAGAATGCTATGACAGATTCCCATGCGGAATTTTCAAACTCCTGTGCGATTATGGCAATTTCCACTGCAAAATCTTTACCGCAATATCTCTGTGTGCCATAGAAAAGCATTTTTTGATTTTGACTTTCTCATCTTAACGTTTTTTATAAAGACATAGAGTGAGAAGTAACCTCAGGAAGAAAAAATTGGTGATCACGCGTGACATCACCCATACATGCCTCAGGGTCATCCACTATAAGAGTCTGTGTAGTTGGTTTCCACTAATTATGAGGATATATTAAGGACTCACAGAAAACGGTGGGTGTCGTGAAAAGCCGTTTGCACTGAGATGGGGGGGGGGGGGGGTTAAGATAAATGCAAATTTGGATTCAATTTAAGGATGAAATTCAAAAAAGAATTTAGAAGCAAGATTATATATATATATATATATATATATATATATATATATATATGTAAATTATCAAAAAATAATAATATATATAAACAATATGATAATAATAAATAAAAAATAATGACAATAATCTAATAATGATATATATAATAATATTATAATATAATATAATATATATAATATAAATGAATGTAATAATATATGTATACAAATAATAATAATAATAAATTAAAATATAAATCTTCAATTACCAGTATTTATCAGTGATTACTATATATCATATATATATTCCATATGTATATATATGTAAATGACCAAAAGTAGTACAACAAGAATGAGAGGGGAGTAACTGAGCTAAGATGAAATGAAGTCAGCTCAAAGCACAGCGCGAAAATTGGGCGTCAATAGATGCGACAGTCATAGGGTTAAGGCATCAAACTAAAATTGATAACACTACAGGAATGCGCCTAGTTTTGTCGCTGCAGCTAGGATTACACTCAAATTCTTGCTGTATTTTTACAGATTTATCTAAAAAAAATCTTTGTTATTCACTAAGTAGAAAAAGTGTTAGGTTGCTAATCAAGATTTGTATCATCAAAAATTTAGCAGGACAATCTATGAACCATAGCAAATAAACATTTTCAATCAAAGTATACATCATTAAAATCATTGATGTTTTGCCAATTTCGCGATGCCTCGAAGATAGAATTCTGGTGCTTTCACCACACTCTCGACATTGGCAAAGCGTTTTTCTGCCAAGAATTATTGCAAGAACCTGAAGAGACGGTGATCAGTTGGAGCACTATCTGTGCTACATGGTGGATAAATTGGACGTTAGCATCCTAATTTCTTCTGCAAAATAATGCCGCTTCAATAAAGCTGTCGCAGCCGATATTGACGTGTTGGTGTCGCCTTCAAAACCTTTTAAACCATCTTTATGTAGCTCGTAGATTAACCGCCTTGTGGTTAAGTAATCTAAATAAGTTTTGTATCGCTTCGGTGGCAGACTAAACCAAGGAACTTATGCAAAAGACATTCACGAATTTTGAGTTTTGAAGTATTCATTTTGAAAAAGAAGGAAATTCTTCTAGTGACAAAAAATAAAATGGTTTACTCTACAATCTCACGATCACGAGCTTTCGAAGGACTCAAAACAAGATTAAAAAGACAGAGATAAATTTATTGTTAGTGAACTGAGATAACAAGAAAAATACGACAAAATTAATTGTTAACCTAGTAGTAACGACCTTCATATATCAGAATATCAGTATAAAATGAGCTATCGATCGAATACAAAGATGCATCAAGAAACTCTTTGCAACAGAAGAAAGGATTGGAAATTAAGCCTGTAAATCAATGCTTATGCTCACTTATGTGCGAAGCAAAAAGTCGATATCAGATTTTAATATCAATTATTATGTGATGTCTGAAAAGAAGGCAAGTATTATAAAGAAAAATCATGAGTTTTGTTAAGTGATATAACTATGAGGGAAAAATGTTTTGACGAAACTGATAGCTTAGATTTAACTTTACTTTCCTTCCCTAATTTATTTGATTCGTATCAAAATTCTCGTATTGTGCAAATCCCAGTACTTCTAGCATCAGATTTGTCTCGCCGCGTTCATCGCTTGATTGAGAATTTGTCTTTTTCATGAGTGTTGTAGGACACTAGTTAAGCACATCGCCCTGAACTCTCAAGAATAGCCAGGTTGGAGCATTCCCCAGGGCGTTCGTCATTGATTGCCGCTCACCTGGAAGGGAAAGGATCAGATCCGCACCGAGCATTATAATCACTCGGCCACAGCCCACCTGCCTCCTCCTCCCCCTTTGTTCCTCCTCATTCGGAGAATCTGTCGGTCTTCTCCAATTCGAAAGGATAACCAGTGCGCGTCTCCTCCGTTTTGATAGCTTTGCTAGCCCTTTCTTCTTTCACATTAGAGGCCTTGTGTGTTTCTGCGGCAATAAAAGCAAGATAAGAGAACTTGTCTGACGACATAGATAATTGTGATAATGAAAGAAAAACATTTCTCATCTCGTGCTTCGGATACTGAGGTTTTACTTCAGGGAAGCAACGCATGCTGTTGACTCCAATCCGATCGATCATGAAAGAAAAGATGAGATGGTATCCGGTTGGAGTTCCGATGAAGGTGAGTTGATCCACAATGAGGCACTCCTAAATGTCACGAGCTTCCAATCCACATTCCATGAAAAGAGCAAAAATTCAAGAAACCCGAATACTCACTATTTTTCATCACTAGGGCATTTTGATATCCTTACCAGTCTTTATTAATATGATATTATAGTCCTGTGGTTAGCACGAAAAGTCTGCTGCGGAGGGCACGTGTAGTGCAGTGGTTAAAGCGACCCCGCAATGCAAACGTGGTCATTGTTGGTTCGATCTTTCGTCACGCGATAACCAAGCCTTCGTAACTGCGTGGTCGGCAAATTAGTGTTTTTCGGAAGTGTAGTAGCACTGACATGACACATCACTAGGCCACCGCGAGTCATTAGAAAGTTCATATATGCAATCAGTTCCCTCTAAAGATATTTAATCCTTTCGGGACCACACATACCAAAAATGCTGCAAAAAACCTTTTCCTAGGTTCTTCGTCGATCACGGATTATCCAATAGACCTTTAGTAATTATTCGATTGCTGAAACAATTGCGCGCGCCAATTTCAATGTGGTCCCGAAAGAGTCACTGAAGTCGAATGCTTGGCGCTCCTCGGAGAATGATCAACGTCAAGAACTTTATATATATATATATATATATATATATATATATATACATATCATATATATATATATATATATATATAAGTCGAATGCATGGCGCATCCCTCAGGGAGTGATCAACGCCGAGAGCTTTATCCTTTTATATATATATATATATATATATATATCCTTTATATATTTATATATATATCCTTTATATATTTATCCTTTTATATATATATATATATATATATATATATATATCCGCAGTCCCCACTCGGTACATAATGATTCTTCGCGAGATATACAAAGATTTCACGACAAAATATCTCCATTCCACAACAATATCACCATCGACGTAAGAAGAGGAGTTTCGACAAGGCGACGATACAATCCCGCCAAAACTATTCACTGCGACCCTACAAAACGTCATGCGAACATTAGAATGGGAAGATATGGGAGTGAAAATTGACGGTCGACAATATACCATCCTCGCTTTGCTGACGATATCGTCCTCATAACACCAAGCATCAGCCAAGCGAAACGAATGTTGACCGATTTCGACAACGCCTGTAGAAAGATTGATCTTCAACCAAATATAACGAAAACGATGTTCATGAGGAACGGATGGGTTTTGAATGCCCCATTCACGCTCAACGGAACGACAATGTCCGAATGCTCTAGTTACGTCTATCTAGGTCGTAAAATCAACATGATGAACGACCTAGCTCCACAGTTAAGCAGGACGAAACGGGCGGATTGGTGAATGTTTAAGAGCATCAAGGATATAGTGAAGAGAACAAAGACCATCTGACCCCGAGCTCACCTTTTCGGCTTGACGACTCTCCCTGCCCTAACGTATGCAGCAGAAACGTAGTAGCTACGTAAGCAGGATGGAAGATCATGTGGCGTTATTGAATGCGCAGTCGAGAGGTCGATGCTAGAAGTATCCCGTATCTCGCAAATGAGATAAAGTATCCGAAGTTCTGACCTACGTCAACGATCGGAACAGAGACGCCGTTCTACACGCCAGGATATCGAAAATAAGGTGGACCGGACACGTGATGCGCTTCAACGACAACCGATGGACGAGAGCCGTTACCGACTGGATTCATCGGGTATCAAGCGCCCTACAGGAAGACCAGCGACGCGATTGTCCGATTTCTTCACGAAAGCTATAGAGAAAGATACGATGCTCAGCGAATCCCTAGAGCGAAGAGGACCACTGGGCTGCTCTTGCACGCGATAGGGAAAATGGAAGTGTTGCTGGCACCTGCCCGAGTCAGTCGACGATCAACGGAACGACAGGTAATACAGATGATATGCATATATATATATATATATATATATATATATATATATGTATATATATATGTTATATATATAAATATAATATGTTCATATAAACTTATATACATATATACATACATACATGCATATAAACATGTATTATATGTGTAAAAGGATAAAGGTTAAAGCTCCCAGCGTTGATTAATCCCCGAGGAATGCGCCATGAATTCGTCTTCAATTTTTAACTTCGCTTGAGGTGATTGAATGCATATCTGGCCTTTAAAATGACTCGCGATTGCCTCCCGCTGAACCGAGTCAGTGCTGCATATCCTCCTTAACAAGTCTGAGACCAGTCTGGTATCAATTTACCGACCCCGCAGGGATAGACGACTTGGTGAGCCATGAGCCCAAGATCGAACCATCGACCTCATGTGCGACGCAGAGCATCTCTAACCACTGCGCCACATGCGTTTGTATATGTTTGCACTATACTAATCTATAGTAAGTGATGTAGACATCTCTTCGCGTCAGATTCTAATTAGTTTTTTAATATATGCATATATTGTACATGATAAATGTATACACATATAATGACAAATATTGAGAGACTAAACATAGAAACTAATGCAAAAAGATGTCTACACCAATTACTGAATAATAGCACAGTGCAAGCTTCACGGCATGCCATGATATCAAATCTTTTCGCTTCATCGTCGAAGTAATTGAATGAAACCTAGACTATGCCTATCAACATATGAAAGAGTATTTTTATCCTCTCTGAAAACCTGACTGCCCATATACGGAGGCCGGAGTGATCAAGAGAGCTTGGCTCAGGCGCGAGATCGAAGAAACACCACGTGTACTGCCAGCTTGTCTAAAAGGAAATGAGCACATCTGACACTTTGCTAAAAGCTCTCATCCATAACAGTAAAAGTCCAACTCCTATTCCCTTATTGCTATCTTTTGTTATTTACATTTATATAAAGCCCCTAAATCATCTTCTGCTTACAAACCATTTTCATTCGTGCACTTTTAGACGACTACACAATGCTCGATCTTCGTCAAATTCACAGATTTGATAGTAAGTTTCTTCTCCTTAATACGTCACATTCCTTTGGTTCATTCTCTAGTTCATCTCCATGTATAATATATTATTGTGATTTTATTTGTACATTTTCTAGGTAGCAAATCGTTGGTTTTACCGCCGGTACGTAAACACTTTCGGAATGGTGGCAATTATGAACGAAGTATTGACGTTGCCGACGAAATCTAAACGTTGTAGCGTTTTGTATTCGTAGAGAGAATCTGATTACGACTTTGTAAAGATCTATCACATCAGTTCGTTCAATGTCAAGATCTCGATCCACTGCTTATATTCTGAATCCTGGTCAATCAATTAGAACTTCTATAAATCAAACGATAACTCATAACATAAACACTTACTTGTCTATTTGAGAACCACGGTGATATAGGCAATTCACAAAGCTCTCCACTTAACCATACCTCAACATAGATTCCTCTTGACTTGCCATTAATGCTGTTTTTTCCTTCTTTTATTTGTTTATGGTCAAAGATATAGCCAGGCTATACATACGCTGCGTTCAATGCACTCAGCAATTATGATCTATAAGTTCTGAAAAACACTGTACAAAAATGAACCACTCATATTGACAAACTGTTTTGAGCCTTTTCGATATTTATAAGTCAGTGGCATGCGGTTGTTGTCAGTTAAATAGACACTGCCTTCAAATTCCTTCCTAAGGTTTTCAAAAACAGTCGATTGAAGAACAGTGTCTAGATACCTTTCGTTTAGAGTGTTGTGTTAAGACCACGCTCAACTTAACAGTATGCCTGACGATCATTTTTGAGCCATGCATGTGGTTTGCTATAGAGCAACTGATCGAGCCCGATGCAAGTGTTTCGGCCTTGACAGCCTCGCCAGTCGGGCAGTACCCTTCGCCTTTAGCCAATCCTTTCGGTGTGCTTCAGTCTCCATACTTAGAGTAGGCAACGACGAACACTTCACACGATCCATTAAATGAGATTGTCACTAGATGGAAAGCGTTGCATACCCGACTGCTCTTGGCTGGAATCATCAGATATATCGTACCTTTCGTTTCTAGTGTTTTCTTAAGACCACGTTCAACCTTCAATATGTCTGATGTTCAATTTTAAGCCATGCATGTGGTTTGTCGTAGGGCAACTTTATATATCAGGTATCAGGCTTATTAAAAGTTGATGATATATGTATGATATATTTGTACTCGTGTTTGCTGCGAAATACACATCCTAACAAAGCACTTTCCAATGGAAGCTAGACAAACTCGTCCAAAAAAAAAAGGACAGATTTTGTAAAACACAAAGTGTCTGGTACCGATTTTCTTGAAACACACCCGGCACACATGGTATTTTGTGTGAAACATTGAGAGCGTGTAAGAAAATGTAACAGAGTCTACGTAACAAGATATACAATTGTGGAAGAAATTTATTGCCTATGATCATCAAAACGTTAAGATTTCAAGTACAAAACTGCGACTTTGGAGTTTTATTTCATACCCATAGTTTATTTATATCATAAGACATTATCTATGTTTTAGAGCAAATCAAAACCACAAATACCACCCCAAGATAATGTACAGTTTTCAAGGATTACATATCTCTAATGATATATATATATATATATATATATATATGCGGCGTATAAACACATATGTAAACATCTCACCACCACTGTGTGTAGGTTATAAGTGAAGTCATCAGCACATAATTATTTAACCCTTTGACTTCCATGGACCCAAATTTATGCGACGGCACACAAAATTAGGGCGCTCAGTCGCCCGCCCAAATCGCGTGTAAGCTTTCAAATAGTTCTTAGTAATGCCCTCGGGTTTAACCATTTATGATGCGACGACACACAACATTACAGCGTCCAGTTGTCCAGAATACAATCTCCAACACTGTTCTTAATAGTGCCTTCGGATTCATTTGTCTGTGGCAGGAATTGAAACTGATTTTCTGGGAGGATAAGTAGCATTGTTCGATAAATCCGATGACACTATTAAGAACTAGTTGAAAGCTTACATTCTAGAAGACTGGGCGCCGTAATTTTGTGTGCCGTCGCATAAAATTGGGTCCATGGAAGTCAAAGGGCCATACATAAGACTTGTTCCATTGTTTGAAGAAATAACTAGCATATACGATAAAATCAATATTCGCTATCTGCTGCGGCTCTCGTTCTGGATCTGCATGATTGTCGCAAAGATTAAAATCTATGCATCTACAGGAAATGAT
This sequence comes from Parelaphostrongylus tenuis, assembly GCA_019055375.1. Taxonomy (NCBI): domain Eukaryota; kingdom Metazoa; phylum Nematoda; class Chromadorea; order Rhabditida; family Metastrongylidae; genus Parelaphostrongylus; species Parelaphostrongylus tenuis. Next base: position 200,647 of record JAHQIW010006752.1, on the reverse strand, counting down.
CTTGGAACAGCACGAAACACTCAACTCAACAAAGCTACTCTTCTTACCATTAGAAAAATAAGCAGGACAGATATGGAAAAGTGTTGAATCCATTTCTAGATTTATTTGATGATTACAAGCACTTCCTTCGAAGCAATGAAAGAAAGAGAATTTTAATTCATAATTACAATAACGTTTGTTCCGCCAGTATTTCACCGTATCCACTTGGAGGATCTTCGGTAAATTTTCGGAATTTAACGTCCAAAATTGCAGAATCGTCTACGAAAACAATAGGATATGCCTGAAACTTTATGCATTTATGAGAGACTCAGAGACAGTACCTTCTCAAGTAGAGAAAAGGACTTGTACATTAAATATTTCAACTATCATACATTCAATATGCCTGCCAGTTTTTGAGCCACGCATGTCAGTGGTCTGTCAAGGAGGGCTGACTTATCGAGCCCGAAACACATGTTTCGATCTTGCGATCTCGTCAGACGGGCAGTTACCCTTTCTCGTCTTTTGCCAATCCTGTGTGGAAGCTCCACTCCCCGCACTAAGAGTTAGCGACGACGAACGTTTTACACTCTATTCATATGATTGCAAGGCACATTGAAATTTGAACTGTGGTCTTACGAAAACACTCGAAACGAAAGATATGATATATTGAATTTCTAGCCAAGAGCAACCGAGTGTACAACACTTTGTGTTCGGTGAGAATTTCACTGGACATAGAGTGTAAAACGTTCGTCGTCGCTAACTCTTAGTGGGGGAACTGGGGCACCCACACAGGATTGGCAAAAGACGAGAAAGGGTAACTGCCCAACTGACCAGATCGCAAGATCGAAACACATGTATCGGGTTCTATAAGTCAGCCCTCATTGATAGACCACTGACATGCGTGGCTCAAAATGTGATTATCAGGCATATTAAAATTTGAGCTGAGGTCTTAATAAAGCACTCAAAACGAAAGATATATCATACATTCAATGTTGCACAGAGATATCCCTGGAGATTAGCAATTCGTATTACCTTATTTAAGAAAGAAAATGCTCGTGAGTAAGACGTTACGAAAAAATAAGTTGGACTATCTAAGTTCATCCCATAATTTTAGTGAAAAGCTGATAAAGAAGAACTGAAAGAAAGAAAATCTGATTAAGACCACGTGATCAGACCTCTAACAAGGGAGAACCTTCATTAGCTTTATTGATTTCTGAAGATAGTTATCGAGAATTTCTACCAGATGTGTAAGAAAGAACACCAGAGTAAAGACCATTTAATACTTACGGGTCCTTTGACACCCGTTATACTGGGCTCCGCCCGTTCACCGTTGACAAGAAAACTCAATTCCAGATGATCATAGCAGACACCCTGAAAAAAGCATTACGTAGTTCGGAAATCGAGCAAAACTCGAACGACAAAAGATTGTATTTGGCAGAAATCAAACATTAATATGTTGAAAGCAAGTTAATGGAGAATGACAACAGACGAGGAGAACGAAATACTAGCCGAGAAAAATCCTAACACAAAGAAAATTTGAGAAACTTACAATGGAATCGCCATCTGAAATAGTTTTGCTAAGTTTCCCGTTTACGACTCCATTGGCAACAACATCGCCATTCTCACGGACTCCCCAGAAATCGGTGTTGACCGGAACCTCATCCAGAATCGAATGCAAGTTTCCCAGTCCTACTCCCCAAACACCTCAACATAAACGCACGTGATGAAACGAACTCAGAATCAGAAGCTTTTGATTTAGAAGGGCAATTTAGGCCGATGGTGTTGAGAATTTTGAGAAAAGTAAACCACCAAATCTGTTACTAGACCGTCCCACAAGTTTTAGCACTAGAGAAACTGAAACCGAATTCATTAACCAGAAGTAATTCAAAATTCATGATTTCGGTATCATTCAATTGCGCATTTTCTTGTGAAGAATTTGGTATACAACTCGCCTAGACTTACGCATGCTTCAAGATGGAGCTATCTTGGGAACAAATCCGCTTACTACTCATGCACGAATGGCTCATAAGGAAAAATGCTAGTGAAGTGGCACGCAAGATCAATGAGCTTCTATGGACGGCTCGAGCGGGACCGATCCTCCAGATTGTTCTCTCCAGCTGTGAACTTCGCAAACCCATCCTACCGTCCTTTCTGCAACCGTTCATCACCCCAATCTCCATTAGTCTTGCTTACCGCTTCACTAGCATTTTCCCCTCACGCACATGGGCCATTCGGGCTTGAGTAGCAAGCGAATTCGTTCCCACGGCAGCTCCATCTTAAAGCAAGCATAGGCAAACGGTATACCAAAATGTTTGCAAGAAAATTCGTAATTGAACCATATCAAAATTGTGTAATTTTAATTACTTCTGGTTAATAAATTTGGTATTTTTCTGCTCCAGTGTCAACACATATGGAACGACCTGATAGATTTAACACATTACATAGTGGGAACTCACCACTTTGCTGAACATTCACTTGAAAATAGGCTTTATTCTGCACAATAGGCAACGTGCCAAGAGCAGCACCGGTACCACAAATTCGTTCGCCTTCCTTTAAAATTACGATATCCTTACCTAAATAAAAACTAATGTATGAGAAGTAGTGATGAGGTGACTGAGCTGACTCACGACAGTCTTCAGTCTTAATGGAAATGTAAAGCACTTTCACAAAGTCGGAGAAAGCCTTCACCCATTAGCTGCGCAAATATGACCCCAGCGCTTTTGTGTAGTAATAGTATGGATAATAACATGCAAACTCTTCTTTTCTTGTTTGAAAGTGTGCGAAAAACGCTATTTATTGATGCTCCCAGATATACCCACTGAAGTAGAGTGATGTACAAAACTTTTGCACGAGACAGGACTCGAACCCACATCTCACTCTATCCGGGAGCGCGTGCTCTGACCCCCCACACTATTCACGTCCGTTCTGCTCACCACTCTATTTGCTCTGGTGAAACGTATTTTGTTATACCGATGCGTTGTATCATAAAAAGAGTGGTGGGCAAAACTGGCGTCATTAGTGCAAAGGGTTAGAGTACGTGCTTCCGGATAGAATGAGATGTGGGTTCGAGTCCCAGCTGATACGAAAGTTCTGCACATCACTCTACTTCAGTGGGTACATTTGAAACGTCATACCACCGCTAAAAAAGGTTAAATAGAAAGATATTTGATCAAATTATATGTTTCTTATATTCAAAGTACTTTATATGACGCTTTTTAGGACTTTGAAGATGGCGACTTTTGTACACATCTTCGTCTTGAAGCAAGCATAGGCAAGTTGTATGCTAAAATGTCCGCAAGAAAATGCGCAATTGAAGCAAACCAAAATCAAGTAATTCAATTTACTTTTGGTTCGCAAATAGCGCTTTTCGGGTACAAAAGTCGCCTTTTTCAAAGTCCTAGAAAATCATCATATAACGTATCTTACGTTTCGAGTATTTTCTTAAGACCACAGCTCAAATTTCAATATGCCTGATAAACATTTTTTGAGCCACGCATGTAAGTGGTCTGTCAAGGAGCGCTGACTTATAAATCCTCTTTGACAGACCACTGACATGCGTGGCTCAAAAAATGATTGTCAGGCATCATATAACGTATTTTGCACCTTCTATTTCGAGTGTTTTATTAAGACCACGCTCAAATTTCAATACATCTCATAATTAATCCATTGAATCGACTGTTTTTAAAACCTCGTTATAACATTCAAAATCAAATCCAAAAAAAAAGAAGAATGGTTTCAGCCTAAAACGAGGTTGGTACGCCAGGGCCATACACCGGTGTTTCGGAGGCTCGTCCTCCTCACCAGTGACCCCCGCCCCACATTAAGCCCTGCATTATAGCAAGGAGGGAGGCGTATGTGGTAAGTGGGATTAGTTTTGGTCTACCAGCCGAAACATCGACTGATGGTGATGGACCAGTGTCGTAGTACACTATGCCATCACCACTTACCACATACGCCTCCCTCCTTGCTATAATGCAGGGCTTAATGTGGGGCGGGGGTCACTGATGAGGAGGACGAGCCTCCGAAACACCGGTGTATGGCCCTGGCGTACCAACCTCGTTTTAGGCTAAAACCATTCTTCTTTTTTTTTTGGCATCTCATAATTATTACTCGAGCCAACATGTCATGTGGTCTGTTAGTGGGCTCTTGTACAGCCCGATACACTTGTTGCGGCCTTGCAGCCTCGTCAGTCAAATAGGCTCTTCGTCTTTCCCCAATCCTTTCGGGAGCTCCGATTCCCCTTATAAAGAGGTAGGCGACAACGAACGATTTACACAATTGCCACCAAGTGAAAAATCACAAGATCGGCAATTTTCGACACAATTTTTGTATATAAAGACATAAATAAATAGCGTTTCTAACCACTTTAAAATAAGAAAAAAATGGTATATCTTTACTTTTACTATTACTGAAGCAAAAAAAACGGCAGAGTCATATTTGTACAGCCAAAGTGTAGATCGCCTTCAAGTAAAGACCGTACCACATCTGGAAGTATCAAGACGGATAGTTGGCGGAATTAGATTTGTCATCTGAGAATACGAAGCTGTTGCCGTGAATGACGGTCCTTGCATACACTCCACACAACTTCCGAAATAGGGAATACAGCTCCAAAATGGATTTGCCGACATGCTGAAAAGTTGAAAAGGAAATCACTGAATGACGATTATTCTATAAAAAAAACACTCTAGAAAGGACAGAAATTGATTAAAAAGAATTCAAATTCGACGTGATTCTCGGTAAATTGAGCATTTACTTCGATTTTCAGAAATCGACTTCCAAAATCCACGTAGATTTCGTATCAACCTCATGATCGATTTTTTGTCGCACTCGGTATGAGTCGCCACAGACTCATGCCGGCTCATTATTTGTCCTGCATGTTATAGTGTGAAGAGATTTATTCAAGTGAAGCCTCACTGTTAACTGTGATGGCGGTCAAAAGCGCGACTGATCGAAGAGCTGTGTGAAAGTGAAAGCAATCGAACATATAGTTGACCAGAAGTCTTGATTTAACCGCTTTTTTAAGAAGTGATAATGATGCTAACACATTAGGGACCGCGTTAATTTTGCTTCACACGCAATGCGGTCACCGGTGGGCGGGCGTGCTCCAATGACAATGTGGTGGTTTTCTAATAGAAATTCAGGTTTTCATCGCCACTAAAGAGATTTCTTGCTCAGTTTATGATGAAAAATGACAGAAAAGACCTCGATAAGCCTATGACTAGAAAAAAACTGGAACAAGCCCTTCCTTCAAAAAAACTGCTTTGTTCAAGAGAGAAAGTTGCTCATATCCCTCAAATTGATCAATATGCTCTATGTCTACCCTTTCTCCAGTTCATAATAAGTAGCACATTGGAGAAAAAGAGGTGTTCTAAAGTTACAATTCGGAACACTGTCAAAAGAAAAGTGGAGAGAGAGAGAGAGAGAGAGAGAGTTGGAAAATACGCCGTTATCCCATCGACGGGACTTTTGTATTAAAAATTAGAAATTTTTTAGGGCAAATGAGCTTCTTTCCATTAAAGCTACGTTTGAAGGAAACCCTACTGTGAATTCTACGTTTTCATGGCCACAAAATGACACCGATATCAAAATTTTGCTACATAAGTATTTATGGAATTACGGTACAGTTCAAGCATACGGTAGCTCACAGTACACCGAATAAGCAACGTGATCTTCTCTTTGCTAGTAGAACGTGGTATGGAAGTGTTTTCAAAAACCAAGCTTAATTTAAGCGTTTGTATTTATCAAACTATCAAATGATTATAGAATCATAGATAAGATACCGTAAAAAAAAACCTTACAGAAAAGCAGGAAATATGCACCGTTTTGGAAGGACGTGATTTCCTTACTGGAACAAAGAAACTTCAGTACTTTTCGGTTATAAGGAAACAAATGAAAATTCGACCTCATTCGTTGCACAAGAGTTTCTCATAGGAGTGTTAGTGACCATTCAAAAGTATAAATCTCTGGCTACAGCCCTACGTGTCTGGTTTTCCAAAACACTCTTTCATAACGCTGCAAAATCCAAAATAAAATTATGTTTCACACGAGTACGCGGTTTTTTTTTCTTATCTCACTTATCATCCGCTAAACAAAACTCCTTCCTCAAACTGCTAGTACTGTTTCAATAGCACAAGTTCGGAAGGATTCATAAAAAGGTTTGTTTGTTTGGAAAAGCTCTTTCGATAAAGCTGTAGCAGAAGGAAAACACTTGTGCTTTACAACTCGCCGGCCGGAGCTCTTCCTTCAAATTATTTGTAATCACTCGATAGCGTAAGTTTTAATGACTTCCACGCTGTGCTTATTTTCCGGATAAAACGGTTAAAATTCACTGTAGCATGGAAAATAAAATCGAGTTTCACATACTCGGCGGCTTGTTTACCGGCTAACCTACGGGCAGGGAAGCGGGCTATCAATCAATAACCTGACGTATTAACCATATGAGATGCAACTTGCTATTTAATTGGGAACATTTTCTTTGCTTTTAAATAAACTCCAAAACTAGTGACCCAGATATTCCGAAATTTTCTCTACAACGTCCATATACTTTTTTGCTTCCAGCAATTAATAGGCTTGATAAAAATAAAGCCGCATAGCCGATGTAAAACATAATTTTATTTTGGATTTTACAGCGTCATGAAAGGGTGTGTCAAAAAACCAGCTATGTGCGGCTCTAGCCAGAGATTCAGGCTTTTGAATGATTACTAACATTCTAATGAGAAATTCTGGTGCAGCGACTTAAGTCGAATATTCATTTGTTCCCTTATAACCGAAAAGTATCAACATTTTCGGCCACATGGGGGTTTTTTTCTCTAGAGTTAACCATACTGAAGTCTCTTCTGCAAAATTCTATGATTCAATGATAATAATCTCTCCTCAGAACTCCAATATATCAACTAAATCCCCTTATTCGTACTGCAGAACCTACCGGAGCTATTTACAAGGCCTGCGACGCGGCGATCGGTGCATGAAAATTCATGCATTTGGTCCGCAACGTGTTTAGTATTCAAAGGGGCTCGCTCGACCAGTATTCTACGCCGTTCGAAAAGAAGATGAAAAGGAGAATCGAGTGGTAGAAGTATTCGGATCCGCACAGTGGAGAAAAAACGCTGTGAAGACGAATCAGTGAAGTAACAAAATATTTCTTTTTATTTAACCGCTTTTTTGCGGTGATATGATATAGATAAGTATCCACTGTTACAGAGTAAAGTGCAAAACTTTGCGCCAGGCGGGACTAGAACCCGCACCTCACTCTTTCCGGGAATGCGTGCTCTATCCGTTACACTACTGACGCCCATCTTACACATAGCTCTTTCTGACAAAATATTCCAGAAAATCAGCATAGAACCTCTTCATAGCACGTTTCTTTCAATCGCGCACAACGAGTCTAATTCTTAAAAGAAAATCTTAAGAACTCAAAGAGATTTAATTAATAAGTGGAGGGCCCTGGAGGTCAGAGTAGATCAAATACGCAGCCAACCGGTCACTCATCTCTGTGATCTCCGATGAATGCTGTCGATAGAAGACGAGCGGACCACCGGTAGTGAATTCTCCCACACTAAACCGCTCCGTACCTCTAAAACTTTGCTGAGACGCCGAGCTTCTTGAGGACGATCGTAATAATGATTCTTCCTACGCTCTTTGGTATCGACGATTATATCCGATTGATGAATAATAAAATAGTTAAATAATATCAAATAGAATAAAACAAAATAGATGAAATAGTCGATTTTCTTCTAAAACGTGAAGTAATGTTGTTTTTTCGATGACCTAGTTTTCTTAGTTTCTCATGGATCGACTCGATTTCTTCGCGATAAAGGTTAAAAAAGGGATAAAGCTCTCGAAGTAGATCGATCCCTGAGGGATGCGCCATGCATTCGTCTTCAATTTCTAACTTCTTCTTGAGGTGATTGAATGCATATTTGGCCCTTACAATGACTCGCGGTGGCCTCCTGCTGAACCGAGTCGGTGCTGCTTATCCTCCTAGACAAGTCTGAGACCAGTCTGCTCCCAATTTACCGACCCGAAGGGATGGATGGCTCGGTGAGCCATGAGCGCGAGATCGAACCACTGACTTTGTGTGCGACGCAGAGCACCTCTAACCGCTGCGCCACATACGCACCATACTTCGCGATATCTTATGAAAACCCGAGAATTACGTGTTACAGTCACTAGGCGTACTGTATGAGACAATAATAATAAGTTAAGAGAGAAATGGACTTTGGACGAATTTCCAACAAGAGCGATCCTCCGCCACGTGAATGGCTGGTCCGTCCGTTTCAGCCACCAGTCAATCGCCTACGTGGTCGGCTCGTCCGTCGTCGCCGGTTATCGATCGTCCACGGTCGGCCGGTTCACGTTCGCTCATGTCGACGTTGTTTGTCGCCGTCGTATCCCTCCAAAGATCTCCGCGCCTTGGAACAGAATCGTTAAATCTAATGGACTAGAATCTTTACTTTATTGCGTTAATAGCTATGTTTATAAGGTTATAACTATGAATATACATTAGTAATGGATGTACGCAAAATTTTGAACCTTACGAGGGAGCCGAACCCGAGTCTCTCAGCGTTGCGAGCCACACGCCCCGCTAACCATTGCACTATCGCGGCTGCTGCTTTACAATTACTACTGGCTTCAATAAACACATACAGAATCTTCATTATTTGCTTGGTTAAGGAAAGCGTTCGCAGTTGCTGAGTTCATTATCGCGCAAAGTTTGAGCAAAAATCGAGAATTGTCGGGCAAGAGTCTCTTTTTTATTAGGTTGGCAAGTGATTTTGCGGACTTTTTCGTTTTTTTTTTTTGGTTATTTCCTATGCGTTTGGGTTATTGTTTCTACTATCGTTTAGAGTAGCTTCTTGCAGTTATTTTGATATATATATATATATATATATATGAGCGCATGTGGCGCAGTGGTTAGAGGTGCCCTGCGTCGCACTCGAGGTCAGTGGTTCGATCTCACGCTTATGAATCACTAAGCCATCCATCCCTGGGTCGGTAAATTGCTAGCAGGCTGATCTCAGAGTTTTCTGGGAGGATACACAGCACAGACTCAGTACAGCGGAAGGCCACCGTGAGTCATTGTAAAGGCCAGATATGCATTCAGTCACCTCAAACGAAATTAGAAATTGAAGACGAATGCATGGCGCATTCCTCAGGGATTGATCAGTGCCGAGAGCTTTATCCTTAATCCTTTTTATATACACATATAATTATTGATTTGTTTTATTCACTTATATGATCCGTCATCTCAATTTTTATTACGCGGATTCCAGTTCTTTTAGCATTCGATTGGTTTTTTCGCCTTTTTCTAGAATGACGTAGAATACTGGTCGAGCATGTCTCCTTGCAATCTCGAGGATAGCCAGGCTGTGGCGTACTATAGGGCGTTGTTAACTGCCGGAGAGTCTTGGGGGTGCAGCTGGGCTCCGCACGCGCCGCGGCTAGCATCACAACCACTCGGCCATTACTGAAAGAAATCATTCGTGAACATATTCTGTTAAATAACATTCACACATTTGTTTTAGGATGGAATTGTTCCTAGAGCAAAAACGATTGTTGAGGCTTGACGAGTATCGTTTGAGTTCGAGTCCTGCTTTGGCACGCAACGACCGACACTCGTGTAACATGAGCGATCGTTTTTGGCTCTCGGAACAAGACCATCCCAAAACAAAGGTGTGAATGTTATGTATCAAAATATGTTCAAGAATAATTTTACTCATTAATGGTGGCGCCGTGGCCGAGTGGTTTTAATGTTAGACGCGGCGCGTGCGGAGCCCAGCTCCGCTCTCAAGACTCTCCGGCAGTCAACAACGCCCTATGGTACGCCACAGCCAGGCTATCCTCGAGACTGTAAGAAGACGCGAAAAACCAGTCGAACGCTAAAAGAACTGGAATCCGCGTAATAGAAATTGAGATGACGGATCATATAAGTGAATAAACAAATCAATAAATAAATATATATACCAGAATAACTGCAAGAAGCTGCTCTAAACGATAGTAAAAACAAGGAAAACTTAAATGCATGAAATATAAATAAGAAAAACGAAAAACTTTGGAGATTTCTTGCTTGTGCCCTCTAAGAGAAAAGTTCCTGCATTGTTATGTGTGAACTGTGATATAGAAATACTTAAGCTGTGAATTTCCTGAGATCTTTCGTTTCGAATGTTTTTTTAAGACCACAGCTCAAATTTCAATATGCCTGACAATCATTTTTTGAGCCACGCATGTCAGTGGTCTATCAAAAAGGGCTGACAAAGAGGGTATCGGGCTCTATAAGTCAGCCCTCTTTGATGGATCACTGACATGCGTGGCTCAAAAAATGATTGTCAGTTTCCTGAGAGTTTTCTCAAAGAGTTGTTTGACATATTCGTGCCGACGACGACCTCTGTAGGCCCCATTTTCAAAGGAACCACCGTGTGTTTTTGACAAAATTCACCTCCGAGGAACCGTGTTGTTCTTATACATTCTTGCGCCCTTGTCGAGAGTTGTGGTCCTGTCAGAGCGCATCCTCCCTCATTGCTTTGGTCATCTGATTCCTCGAGCTCGTGGATGGGCAGCGCTGGGCGATTGGTTGAAGAAGCCCTGGATCTGGTCCTTCTTGCCTGCCTGCGGATGTTCATTTCTCCAGCTCTGGAGTTAGCGATGTACCCAGCCACATAGCGCTTTGCTTACGTGTGCCTCGGATGTGCGTCAGATCTTGTATTTGAGGTGCGACTTGGGGCCTTCTTCGTCGCATGTGCACTTCCGGTGTCGTCTCGCTCTTCAGCATCTATCGCGTGGCTCAGTGCTTCTTGTGTTTGGTGAGCTTGACATCATCCACCCTCGTAGTTGCGTTTCTTGCCAAGGTTGTTGCTGCTTGGGCGCACTAACCTGATTGATGGGATCACAACTCTCCACCAGCATCCATTTTCGTAACCAGTCGGTAGCCTGGCTAATTAATACGTTGTGTAAAAAGTTTGGGCCGTTTCGACTTTTTTGAGTGATTTTTGTAATGAAGTTGCATGATTTTGGTAACGTTTAACTGCGCATTTTTTCGCAAACATTTTGGTATACAACTTGCCTACAATTGTTTTAAGATGGAGCTGTCGTGAGAACAAATCCGCTTGCTATTCATGCACGAATGTCGCTTAGGGGAAAATGCTAGTGAAGCGGTGCGCAAAATTAGTGGAGTTTGAAGCGATCATACGGTTAGAGAAAGAGCGGCTAGGAAGTGGTTCGCGAAGTTCACAGCTTGAGAGAACAATCTAGAGGATCAGCCGCGCTTAGGACGTATACAGAAAGCTCCGTTTATCTTGCGCCGCCGCTTCACTAGCATTTGTTCCCACGCGCCATTCGTGCATGAGTAGCATGCGAAATTGTTCCCACGACAGCTTCATCTTGAAACAATTGTAGGCAAGTTGTATACCAAATGTTCGCAAAAAAATGCGCAATCAAACGATACCAAAATGACACAGTTTCATTGCAAAAATCATATAGAAAACCAAAACGGCACGAACTTCCTACACTATCTAGCATACCTTTAAGGACCAGCTTTGATAGGCAGGTGGCGTCCGCATGTGTGACTATCTGCCTGCTTCCCCACGAGAAGCGACGCCACCTCTACAGCAGCTGAGTGAGATTTGACGTCACGCGGTGAGCATCGAAAAGATCTTTCATGGTCCTCAAAGGGTTAAGATGTGGCGAGACGGCAGACTCAACCGTGAAAGGCCTTGTTCTGAACTTAGAGGTTTACAAGGAGCTTTTGAAATAGTCCGTTGGCCCGTATTCGATGTGGAAGAAAGTTCTAGGGCACTTTCAAAATATTGAAAAGTGATTACCAAATCTAAATCCCACGTGACGCGAAAGTTTTTACACACACCACTCCACATCATTGGGTGTAGTGTAACATCATACCACCACAAGAGGCGGTCAAATAAGCTGAATTCAAATTGAAGATTTTCGCATTTTCCGAAGAAAAACGGCAATGACCATTATTTAAAATCAAGACCATCGTTTTCTACGATTTTCTGCCATCGGTCCGCCAAGTTTCCCCCAACTTCGTTGATTTCATCGACTGCAGCTCGCTGTGAAAGACCCTTTCTCCAATAATAACGTAATATCGATCCATAAGATCGACTGTTTTTTAAAAAACCGTAAACATTGAAAATAATTCCAAAAAAAAAAGAATGTCTAAAGCCTAAACGATGTTGGTACGCCAGGGCCATACACCGGTGTTTCGGAGGTTTCAGCATCCTCGTCAGTGACCCCTGCCCTACATTAAGCCCTGCATTGTAGCAAAGAGGCCGAAACACCGGTGTTTGGCCCTGGCGTAACAACCTCGTTTAGGCTTTGGACATTCTTTTTTTTTTGGAAGTACGTAATAAAACACGAACTTCGATTGTATCGGCTGAGACTTGGAAAATAAAAACGAATAGTGTCTAGGCCCTTAGTGGTAAAATCCCACATGGGAAACTGTATCATTCCCAAGAAATTGTGGGAGTTATTTCATACTTATCATAGTGCCTCAGAACTTTTTTTCCAACCTAAGAATTTGACTCGAAAGTGAATGGTGTTACCTTTCGAGCTGTCGTAATGAATGATGACCACCGTATGAGATGATGTGTAGATGTAAGAAAGACCAGGGTGGACTCGACATAGGCTGTAAAACCTTCTGATCGCTGACATCAATATGTTTCATATGAGCCGCATAGTGGCGCTTAGTACTTCAGCGCTTTATTTAGTCTGTCATCACAAAGATTTTTCTCTTTGTGCGCGGATCCCAGTACGTGTAGCATTCAATTCGTTTACTCGCCTTCTTTTTGAATGACGTAGGGTACTGATTGAGCGAGTCTCCTTGCAAACTCGAGGGTAGACGACTGGCCGTGGCGTTCCATAGGACGTTGTCGTTGACTGCCGGAGAGGGTTGGGGCGGAGTCGGCTCCACGCGCGCCGCGACGAGCATTGAACCACTCAGCTACGCCCCCCCCCCCCTAGCACGTAGGAAATCCATAAATCTTATGGCTAACCAGCATCATATCGTGCGAGTTACATACGCGATTTATGAGGAACTGCGTGAGGATATCATCAACGATATGCCGCAACGTTTCGCTCTTTTAGTGGCTCATGTTATCGGCTCGATTTGATCTTAAACTACCGTTCTAAGCACTGACTTATCGGAGAATGCTGATATAGGCTGAACGTTGAACCATAGGCAGGTTTTGAACGCTGGTTTTGTCGATGCCCGGGCCGGCGCGTCCTACCACAGTACCATCGAGGCCACCGCTCTGCTGCCGCTCTTCCTTTCTACTAACTTTCCAATCAATTTCGAATCAGTTGAAATTCAAGTAATGAACTGATGGCTTGAGAACCTTACTTAGAGGCTTGAATTCGCTAGAATATGAATCCCGGAAGATTTTAATCTTTTTTCGTCGGTTTTTTCAAACATCCCGAGATCATATCTGGCTGATATCACCGGTCGTGCTTACATAAAATTTTCTCTTTTGTTATCCGCGGACGAATAAGTATTCTACCCCATTCGTTGGACAAGAAACATTCATTCACAAGAGTGTTGGTTATCATCCGAAACCTCAAATATCTGACTAGCGCTCTACGTGGCCGGTTTTCCAGAACTTTTTTATAACGCTGTTTAGTTCAATATGCCTGATGATTATTTTTGAGCCATGCATGTGGTCTGTAATGGGCACTTAAACAGTGCAATACACGTGTTCTGATCTTGCACTCGTCCCGAAAGGTATGATATTTCACAACTACCAGGCAAGACCAATCGAGTGTAGAATACTGCCCATCTAGTGATTTCTTTCACTTGATAGCGCTTGAAAAGAGTAAGTCTGGGTCTCCTCTATGTAAGGCGGTTGTCCCTCAAGAGAGCTTGACTAAGGAGAAAGGCACTGTGCTACCGACGAGGCTACAAAGCCGAAACACGTGTATTGCAGTGTATAAGTGCGCTTAACATAAACGAATCATATACACCGCTCAAAATGATTTTCAGGCATATTGAAATTGAGCATGATCTTAAGAAAACGATCGAAATGAAAGGCTGCTTTTTTTTATCTTGCTTCTATTTCGTTGGACAAAACTCCTTCGCTAGACTGCTAGTACTCTTTCGATAGCACAAGTGACGCTGAACTCAAAAATGTGCTTGCTTTTTGGAAAGCTCCTAAGAGAGCTCTGTAGGAGAAAGAAAATATTTATGCTTTACACCCCGTCGGGCAGAACTTTTTTATTTGGACTATTAGTAATCATTCGATAGTGTGAGTTTCTACGATTTCACTGATGTGCTTATTTTCTAAAAAGACCGTTTCACAGCGGTGTAGCAGGGAATGTAAGATCAAGTTTCACATATGCGGCGGCTTGCTTACCGATTAACCTACGGGCTGGGGGGAGGGGGGGGGGGGGAAGCGGGGGCAATCAATCGATGACCTGACGGGATAGTATGTGTGGTGCACCTTGTTATTCAATTGGGAATTTTTTCTCCGCTTTGAAAGAAACTCCATATAAAACGATTGACTCTGATACTACGAGATTTCCTCTACATGTTCATATGCTTATCGTTCTGCCAGCGAATCAAACGCGTGATAAAAATGAAGGCGCGCGGCAGGTGTGGAACATAGTTTTATTTTGTGCGCTACAGCGTTGTATTTCGAAAAACGGTCACGTAACGCTGTAGCTCGTTTTTTAAGTTTTCGAACGGTTACTAACACTGCTATGAAAATCTCTTGTCCGCCGAGTGGATTCGTTTCTTCATGTGTTTCCGGATAACCGAAAAGAACCCGTAATGTCGTTTGTTTCATAAATACTTCTATCTGCAATCGTTTAGCCGATAACCAATTGTCTTCAGCGGAGAAATGTGGCACTGAGAAGTTGCTGGAGTTTTCTGATGCGCACGATCTAAGAAGGCATTGATATGGACACCACTGCTGTCTAAGTAATGAATTTCGTCGAAGGAAACACTCCACAACGTTGGACACGTGGAAAGGTATATGTTCACAAGCGTTAAAGTTATCCATCATTTTCATTATTTAACACGTGACACCACGATCCCAGCATTTCCCGGATTCGATCCATCCCCCTCGCATTCATCGCCCACAAAGGTCTTTGAATCTGTCATATGTTGCTTCGGCTAATGCTTGAGGATTTCCTTTTTTCAATGAATGCCTTATGAACGCTAGTGAAAACGATTCTCCCTCCAGTCTCGGGTAGCCAAGCTGAGGGGATCCCTAACGCGTTCGTTGATTGGTTGCAGAAGAGCGTGATGGGAGGGAAATGAATCAGCGCCTTGCTTATCACATCGCTTCTTCACTCAGGGCATCCCTGATCACTGCGCTATCCCGTCTCCAAAGTTGTAGTCGCCACATCTGATTTTAGAGCATTCCACTGGTATTGACAATGGAGCAGTAAACATCAAATCTATTACTAGAAGTAATTGAAGTTACATATCTTTCGTTTCGACTGTTTTCTTAAGATCACAGCTCAAATTTCAATATGCCTGATGATCATTTTTTGAGCCGCGCATGTCAGTGGTCTGTCAAAGAGGTCTGACTTATAGAGGCCGATACACGTGTTTCGATTTTGCGATCTCGTCAGTCGGGCAGTTACCCTTTCTCGTCATTTGCCAATCCTGTGTGGGTGCTCCAGTCCCCACACTAAGAGTTAGCGACGATCAACGTTTTGCACTCTATGTCCAGTGAAAATCCAGTGAAAAAAACGTTCGTCGTCGCTAAATCTTAGTGTGAGGACTGGAGCACCTACACAGGATTGGCAAAAGACGAGAAAGGGTAACTGCCCGACTGACGAGATCGCAAAATCGAAACACGTGTATCGGGCTCTATAAGTCAGCTCTCTTTGACAGACCATTGACATGCGTGGCTTAAAAAATAATCATCAGGCATATTGAAGTTACATAATTTTGATATCGTTCAATTGCACATTTTCTTGCGCGCATTTTGGTGTACATCTTGCCGATACTTGCTTCATGATGGAGCTGTCGTGGGAACAAATTCGCCTACTAGTCATGCACGAATGGCGCGTAAGGGACAAAGCTAGTGAAACGGCGCGCAAGATTAATGGAGCTTCCTGTGGACGACGCGAGCGCGACTGATCCTCGGCACTGTTTTCTCAGGCTTTGAACTTCGCGAATCACCTCCTAGCCGTTGCTTCTGTGATCATATAATCTCGCGCCGCTTCAGCATCATTTCCCCCGCGCGTCGCTATTCGTGCATAAGTAGCAGGCGAATTTGTTCCCAAGACAGCTCCATCTCAAAGCAAGTATAGACAAGGTGTATGCCAAAGTATCCGCAAGAAATTGAGCAATTGAACGGTGCCAGAATCATGCAGTTTTATTCACTTCTGATCAATAGCTTTGGTGTTTATTGCTCTAGTGCCAAAACATAAGGAACCCAAGTTACTATACAGATCCCGAAACTCTCGGATCCGATCAATTTCTTCGCACTCATTTTCCACGTAAGCTTTCGAGTATTTCATCTATTGCTTCGGCTCTGCTCGAGGATTTCGTTTTCTCAATGAATAACCTATGACGCTAGTCGAGACGACTCTACCTGCAGTCTCGGGTAGGCAAGCTGAGGAGTTCTCTAAGCCGTTCGTTGATTGCTTGCAAAATAGTGTTGGGAAAGGTGAACGAATCAAAGCCTTGCTTCGCGACACACCGCATCCCGGACCACTGCGCTCCCCTGTCTCCGCAGTTGTAATCACCATATTTGGTCTTATCGATTTGATGAAATAGTAATGGCTTCTTTACCGATATTACCAGGATTTTTTCTTCTCACGTGGTTTACTGCCTCATCGTGGCTGTGAGGTATTCCTGGGTGTCCAACTGCGAAGTACGGCGGGGTTCAACTCCCCAGCAGGGCTACGCAAGCTGAGAAAGAGTCAGATATTTTCACCCGGAAAGCCCAGCTAAGAGCAAGCCGTACCAAGAGTGACTGCCATATTGATAGTTGTTAATCGTAAGATGGTAATCACCCTCTGATCCACAAGGGCTGGCGACTGCTCACCTGAGAAACCCCGGCTAGGCTCATCTTAGGACTTCAGAAAACAAAACAGCTATACCAGCATAGTTTTCTTGTGCTGCTCGCCCTACCGATGAAGACGGGCTGTTCAAATGCCAAATACAGGTTTTTTTAAAGTAGTCCATTTTTCTTTATCATTTAGGTGTTATTCGTGTCATTGGCAGTTCGTTTCACGTTAATCCTCTACTCGAATATCCACGACTATGTGTTTCATGTGAGTTACTGCTTCAGAATTTCTTCGTTCACATCGATATCTGTTTTCCGATTGAGGTCAATTTCACCGACGTTGACTACAACGTTTATAGTGACGCTGCTCGTCATGTGGCTGCTGGAGAAAGTCCTTTCAAGAGAGTAACATACAGGTAGTGTCTCTTGTTACGTTTCATAAATTCTTGTAGTCATTCTTTTATGACTTCCACAGAGGGATAAAAGACTTGATGAGCTTTAGGCGTAGGATCGGACTATTGACCACTTATGTCGTAGGGCACCCCTAACCACTCCCCGCACGCGTCGAGGCTGTTGGTAGTACAATTTATTGCGTACAGTTTAGTGCGGTAAAATCATGGGCCGACATTTAGGCGGTATCACCTTCTTCACAGTCTTGAAAGATACATTGTCGAGGTCAGAAAATTTGATAATTGTGTTTTATTATATTGCATAGATTGCGAGTCAATTTGACCCTTAGAGGCTCTGAAGAGGCGATACGGCCAAAACATCAGCTTTTATCTTATCGCGCTAACCTGTGATCGGTAAATTCTGCTCAGCAGCCTGGCATTTGACCAAGAAGAGGAACACTTTTAGGTACTTTTCCATTAGTCGGGAGGAAACGAAGAAACGATCCCTCCTGCTGGACAAGAACTTTTTATAAGAATGTTTTTTTAGCAATCAGCTGTAAGCTCAAATCTCTGGCTAGTGCGCCATGTGGCCATTTTTTTTTTTTTGGAAAAGCCTTTTTCTAACGCTTCAGCGAAAGAAAAACGTTTGTATTTTACACGGGCATATTTGTCGCAAGACAGAGCTCTTCCTTCAGACTATTGGTAATCGTTCGATACCGTTATATGCAGCTATTCCAACGTTGTGCTTATTTTCCGGAAAGACCTTCTCTGTGCAGTGCAGCAGGAAAAATACGACTGATTCACATGCGCGGGCATTTGTTTTTCGGCTAATCTACGGCCTGTGAAAAGTGGCACAGAGGAGGAGAGGGGGGCTGCCCGTGATTTCAACACAGCGATTGATCGACGGTGCTGAGGCGGCTTACATGTGAAATGCGATTTTTGCTGTTCAGTTGGGAATTATTTCTCTGCTTCGAAAAAAGCTCTAGATAAAGCGCTCGACTCTGATACAACAAGATTTCCTTTACACGTTCATATACTTTTCGTGCTTTCAGCGAACGAATAGGGAAACGCGCGGCCGGTTTAAAACATAATTTTATTTGAATGCTACATCGTTATAAAAGGGTCTTTTCAAAGGACGCTTACGTAGCGCACTAGCCAAAATTTGAGCTTTCGGTTGATTAACAACACAATCAGGAAAAGTTCTTGTTCAGCGAAAGCGCCGTTTCTTCGTCCCGTGCCGTTTACCGAAGAAGATCACTTTTGTCTTTTCTATACCGCCAGCTCAATATATAGTCGGACCTGGGAATTTTTATACTGTCGGCTTTGTAGAATACCCTCATAATCTGTTGTTTTTTATGCTCTGAGTCCTTTCAGTTGCGTGTACATTTAGGTATACACCAGCGTTAGCATGGATTCTTCTACCAAACAATAAATACCGAGATTTTGGTGAGCAGCTCTACATGCTAGTCATTTTTGCCTGTATTTTCGATATAGGCTGAATTTCAACGATCTTTATCAACTCGGAGAAATTCCGTTCAGGAAAATATCTGTTCTGTATATTTGACGTTATCGTTGGTTGGATGCACTTTGAGATCCTGGATAGGAAGTCCAGAAAATACGCTAAACTATCGAACAGGTGATATTACTTCTTCTTTTTTTCTTACATCTTGACAGCTTGCCTCAACATCATCAGAGAGGAAGTTCAGTTCTACTGTAAATTATGTACACTAGAATAATGGCTTTCAGCACTAAAACTCGGTCTAGTTTTCTACGGAGTCGAGAAGATAGCGACGATCAATCTGATGATCGCTTTACGCAAGCTGTTGTTCTATTTTGGCTAGCAAATCCTTCAACCGCAATCATATCAGCTAGGTTGTTATGAATCTGATCTTGGTTCTTTTTCCTGCTTTTTATGTGCATTTCCCAGGGTAAAAAAATCTGATTTTAGCTATGCGGACTTCAAGATAAAGCTTAGATTCGAAAGTTTTTGATGTTTTCTACTATTTAGAGGTAACGCAGACGTACTGGTATGTGCTGCAGTGCTTTTTACACTCTATCTGCTAGACAAAGGACATGTTAGTTTGGAGATTTTCTCCTCTCTCTTTCTTATTTCGGGAAACTCGTGAGGTTTCGTACTACTGTTTCGAGTGTTATATCATCAAAGATGCGATAACCAATGTTTTGTCGACGAATCAAAGTAAAATATCCACTTAAGGAAACTAGAAGTATTTATTTTGAAAGAATGTTACAGTATTCTCGTGGAGGTCATATTTTTCTCCGCTTCTTTGATTCCAGATCTTCCCGTAGTATCTCCCGTATCTTTTATGTTCGCCAATTTTACTCAAGAGGTTTCTTTCAGTGGCTCTTAGCGGCACTGGCTCATGGAATGTTAGCGGTTCATCTTAAAATATATCCGATAATATACCTGCCATCCATATTTCTCCATTTGTGCCGTTTCTCTGCTTGTTCCGGTATATCAGATCTTTTCAAACAACTCTTTACAAACTGGAAAGGATTCACTTATGTTGCGGTTTGTTTGTTTTTGAAGTTTGATCGTTTATTTGAGCTGTTCTTTGTACGTAGTCGTTTTAATGCGCTCAAGATCTGTTTGTTGTAGAACATTCTCTTTTAAGGTATGCACTGGAAGCTTTGCGTTAATAGTAGTATTCTTCTATCGAATCTACGGCGATAATTTCATAGAAGAGTTCCTACTTTATCATATAAAACGACGAGATATTAGGCATAATTTTTCCCCGTATTTTTATGTAAGTTGGTGTAATTGCTATTTTTAAATTTTGATGAAATTTTTCTTTTCTAGTCTTGTGTCATTCCAGCTCCTTTATCTGATCGATGGAGAGGAGACAATTTCAAAAGTCGTTGGATTTTTTGCATTTTTACCACAATTATTCCTCATCGTATATTTTGCGTTCAGGTAAGACATCATCGAAGGAAAAGGTTTTACCCATCTTTGCATTCATTCTAGATATCATGATGATCTCCCATTTTGCTGGTTTCTGACGACTTTCGCATTTGTGACGTTCAACAAAGTATGCACAAGTCAGTACTTTGTGTGGTATATTGTACTGCTTCCTCTAATAATGGGTCGAGTCAAGGTAGAGTCTCATTCAATTCTTTACTGAATATCAAACATATTGAGGCTGTTATAGCTAGACTTTTATAAATCCTGGGCCTACTGTTTGTTAGCCTCGGCAGATATCTAGGCTTTCAGAACTTTTCTTCGATAAGCAAATCTGAAATCGTTAATAATAGTGTTTAACGAATATAATCATGCAGCATAATAATAATAATGATAACAATAGTGATAGTGGTAATAATACTAATAATACAATGGTTGACGTTTTGGCGGCTTCGCCTTCTCTACAGCCTCAAACTTGGGTAATTAAAGTTTAGTATATTACTTTATTAGATTCTTGTATTTAATGATTAAAAATCGTTTCTCAACAATAGATACAGAGAAGTTTTTTCTTCGAAAATTATGAACCTCAGTGCAGTATGTCTCCCATCCTTTTAGTTCATTCATGACAAAACTTATTACAGCTTCCTTTGAAAGAGGTCGCTTTACTGATCTCAATGTGGTTCGCTAGTCAGGGATTGTGGTTGCTATTTGCGTATCTGTTTGAATTCGAAGGATGGCACACCTTTGAGTGGATGTGGGCCGCATCGATGGTTTTCCTCCTTGTAAACAGTCATATTATGACTAAGCTGATACGTGCATATTTACCTCCATTGGCTTCGTCTAAAATAAAGGACGAGTGATAACTAGGGTAATTAGTTCATATCATATGGTGTTAGTGCTTGATGAATTTGTGTTGTATTTGTGTAGTTTAACGGTCCAAGTTCGACGCTAGGAAATCTTCGTGTTTGTCACATCGCTTTGACGGCCCGTTTTTCCGCCTTTCTATGGCTGGTATCCAATTCAAGCCATCCTAGTTGTCTTTGGAGCAATCAACCATCTCTTTTGCTGCGATTTTCTTTCGATAATCTTTTCCCATGCTCAATATAGCGATCAGCGTTAGATAAGCTATTGATTGATCATAAAATATGCAGCAGAAGATTTCGATACGACAAAATGATGGATCTCACATTAACCCTTACAGGCCATGGACCAAATCCTCTGCGTGTCTGATCACTCAGCGTGTTGCATCTAACAATGGCACACTAGAGATAGACGATACTGTTACGTGCCACCCTATGCATAGTTAGACGCAACTTTCTGGGGTTAGACACGCAGAGGGTTGGGTCCATGGTCCCGTGCCAACTAAGTTTACTTATGATAAACCAGTACACAAGAGCAGTCACTTGTATTACCGCTTGATGCTAAACTTTGCAGGTGTATTGAGATTTTTTTCTAAACAATCAGTTGTTATTTCCATTTTCTGTGCTTTTCAAGCTTATTCCATTCATAAGATTTCATTCTAAATTAGAGGGTGATTTATCGCTTCCCAATCTCATTCACATTGTTGTAAATAGTGCGAAATAAACAATTAATTCCAATATATCTTCTCTGCTAAAAAGGTTATAGTTTGCAGTCTTACACGTATGTTCGCAGCACTTCTCACCATCTTGGTTCGCGGGTGCTTTTTTTCTTGTTGTTTTGTTTTTTAGCTTTGTTCTCTAAAACGTTATATTTTGGTGAGTTTCTCGTGATCCCTCGAATCATCGAAAGCATCTTTCACTTGTTATATTTGTCGTACGTCGTATGTTCCTTTTACTAGGTAATTACGGGTGTGAACAGGTTCTTGCAGTCTCATATCTTTACGAAATCAAATGGTGTTCTACTTGATCGGTCTAGGATTAGGTGACGTCGAAGATATCACCGTAAAAGGGCTAAATATTGTGAGGTATGCGGTTAAACTGCCAACAATTTACCACTCAGTGCTGAGCATTTTAATTCAATGTTTAGGAAGTGTAAGCGGGTCTACATCGAGGCGTACACCAGTATTTTGTGTTATGGTTTGGATACATCGAGATTAGAAGAATACTATGGTCGTGAGGTGGTCGAAGCGGATCGAACAATTGTTGAACAGAAATCAGGTTAGTTTTCGCCTTTTTCGGAATCTACCTTTACGCGACCACAGACCCAACTCTCCGGTGTCCAACCCCAGCGTGTTGCGTCTGACGGAAGCACGCTGGAGTTAGACGCCAATGTTAGACGCAACACTCTAGGGGTTAAGGACGCACAGGAGCCCCGTAAGGGTTAATCCTCGAGAGAAGAGTACGCGGCGCAGGCCCTTAGTTCAATCCCTTCTAAGCTGAACAGCACACTCATGCTTTTGTTAGGAGCGGCTCACTCCTTGCCGGCAGTCCGCATACGAGAGCGACTGCCTGTGGTGAAAATTTGGAGAATTTCTTTCATACTCTGAAAGTTCACATGTATCCCAGATTCTGCTGAGAAACAACTGAACCAACATCGAATTCAGGCTTTCATTAACCTCAGTGTGGAAGATCAATTTTCTGCTTTGACTGAATATGATAGAAGATGAGTAGAGATAGCATAAATAACTTTCTTTTCGAGTGTTTTTGAGACCTTGCCCAGAATATTATGATCTGGTGACATATTTTGAGCCTTTCATGAGATCTATTATGGCCTTTCGGTTCAGTCACCTCTACAAGGAGATATCTCCCACATAAGCGGAACCGACGTCGAAGTATTTACACTTGCCGCAGGCGATAAAATTACCTAACGGCCAGTCGATTGCTTGTGACTGGTAGAACGTATACTGTCATAACTTTTTTTGATAAGGCTATAATGCCGAAACATCTGTCCTGCACTATATGAGTGCCATAACAGACCTCATTAAAGGTTCATAATATTTTATCAGAATTTAGAAGTAAATTATTTCAGAAACCTCATTTGTGCTCATCAATATGCATGCTATGCATTTTATCGAAACCATCCAATTTTAAATATTAAGCTACTAGTAATTTTATAATATGACTAGTCAGAGACCGTTCTGCAGAGTGATTAACTTTGTCCGGAATCACCGAACATTGTTCCAAGGAATGATCAATTAGCAGACACCATGAAGCTTATCAGAGTTTTTTCTAGAGATCTTAAGTAACCTAATATGAGTGTTATTAAGATGAAATACTGGACGGTGCCGATGTCGATGACGTTGCAATGCTTGTCGTAGGAGATCCTTTTGGCGCAACAACGCATACGGACCTCGTTTTACGTGCAAAACAGAAGGCTATACCTGTTAGTGAGAAGTTTCGACATTCCGTTTCCTTAAATACTGTCTCTTCGTCGTTCAGGTCAAAGTTGTCCACAATGCCTCGATCCTGAATGCTGTGGGATGTTGTGGTTTGCAGGTTTGTTTGCTATTTGTTATATTAGGCTGATGCAAAAGTAATGGCGGTTTATGTATTGTTGAAATATGCCGTTTGATGTCTGAAGTAAATCTGGTTGTGTTGTAGAATCATTTTAATGCTCTGTCTACTGGCTTTGAGAAACCGCCATCACCAACCTTTTCTAACTCGTTTTTCGCTTTGCATTTCTTACAACGTTTAATTGCTGTTTATTTTATTTCTGTTTTGAAGAATGGAAAGGATTTTGGCTGGTGCAAAAGTTGTGGCGGTTTCAAACTGTGAATTTAGCATGGGTCGTAAAGCAGCAGGACAATTATCAGCATCAACAATGCATTTAGTCCAGGAACTTCTGACAAGAGTAAAGTGCAGCGGTGTTGCAAGTGGTTTCGTAAAGGAGAAGCATCTCAACAATGTAAAACCGCAATCAATTTTTGTATCAACCTCATCAGAAGTCATTAGAGAAGCAGTCAACAAAACTCATCCTCATGAGGCTATACAGAATGTTGCAGAAGAACTCAACGTCGACCATTTTACGGTCGCTCGCCATCTGAAACAGATTATGCAGGTGGAAAAGGTTGGTGATGGCAGTTTTTTAAAGCCAGTATACAGCCACATGTCGCACAACGAAGGCTCCGAAAGTTCAA
This sequence comes from Parelaphostrongylus tenuis, assembly GCA_019055375.1. Classification (NCBI taxonomy): domain Eukaryota; kingdom Metazoa; phylum Nematoda; class Chromadorea; order Rhabditida; family Metastrongylidae; genus Parelaphostrongylus; species Parelaphostrongylus tenuis. The sequence goes on along the minus strand of JAHQIW010006752.1, from coordinate 176,335 downwards.
CAAATTGAACTACGAAGTTGTGCCTCATCCTTCATACTCGGCGGACCTCGCGCCCACTAGCTACTATTTCTTCAAGCATCTCGATAGCTCTTGCAAGGAAAACTCGTTCACAATCAACCGGACGCAAAGAAAGCTCCGGTTTTTATGTTACAGAAATAAATAGCCTAATTTTTCCCGTTGGAAAAAATGTGTTGCTTGTAGTGACTCTTATTTTGATTGATGAAGATGTTTCTAAGCTTAGTTATCATGATTCAGAATTCACGAAACTGAAGCCGCCATACTTTTGTATCAGCCTAGTAATAGTAACGTTCATATTTTACGATGTTCGGTGATGAAGAGAATTATTTTAATGTTCTGCAACCAATGAAGTATTGGTAGGCATCAGCGCTAGTTCTTAACCCATCGTACTGAGGGAGATGGCGTGATTCGATTCGATTCAATCCACAGGTTTCTCTCTCGTGAAGGCTTTTCGGTCAGTTGGTTAACACGGGTGTGTTGCGAGATCCTAAATGAGCAACTAGATTCGGAAACTAGAGGGCACTGTGTTCTGATCTGAGTTATAGCCCCCTTTGAGATGAATTGGCTTCTGTCTTTACTCTTCGAGATCAGCATGTTTCACATACATTTCATCTTGTTCTTGTATATGTGCATGTGTATGTATATGCGATTTTTGGGTCAAATCGCCTAAGACCTTGCAGTGAAGCGCTGCAAAGATACGCAAGAAGCGGTGTTGGTCGTCATTCCGCCAGAGGTGATTTTGCGTTTGACTGGAACGCGATGTCTGTGTACATACGTTCCAACGTAGACTTTCTATGGAACTCAGGAAAAAGAGTGATAAACTGTTTTCTTGAGATAGTCGTTCTCTAGTCCCGTTCCCAGAAAGGAGCGAAATTTTGTGTGCACGGAGACTTTATGTCCTTTCCGAGTAGAATGAGACATCGAGATTGGTAGATTGAACTATTTTTCTCAACTGTGAAGAATGTTTCTTCTTTTTCGAAGTTATTTTTGTGGTTTTCAGGAAATGTCATTGTTTTAGCTGTACAATTTTGGTGAAACGGTATCCATTGTGATGTGGCTAGATGGTTGGGAACCAGACAGTTATTATGACAAGATCGCGTCAAACATGGAGAAGGGATTTCATACTCTCTGTCTGCTTGGTTGGCATTCGTAATACTTTTTTTTCAATTTTCTCTTTTCCTCAGTATTTTTTATATACTAAAAAAATAGTAATTTTTAGATATAAAAACGAAAGAACAATCAGTTGAGAATTTGATGAGGTCTGTGATCTATCTTGTGCCCATTGACTGTGATTATTTGATTTGTGGTTGATAGAGGGTTTTCAGAGGTAGGAAGATTTTCGAGCCACCCCGGTACCTCACTTGCGCCGAAGCAGCACGTCAATTGTTAGTCATACTAGAACGTAAAAGGGAAGCTGGAATTCAGCCAGGTTGGCATCTTTTTATGTTCAAGAATAAACACTCAAACTCACTGAAATTGGGCTGTCTTAGAACAGTGTTTGTCTATTTCTATACTCTGTGAGAAGTTCGGAGCCTTTTGCAAGGTTGTAGCGTCATAGTCATGCGTACGTTTCGGCAGTGTCGCCCGCTTCATCAGTGGCCCACAGCCCCATACTGAACCCTACTTTATAGCAAAGATGTGGAGATGTTATTCATAGTGGTAGCACGTGATATTGTGTTAGTTGCACCACCGAACGTGCGTATGGCTCTGACGTAACAACTTCGAAAAGGCTCTAAAGATTGTCATAGACTATGTAAAATGTTGAAAGCGAGATTTGAAAACAGTAGAGAAGATGGATTTCTACATATTTTTATACTGCACCTCCTCGATCTGGTTAGTTGACTCACTTCATTCAATAAGGTCTTCTCATTTTTGTGTGTAACTTCGACTGATAATCGAGGACTATCCTCATGCATGTCGTTTAATGCTGAACGCGTAGATGATCCTTGAATCTTCGACTGCTTATGCAAGTCTCCCTGACTCTTTGCCACAAGCAGTCGTGGGCGTTACGTGTATTGAAGGGAACTTGTCCTAGAAAAACTGATATATTCGGCGACTTTGAGGATATGAAGGGTCGGTCTGGTTGGCCCCATACAAAAACAAGCAACCGTGATTGTTCGGCCTCTAACATTTACAGTATTGTGAGAAATTTTCGAAGAACAATGACTGATTTTTGCTCATTGGGAAGTAGTGAAGTCAACTAACATAAATAATCACGATTGAATAATCAAAAGACTTGGAAAGAGTACGACTATCTTCTTTCAATACACTTTTACACAGAGCAGCAGTAGCAATATTCCTTTGTTGAAATGACCTCAGTTGAAAGCAACTCATAACTCCAGCAAATTTATTTTCACTGCTATATTATAATTTTATTTTATAGCATACAGCGAGTCTTCACCGTGTGTTGGGTTAGCACGAGTGGGATGGGATAATCAAGAGGTATTTCCTTTGAATGATTTCAATCATTTAAAATGTTAATTCTTTCTCGAGCATCTTTAGATTGTGTTCTGTTCCCTAAAAGAGCTGTCACATTACGATCTTGGGCCACCGCTACATTGTATGATATTGCCCGGTCAAATGCATCCATTGGAAATTGATATGCTCAACACTTTTAAGCCTACCGCGGTTTCAATCACTTAGCAGTTTAATCAAGCAAATCTACGACTTTAGTTCAACATTTAATGGTGTTAGTTGTAAGAAGAAAATAGCGCTTCATAAAAATGAAGTATACAGACTAGTTTCAAAACACTGCTTATAGGTATTTGCAAAAAAATCTACCCATCTCCCACGTGCTCTTAAATTCCTAGATGAGATCGGCCTGTGCTGGAAAGTAGTTCTTTATAGTAACTTGAGTAGTTTTTAATGATTTTATTGATTTATAATTTTAATTGTCTCTTATTTATTCTAATTATTTGAACACTTTGAAAAAAAAAACCTGAAGAAATACTTCCCTACCGAAAAGCTCACGTGCTTGTTCGTCTTTTTCTTGTAGAAATTAAACCACTCTCATCTATGAAATTTTAGGGTAGTTCTTTTTGCTATAAGTATCAGGTTGAGGAAAGTCCTCTAACACCCGCCGAAAGTTCGAGGTTTATCATTAATTCCATTAAAAACAATAATAACTATTCTTTGAAATTGAAAACCTTCATTATCCACGATCTTCTACCTACGATCTGCAAGCTTCTGGATCTGCTCGAAATCGCCATCACTTGGGCTTTGAATCAAAAAACTTCTGATAATCCTCCTCAGCTTGATCAAATATCTTGAATCGGCGTCCACGCAGGAAATGTTCTATTGAGGGGAGTTTAGACCATAATTGGAGGGCGCATCATCTGGAATGTTGGCTGTGTGCGGCAAGACGTCGACTTCTTCCAATTAATCAGTCGGGTACTTTTCCTTCAACGCATCGTAAACTCGGTCCAGCTGCTTTCTTACGGAAAAATTCCTGAGATATTCCCACGAATTTACATTGATCGAAACTGTGTGAAACAAATTCAGAATTTTGATTTTTCGTGGTTTATAAGGAACTTTTTCCTCAAGTTAGTAAAAAAAAGGCTTTCCTAAGACGGCAGATTTTCGATACTCATTGTTGTTTCTAAATAACAAACTAAAAATACACATCATATTTAGTGCAATTGGTTTATAATACCCATAGGTGCGTTGCTAAAAAACCACCCAATCAAACTGAACTCGAGCATTTAGAAGTTCTTCACGGTATTTTTTTTTTTTTTTTTTGATACTACGGATGAGTTGTTGTTATCCACAATTGTTTCCTATATATCCAAACAGGTGATTTCACGACACAAATCATCAGGTAAATGAGAATAGTTTTTGGTGCAAATTGTTTTACTTGTTGAAAAATACTGTTGATTAGTATCTAGCCTAAAATTGTTGGCATATGTTTAGTACTATAAAAACGATAATGTTGTTGACATTTTATCTCAGTATGATAAAAACGTTTTATCAAAGTACAAAAATCTTTACACGGTTATTTAATGAGTCTAATCTCAAAGACTAAATTAATCAAAATGTTCTAGAAATCGTAAACACAGCTCTTGGTGCATTGTAACAATAAAACATCTACAAGTCGTCCTTCTAAATAGATATGTACTAGATAGTGGTGCGAAAAACATCCGTAAAAGTGTTAAGCACATCTAATTGGTCAAAATTCCAAGACAATTGTGCCAATTGTCAAAACATTCATAAGAGTGATTATGAAATGAAATGTATCCAGAAGAAATCTATTCTTCGTGTGAAATCGATTTCGATGGAGTGACGCTGTTCGTATTATTCAAGGAAATATAGTTCTTCGGTCGTTTTTTCCAGTTACTGTCCAATGAGAATTTCGTCGTCGCATCAGCCCAATCAGGCCAATATCTCCAATTAAAAAACAAATGCGAATCAACTATCATCGATGTTCTGCTGTTATCATCAGTAACAGTTATATCGATGTGGTTACGTCCCAAATTCGCCGCATATTGTCTTAAGAAAAAAAAACTAACCGGTTTTTTATGCGTTCCACATACTCCATGATGTTTGGACACTCCTTTTTGATAATCTCAAGGTGTTCATTTTCGTATGGGGCGTAGACGATTTGCGCCAATACGGCGAATAGCGTGGCATCGATCTGAGATGAAGCTGTTGTTGAGATGTAAATGACCGTATGCAAGCTTTTTCAACGCATATCTCGATGAAGAAGTTTACTTGCCATACTTCTTGTAATCACTTTATAGCATATCCAACACAGATGTTAAGCCATCCCTTGAGAAATTATTCTCTACTTATAATATACGAACTCTCCTACGCAATTTGCGCGCGGCGAGTATTTAGGCACAGTTGGAAGCGACGACCACATACGTAGATGTTGAAATTTTTTCACCGTAAATATCATCAATTCATGACTTTACTTAATTTTCCTATCAAGATAATTCCGTTTACGAACAATACAGCAGCACAAAGACTGTTGCATTGATCCAAGGCATAGTTCCTTTTTTTATTTCTTGGACGTCATTCCTTCAAACCTAGATAAGTTACTTTTTGGAAGAGGGAACACCTACTCGTGTTGGCTTAAATCCAGTAAAGTAGTGCTTCGAACCGAGATATTTGCTAATTGCACGAATATCGTCACTTCCAATACCGATTTGTTCCTCGCGGCTGTGTTTTCCGATGGCAGTCCATGTTAGCATTGATGTAGTCTGTAATAAGAAGTAATTTACTACATTTAATATATAACCATGCAGCTTACAATCCCAAAACACATAGGGGTAGATGAATAGACAAAAAGGAAAAAGGGATGAGTTACTCCACAAAAGGCAGTCACAGTTGTTCTATCTCAGCAAATGAAATGAGCGCATAAATTTCCTTGTGCCTTCTTATGAATTATGCACTCCAGGCTGGACAAGTTAAAAGATAAATTGCTTTTTTTAGACATCGTGCTACTGATGAGACCACAATGCCAAAACAGCTGTCTAGCACTGTATAAGTGCCATAACAGACCTCATAACAGGCTCAAGATATGTTATCAGACTATTATTGTTTTGAGCAAGGTCTATAAGAACAGTCGAATGAAAAGGTATGATTCAATTTACCAGACACGAGCTCACCGATTGGTCACCGCAATGTGAGGGATTTTATCACCTGACTTGCGATGGTTTGTAATTCGACGTCAAGTTCCTTCATATATAGGGGTTTTCCACTATAGGGGATTCGCTGAATCAGAAGGCACCGTGCTACTGATGAGCCTCCGATGCCGAAACAGCTGTCTAGCACTGTAATTGCTATGCCACAACAGTCCTCAAGATAGGGACAGGATATGTTATAATGTTGAATAAATTGCGATGGACAATAGTATTGAGTTTTACGCTTCACTGAATTTGATTTGCACAGTGAACTAACATTTGCAATCACCAATATAACTGTGCTAAAATCACGTGGCATAATTTGGTGCAGTTTTCATTTGCTTAGATGTCACATCAATCAAATTGTCATTTCTTCCTGATAAGTCAAGCACCAACCCATTCAATTTGGTCAAAGTACCAACGTTTTCATGGTCTCATATCACAACATGGTCAATAATTTCATTCCAAACGGAACATGGAGAAAACTTTTACGAAGTTTCCCCATTAAGAAGAAACAAATTGCCCATTACTAAATCTTTGCACGACACTCTTGTTTATTGTGCGTATATTCTTGAGCTATATCATTAATGAAATCTGACTATTTATAGCAAAATACCTATGATGCTCGACTCACACGCTGCGCGGTTGAGATCACTCACCATGCTCACAAATCTCCTTTTAAATAGTGCAACAATTATTGGACTAAAAATACCATAGAGACTCGGTGGCAATAATTCGGCAAACTAAACTGAAAGTAATTGATTTAGTCTGAGAATTGAGATTGAAAACTATGTTGTGCACCTCTGAAACATTCTCTAGTCTGAACACTTTGTGCGACACCAATAAAGAGTTATGAGCAAGTTCTTCAAATGCTCTTGACACAGCTTTTTGTTCGTCATTCAGATGATCCTCCAATTTTACGCCAAGAATTCGTGTAAGATCGCTGAAACCGATAATGTTTCAGTTGAGTCGCCTCTATGTCACCGATCAATAAGTGCTTAATGCAATGTGTTCATTGAAAACATCTATAATAATGATATAATGTGGTAGCACTGATGTTGAGATTATGTAGAGCATGATCAAACCGTATAATAAATGAAGAATCCGGATATTCGACACCTTCAAACTCAACGAACGGAAGAGTGCCTTCTTTAGATCGAACCGATATGAAGCACGGAATATTCTGGAAAATGTTTTTGACCTTCTATATTGTCAATATCTCGTTTCCTATGACTTACTGAAGTACTACTTATATGACTTATTTGAAAATACTGCTTTCTTTGATGAGTACACGAGTCTTTACTGCACGCTTAATAACAGTAGTTGACTTTTTGGTTCACAGAGTATGGGAAACCTTTTCTGATGCCATCAGAGCTGTAGCCTTGGGGATGAGATTGAGGAAAATCACGGCTTTGAATATTACTGTGGAGAAATCGGTGGCAATGATTGCATTTGCATTGGATACTACAGCAGACGACACAGACAAATAATGAGGAAAATTTTGAAGCAGAGGTCACTATGCTGGATAAGTTACAAGTATCAAAGAATGAACCACGGGGAGGAAAGGGAGGGAGAGAAAGGGGTATGCCTCGTTATTACACGTGTCTCACAGAGTATCTCGAACTAAGTCTTTACGTGGAAGGCAATATGTCAACTTTGTACGATTCGCTTCGTGGAGTACTCCATAGAAGACTCATGAAAACGGTGCGCAAGTGAAAAAACTGTTTTGTTTCTAATGTGATTAGAGTTTAGGTTTTGCGGTTTTCTTTCAATGTTGTGGACTTGGCTTACTAGATCGCAGTCAGCTTGACCTTTCTACTCTCAAAGAAGACGATCGCGCCGTACCGTAACGTCAACTACTGTAAACAAACAGTCCAATAAAAACCTTGTGTATGTTATTATTGAGAAAAAACACGTTATTGTTCAGCGCCGAGGTAAATAGATATTTAGACTTTCAGGATTAACTTGGTTGGTGTGTGCTTCTCACGATTATTTGAACGCCTGTGCTGAGGCAAGCTATTACCTGAGATTCCCATTAATTATTCGGAAGCTTAGGATTCGGCGATTTCGGCACTGTGCCTGTTTTTTGGGCAGGCCTTTTCACTGCGTGGTAGAAGCAAAAATACGAACACGTTTCTCGCTCGGCGCGTATTTTCTGCTCGGCTAGGTTATGTGGATGGTTTTTCAGGTCTAGCCTAATGATAGCATAAATCATGGTAAACTTGTAGCTAAATTTGATCTATAGGAAAGTCTCCATACAGCACTGTAAAAGCAAAAAAAATCACGTTTCATCCTCAGAGTTTTCTTGGCACACGAGAGTTATCTCTAGAGGGACCAAAGCATATGACAGTGCAGAGAAAACTATAAAGTCTCGAAGTAACGTCAAAAACTTAGAGTTTTTTTCGAAACGTAGAGGAAAATTAAGTAACGGAAATTCTGCGCCGCTTGCGAATTGAGCTGCGTGATCGATTACCTGCCGTCCCAAGTGGGATAACTAAAAAAAAAAGAATGAAGGCAATTTTGCAATCTATTTGGCCATATATCGATGGAACTAGGTGACCCTCAATTCGACAATCCTCAAGAAGCAATTCTACTTGATGAGCAATTATTTGGGCAGCGGCAGCGCAATAGTTAGAGAAACCGTACTTTACACAGGTCGCTGGCTCGACCTCGCTAAGCGATAATCGACATATCCGACCTACAATTGATAATTTGATGACGAAAGTCTTCATAAATGCAGTTTTTTTTTTGTACAAAACTCATAAAGAAGAACTCTGTTGACTAGCGTTGGAAGCATGCTCGAGAAAAATTGCAAGTTCACCTCATATGGTATCTCAGCCATACGAAGCCATGTTTCGACCTTTAGACAAGGAGCTGATGGACTTGGCAAAATCCTTGTACGTGGAAATTGATATAGATAGACGATTCCTAAATGAAGCGTCGCTAATTTGCTCCAAAACCTAGCGAACAGTCATAAAAACTGGTTTATAGACTAGTCTCAGCGAAGCAGATAGTAAACAGCAGAATATCTGTAATCGAATTTTGTATAAAAAGAAATACAAGGCTGATTTTCTTTTGATGGTTCCAAGCTTCATTTTGTGCATTACTTAATATGAACAGAATTTTGAAGAAACGTTTGAGAGAAAAAGCAAAGATCAATATAAAATAAAGCCGTTGGGATTCATACCGCTTTTCCAGTCCTGTTTCACTGGACTCTTCCTTGACCTAGTTGTCAGCCATTTGTACGGAATATAGAAAGCAAGCGCTAAGCCACCAGCGACAGCCGCTTTGCCCCAATTTGGTAAATCTTGTAGTTGCTTGTTAAGCCCGTCCAAGCTGCTTGTCATACTGAAAATCAGCCTCGTTGACATCGAGTAACGACAAAAAACGTTCTCTTAATCATTCAAAGTAGATTGATTGAAACGAGAAGAGAACACGGAAAATGACATTTACACAAACGTGATAAGGAGAAAGTGAGAAAAATTCTGATATCATCATTTCATGGAAGTCGATAAGAATCAAAAAACCACACGACAGGATAGAAGGGATAAATTCCACAACGTTGACCAATACTGCTGACGAGTGATATCACAAATTGACACATTATTGAATTCCTGGAGCGCACGTAACACTATGCTATGGATCTCGCTCGATACGTGAAAAGCTCTGGTTTGACCTTATGGTGTGCAATCAAACAACCAAGCAATCGCTACGAGATTTTCTTGAAAAGAGCTCCCACCGATTTCACATAGACTGGCGATTATCTATGTTGAAAACTTGAGAACATTCTACATCTGCTTTCACCAAAAATGCAATAGAACGTACCCTAAACGCATTCGACAACATCCCATGAAAAATGACCAAAGATCCTGAACTAACAGCTGAATCTACCCGAAAATCCGGAGATATTCCATAGATGATGGATGCGAGGAAATAACGCGCAATATATGGCTAGTTGTATAAAAAAAACAATCCTCTGCGGCAGTTCGTATACTTCATTACTATTTGTCTCAAAATGTCCAGGGAACACTCAAACTTATTATTCGTCTCTTCAAACTTTCAAGTCAAGAAAATTGCATCGTCGGTTGAATAGTTCAATTTTTTACACGTTGCTATACTTACAACGGAATGTCATCAATGCATATCAGGGAATGCCTCTTACAAATGAACTGCACATTGATGGTCTTTGAAAATTCTCGCAACTAAAGTTACTTTTATTTGTCATATTTTTTTCCAGTTGCTCATTTTGGTGTACAAAAGTTCGTTTCTAAACTCCATACAATCAATCGCTAATTTGACCAATGTAGTAGATTTGACGTGATTCGATCAGGGGAGACTTTTATCCGTAAATTCCCACTTGAATTATCATTTCGGGAGAGAGACTATTACAACTGAAAAGAGTGTGTGACTGAGAAAGTGTGACAAGTGAAAAATGAAGAAAAGTCTGCCCTCATGAGTTGGCGACGCATGCATTGTGCGGCATTTATTCGGAAATTGGTCCACTGTATTCCAATATTCAATCGATACAGTGTGGATATGTAAGGAACAAGAGGATAAGAAAGTCAAAAGTTCCTCGCATGACTTTAACAACTACACAACTACATCAAATGCTGACATTATTTCTTCACACAATAAAGCTATAAGTGAACAAAAAATATGGGGGGAGGGGTAGTTTACAAAAGAACATGGAATACAGATACGATAAATGAAACACAAAATTGTTTTCCAAATCGCCAAGGAAAACCGATCTGAAGAACGTAAGTCACATTTGAGGAGGTCGGAGCGACATAAAATTGTCAGTGTGGTCGCTATGACATCCATTTATGTCACACAAAGCGCAGCGAAAAGTTATGCGTCGTTAATTTCGCAGCAAAACTGAAATTGAGCGTCCCTGCGAGGGTGTAATTGTGTCGTACTGGAGATAGGTATACCTACATAACGGAGAAGGTGACGAACACCTATCATCAGTGATTGACGACGACCATGCGAAGTTGATCATCGAAGCCACCCTTCTGAGAAAACTGCTCTCCGAGTACTAAAATAACCTATTGATCATATATACAAGGAACCTGAGATATGAGTAAAACTCGGAACTTCAATTAGGATGCACACTTGCGATTATCCTTTCAGCTGGCCCACGTGCTTTCTGATACGCCAACCAAGTTCTTTGCTCTGTGTTTAGGGCATTTTCAACTCTGATTGTGCTGCAAGTTATCTCCCGCTGCCGGAAATGATGATAGCAGAAATCGGCATGGAAAGCTACACTGAAGCTGCATTCGAAATTGTCACAATGTTTCAACTATATATTTACACTTAATTTTTTCTAATGGGGTAAATGAAGTACAATCACAAGGGGGCCTCCACATGTGCTTTAGGGAGCCACAGATGTAAAAAGTAAACCGGAAATTTGATCATAAATTCAAGAGATAAGACAAATAATATTTTTCATGTTAGAAAAAATCAAAAAAACAATAACCCTGTATAAAAATATCTTCTATAGTACACAACTCTGGTGCAATGAATACGGCTCTAACTAATCGGATTGCAGAAATGAGCAAAATTCGGGACCTCAGGTAATTTTCAAACTCACGATTACCATTATAGAATGCTAACATGCTATCTATTACGTCAGCCAAGGCCCTTGCTTTGTATACCTTACAGACATGTTAACTATCGGTACTATCAACAAACACCCGTGAAATGGAACAAATCATTAATCACCACTCAGCAGTCATTTATTATTTTTTTTCTCATTAGAAACGTAAAAAAAAAGAACAATCGAAAAATGAACTCCCCATCAAGTAAACCAATGATAGACAGTGACCGCTTTCTTTATTTTATTTTCATAACAAAACCGATCCTGTTACTGAATGCATAACGACGTGGACAGAAAATGAGTTTTTTTTTACCATATCTTAGTAGTTCAGCTCATTGGCTGAAGCGAAACGAAACTCCTAGGCATTTTTCAGAGTCAAGTTGTACCAGAAGATTGGTATGAAGTGTGCGTACTAAATCAAATACGTCAATGGTTGGTTAATGACAGCAGCGATACTTTATATCGAAGATCTGTGGTCTCGGTGAAGTGGTGACAGCACGCGCCCACCCCAGTAACACTGGTTCAACTTCCCGCTTGGGTAGAATGTTTTGCATATTACTCAGCATCCTTGGATAAACAACTACAATATCAGAAAATTGCTGCTTGGGCAGTGAAATAAAACTTGCAATGTTTTAGATCAAAGGAATAGTAAAAACATCTACAAGAGCTCCATGTCAGCGACAGGGATCAGCTTAGGAAAATATTTCACGGTAAAAATCACAATTATGAATTACCCAGTAACCATTCACATGAATGGTGTGAGTTTTGGAGAGTGAGAAACAACGACAAATTCTCGTGGGAGAATTTTCGCTTAGGACTTTGCATAGAAAATTGCAAAAATCTGAACTACCAGCTAGAAAAAAACTTTCTGGATTGTGGTGCAGGAAGAAAATTAAGTTAAAATCATTAAGAATTCTTGGTTTCTCCAAATTCTACAGAATCATAACACATCATGCTATTACTTTTAACCTGCTAACGAGCGAAGAATGCGTGAAGAAATGAAAGTGCACACATCAAAAATTCATCACTAGTTCTAATTTCCTTCAACTAACTAAATTAGCTTAGACCTCTAGCTACTGCGCTACGTGGCCGTTTTTTTTAGGAACACCGTTTATAACGCTGTGATATTCATAGTAAAATTATGTTTTACATCGGTAGCGCACGGAAAGTATTTCATCAAGTAGGGGATATCTTGTAGTGTCAGAGATATCCGTTTAACCTGAAGTTTCTATCGAGACGAAGAAAAGGTTCCTGATCGAATGACAAAAGTCGCATTTTACATGTGATGCGCTAAGGTATTTTGGACGATCGATGGCGGGCCACCGCCTCAATCTACGCCTACGACGCTCCCCGACTGCAGATTAGTCGGTAAGCAAGCGCGCCGAAGATGTCAAACTTGATTTTATCTTCTTTGCTCTACTACAGCAAAACGGTCTTTCCAAAAAATAAGCACAGCGTTGGAGTCGCTATCAAGTGCTTACTAGTAGTTCAAAAGAAGAGCTCTATGCCGTGCGAAATATGTGCGTGTGGAACACAAATGCTCTCCCTTCGCTGAAGCGTTACTAAGGAACTTTTTCATAAAACTCCCACATAGCGCGGTAGCCAGAGATTTATACTTTCAAGTATCATTAACACGTCCATGGAAAGTTCTTGCACAGCACCGCGGGAGAGATCATTTCATCCCGTGTCATCTAACGCTAAAGTGACAATATATTTCGGCTAAAAAAGACAGCTTCAATTCAAGAGTCATCATAAAATATACCACACTCTACGTGTACTTAGTTAAACTTGAACGGTCCGTCTTCAAGAGTTTACGGACCCCAGCACTCGAAAATGTGCTGGTTTACGTTTTTGGTTCCGGAGTCCCGAGGTAAGTCTAGCCGCGACTTCCTTAGGTCGTCACCACATTACCGCAATCACCGACCCTCCTGGATCAGAGGGAGATTACCATGTTACGACTGGTAGCTACCAAGACGGCGGTCATTCCTGGTACGAGTAAATGTGCGCATTAGTTAACGTATCAACATTGAGGAACAAAAACTTGAAAATGAAAAATAAATGTGTGATGACGTCAATGACCCTTTGGAAGATCCAAAAATGCTGTGTGGTGTACAAAACTTTAGACCTCAAGCGGAAGTTGAACGCGTATTTCACTCTTACTATAGAAGCGGCAAACCACCACACTAGCGAAGTCGCGTCTCTGCTACCACTGTTTTGCGATATATTAGGTTGGCGCAAAAGTAACTGCAGTTCCAGACCGCTGTGAGATGCGTCGCTTTAAAAGCTGAACGATCGTAAAAAGGTCGATGTTGAATTCTTCTACAATATCTCGTACCCTTAAGAGGATCATTTCAGATAACTGCTCTCAACTGGCCGTTAGAAGGAAGGCATCTGATCTTTGCTTCATTGTAGATCTGCAAAACTCTAGTCTCCTTTAGGAAACATGAACCACCACTGCACTGTAGTTTCGTTAGCAGTTCGTGGACCAAATTTTGTCGATATTGCGAGTTGTCTCTGCTGCTTCACGACTCATTCTAAACTCCAATAAGAAATTAGCTCGAATTAGTTTTTTGTCCAACATCTTCTGTAGTCTAAAACAAATATTATCTAAACAATAAGTGGTAGGTCACTAATAACAGAACATAAACAATGCGTATCAGAATGATGTATGATATTTACACATTTGTTTGAGAATATAATCCAGTATCAAACGATGTACTTCAATAATGTTTGAATCACAATTACTTTTGCACCAACCTACTAACACCACAACACCGCTATAAAAGCGTTAAAATAAGATATTCTTGCAAATTTCGCATGATCCTGATTCGAAATCTGCCGCTCTGACTTTAAAAAAAGGAGTCGACTATGCATTGATGCTTGATTCAATACAATCTATGGCTGTTTTCGGCGCTCAAAGTTCTACAAATACGTTTTCTGATATTGTTTATTGCTTACACAACCAAACAATACAATACTTTTTAAATAATAAACACACATTTCTTTAGAGACTGTTTCTAAATAATGAAATTAAAGTAAGGAAACCGTATCGGTTTTGACCCATGAGGTCAAATTAGGAGACTTTTGGTGCAGATAACTCTAAATATCACGAAGATCAGAACGTTTAGACAAACAGAATAATTTATAAGCTTCGAGCTGCAGATGAGTCGTCTTAAAGAAGACAATGTAAGCACACCAGCAGTTGGCGAGGACCATTTGATAAGGGTGCTGATCGAAGGTAACGAATTCAAAACTACTCAAAGTAACATCAATAAGGCTCTAAAGTTTTAACGCTTTCTGTTATTTGACTTATCTTGGATTATTCGAAAGCTTACATAACATATCGCCATTAACGGATTAACGATTGTCTTTGGCAATTTGAAGGTACTGTGAAGATGCAAAAGGACATAAATTAATGGGAATAAAATTCTATTCAAGTCCACTAACACATTTCACAAGTGCAGATCGATCTCAGTAACTGTTTATATTATTGAACTTCGCTCTTCTACTCTTTACTCTGACAACTTTGTGATGAATGCTGTTATTTTACGAACGAAATCAAGACGTCTGCCACTGGCCACTGCCATCATCAACAGGAAATCTGATAGATGTTGTTCAGACGAACAGACGGAAGAATGCGGGAGATGCGGGAAGAAAATGTGAGATCGCCGAAGCCTCTAACTAGTGATGAGTCATTATCAAAGGCAGAAAGATTCAATGACAATAGTGCAACTTTCCTTTCGATTTCCACAAAACAGAAACTAAAACGTATCATACATACAATTCAAATTGTCATCAAGGTGTTGATATGGAGCAGAAAAGTTCAACTCATGTCTCATAATGAGAATTATATTCAATACCACTTACGGACGCGCCTATTACTCAATCCACTGAGGACCTATTGACTTGAAACGGCAGAGTAGTTTAGCAAGGGAAACAGTGCAATACATATATGACAATCGATGGAACTTTTTTGCTAATTTTACACAAAACGAACAGAGAATTCTTGAATGACTACGACAGAAATATATTCCACAGTTTCATGCAGCTTGATCACCTCAACACTTTAAAATGTCATGAGCGCACCAATTTAATAATTCTTGTCAGTTGCTGCTATTAAATGACTTTCAATAGTTTCCTATTCTGCTGAAATATTTAGTATGATGTCGTTTACGTTTATCCGGGAATAAATGAAGAAATTACTCCTTTTACTGAACATGAATTATTCATAAGAGTGCTGGAAAAGTTTGAAAACTAAAACACTGGATACCGCGCTACGTACACCTTTTTTAGACGCTCTTATAATGTTGTGGTATTCGAAAAAATTATGTTTTACTCCGGCCGCGCATTTTCACTGTACTTCGCTTTAAGCATAAAGAGCATATGAACGTGTAGAGGAATTGACTAGTACGTGATCTAGGGTTTCTTTCATTGCGGAGAAAAAATACCAAATTGAACACGGAACGTCCTATCGAATTCACGACAGGCATACATCCTACACACTAGCTAAAAAACACTGTCGCGTATGTGAAACTTGATCGTATTTTCCCCTTCAATACAGCAGTGAGACAATCTTCCCACAAAATAAGCAGCGCTTTGAATTTCGTGGAAAGTTACGCCTTCGAAGGGTTGCTTGTAATTTGAGGAAAGTGTTTTGTCCTATGAGAAAAATTCGTGTGTGGAACGCAAATGTTTTCTTTCTGCTACAGCGTAATGAAAAGGCTGTTTCGCAAAACGGGCATGTAGCGCAGTAGCCAGAGATCTAAGCTTTCGGATGACTGGGCTATACACACGAGCAATACTTATGTTCAAGAATAGGTAATGTATCCGTGCACTTCACAATAGTTTCGCTCTATGAAGCAGTCGCTCAAAGTTAACTGTGTAGATATAACAAATCGCTTCTTTACCGGGACCTGTTTCTCTGTAAAAACCTTTTCCGCCGTAGACATATTTTTCAGTACATGTTTAGGAACGCTCTAATGTTAAAATTTCGGCGATTTCAAAAGCGTTCCTGGTTTTTGGAAAGTTTTCTTATGCACTGTAGTTGTGGGAATAAAGTCGAGCTCCACATGCGGCGCACGTTATCACAGGATTTTCGTGACTTATTCAGAAAATTTTACCCCGTTTCATGAAGATTTCTGAGTTTTTTGAATTTGAATTGCAGAAGAGACTCTGCTCATCTCTCTATGAGCTTAGCATCTTCATTTTTATTTAAATTGCCAAATGACCACGACGATGAGCATAGGCCTAAGCCTACTCACGTAAAACATTTAAATGTGTAGAGGGAATTTGGAAGTATCAAAAATCGTACATATTGTCTTCAGTTTTTTCCCATTTCAAAGCAGAGAAACAAATTTAATCAAATAACAATAACCGTACACCACATGTGAGTCGAACTGCGGGATCGACCAAGCCGTCCTGAAGACCAAGCACTGCGTGATGATCTAAGTGTGAAAAGTAATCTTCATGTCGACTTTACAGCACTTTCTGAAGATCTTCTAGAACGAATTTGAATTAAGGATTGTCGAAATTTGCGTGCTATCGAATGAGTACTCAAAAGATGATGAAAAGCTCTGAAATCTCAGTCGTGCAAACAGTTTTATTTCCGCTAATGTAGTACCCTGAGAACGTATTCTTAAACAAACAATAGTTTTGGAATCTTTGAAATCTAAGCCTTCAAATAATTAGTAAAAGTCCAAGAACATATCGGAAAAGGCCTTGTCTTTGAAAAACAGATAAATGGGCCCCAATAACGGAAAAAAGCAACAATTTTTTAGTAGTCGACAAGAATTCTTTATTGAACAACTTTTTCAGCAGTGATATGACGTTTTAACTACATAGCCAGATATACTAATTGATATGCAAGATCTTGAACCTCGAGCGGAAGTTGAACCCGTGTCCTACCCTTTGCGTTTGACGCGTGTTAGCCACTGTACTAGCGGAGCTCCTGTTCTACTATTACCGTTTCTGCGATATAAAGTACCGCTTTTATCATCAATCAACCGGTGCAACACCATATCAATTGGAAAAAATGTTAAGTAATGATTTTTTTCAACAACATATATCCAATGGCTATCAGTAGAAATGGGTTTGATTCTCAGTTGTGCAGACCGGGTCAAACCTTCGACGGCTGGTTGCTGACAGAATCAATGTTCTATATCGAATAAAGATTAGTGGCACAATATGAGTTCTGGCGGTGTAGTGTTTAATACACGCTACTAGAAAGAGTGAGACGTGGGTTCAACTTCTGCCGAGGTTCAAAGTTTTCTTCACCACTCAGTATCAATGGGTATAATTCTAAAGTACTTCCAACAAATGAATAAAACATTTCAAATGCTCAAACGAAATTTACGTTTAAACGTCGCTTGTTGTTTCAGAGGACATCGAGGAAACATCATTAGAGGATACCATGATCGAAAAAGAAGCATACTATTTGAAACAATGAGATCTGGGGATGTAGTGGATTGTGAATCGAAAAAGGAATAATCCAGTATTTGGCTGTTCACTCCAAATAGGCGGCAAGTGCAAGGGAAAATCGATTTTGCTGGAGCTTTTAAGCGATGCTGATACACAAAAATACACCATGAGAAGTAACACATGATGACAGAGAAGAAAAAAAGAACAAGCGACGAGATGGAAACTGAATGTGGATGATAGCTGAATGATAAGTGATATACTGATGAAGCTTTATGAAATTATATGCCATGGCCATAAAAATTTTTAAAAAGTAAAATAAACATTGTTTGTGGACTTCTGTGGATCTCCAGTGAGTTAGTCAACAGCTGTGATATGAAATCTGATAACACATCTTGAGCCTTTCATGAGGTCTGTGAAGGCACTTCTATAATGCTAGACACATGTTTCGGCATTGCAGCCTCATCACTGAGCACGGTGCTTTCCGGTTCAATCAATCCCTTGCAGGGAGATAGACGCCGAATAATTCAGATCGCCGCATGTCTGGTGATAGAATTCCCCAATCCGACAGTGCATTAACCCATTCCATAAACTGTTTTTTGAAACTCGCTATAAACATTCAATATAATCTGTAAGAATGATCAAAGCCTCACCGAGGTTGTAACTTCAAAGCCATACACGTGTTTCGGAGCTATCGCCCTATTCATCAGTGGCCCACGCCCCACAGAACCAGCCGTAATCCATCGACTGAAAAGAAGGGTGATAGCACAATGTTATTGTACATTATGCTATCAACCAGATACGTCTCCCCTCGCTTCTATAAAGTAGGATTCTGTGGGGCGTGCGCCACTTATGACGAGGGCGATACTTCAGAAACATGTGATGGCTCTAACGTAGCAAGCTCGGCATGGCTTTGAAAATTCTAAAATATCAAATCGAATGCACTGACCAACAGTTGACCGCTCATGGCTAATAAAATGAATCGCACCTTCACTATCGATTTCATGACTTATTTAGATGATAGATTCATTTTATGAGCCACGAGCGGCCGACTGATGGTCAATGTAATGTTGAGCGACTTCAACACCTGACATGCGGTACTTTGAAATAATTCAGCGTCGACTCGTTTATATGTAGGGGATATATCCCCCAGAAGGGATTGGCTGAACCGAAGACACGGTGCTACTGGTGAGGCTGTAATGCCGAAGCACGTGCTTAGCATTGTATAAGTGCCATAACAGGCCTCGTGATAGGCTCAAGATATGTATGATCATATGTTTTGAACAAGTTCTATAAAACAATCGTATTTGAAGGCGTGATATGGAAGTTGAACTTAGTGTACAGTCGATCTGCTAACCAGTCCACGTTCAAAGAAGAGCAGTCTTGTCATTTTACTGAACTAGATCGAAAGGCAAGGACGGTTTCAACACTTTTTAGTCATTGAATCACCATAAAAGTTTCGAAAACTTTGGTGGGTTCGCCATCATAGTTAAACACAAAAACTTGTGTGGATCATATAAATCACATCACGATATCCACTTGGTGAACAGTTAATTGACTACGCAGATTCTCTCTCTGAAGTCTCGAAGCAGCTCTGTCTAACACGTGCCATCCAGGCGTCATCACCTATTTACTGGTGACTATGGTACTGCTAGCACAACAGTGATTTTTGGCACTTATTTCCTTTTTGACACGCTTCTGAATGGAAATGTCGAACTTTTGGAGCTTCAAAAGGCTTACCATGGCTACTCCCACCGTTTGCCAGATAGTGATTGATTAGTTACCAAAAGTGTTCCTACTTTGTAGTCCGGTTGAGAAATGAATCACTGCTGTGCAGTTTGTCACTCAGAAACACCCTCTACTTCAAACGTGATGAAGCACCATTGAAGCATTGAGTGGAGAAATGTGGATGAGTGGGACGTGGATAGGCCCATGTCCGGTAGCAGACTGAATCCGACAGGTAGGAAGAGGAATCGGATGCGGAAGAAATGTAAAACTGATGTGATGAATTGAAAATGTAAGGGTTGTGATCGATTCATTACAATGAACATTACCACGATGAAAATTTTATACATCGAGCAGTGGACTGTTTCAAATATCGCAGGTGTACAGAACAAAAGTATTCGGATACTTCACTGCAGAACACTTACACATTTCGAAAGTATCTCAACAAAAAACAACAACAACAAAGTGGACCATTTTCTAAGAAATTCAACGATGACGAATGAGTGGAAAAAACATGAGGAAGGTACACTGAACGATTGCTGGGGACTGGACATATTCAAATCCGTTCGCCAATGTATGACATTCTGCTGAAAGGCACTCACCCAGGGCGATTGCTATAAGACAAAATAAACTTTCAGCGTCAACAAACCTCCGAGGGATGCGCCAAGCATTTAGCTCCATCGAGAGTCGTCAGAGGTGATTGAATGCGTATCTGGCCCTTACAATGGCTCGTGGTTGCCTAGGCATGTATCAAGTCAACACAACTATCCTCCCACACAAGTGTGCTCCGATTCGTCGACTTCGGTGGGATGGAAGGCTTGGTGAGCCTTAGGCACGGGACCGAGCCACTGACCACGTGAAGTCATCGAGCACTTCTAACCATTGCACTACACGCCCCATCGTTCGCCACCGTAGCAAAATTATATATAGCACATGAACGTGTCAATGTGTAATTTACACTATTCTCGGATTTTCTAGCCAATTTTTCCCATACTTCTTTTACGTCTTCACCAAAGAACTGTGAGAATCGAAAATACGCTATGTTACAGCGTTCGCGATCGATTTCCGCTAATTTCAGGAATTGCTCTCGTAGTTTAAATAGTTCTAGTCGGAAGATAGCAAACCGTATTCCATTTTACAAAAGCCAATGACCCAAAAACCAACCGAGCGATCAGCAACGAAGACTCAAAAAGCGCAAATGCGGTTATGTCAAGTTCTCTGCCAGCATTCAATATGACATTTGAATGAAGAGACGCTGATCACATTAACAACACGACAACTGCAAGGAATTCTAGACGCATGCAGAAGAACTGCAACAATACGACTGATCGCCCATTCAAGTAAATAAACGCAATTAATGCCAGTACACGCCATTTTTATGTTCCATCCAGGAGCGTTGAAGTGGCTCATGAATATCGGCAGGATGGAAATAAATCAGTAAGGCAATGTCGCATTTCAGACGAAAAAAAGTGGTCAGCGATAAAATAGAAAACTCGAACCAGCCTAGTGCTAATGGAACCAGTTTCTCGACAAAAAAAAAAGGTTTACTCGATCAAAAAAGTGAAAACATACGATAAAGAGTTAAGAACCAGGCGTTACGAAGATTATCGCTGAACTAAGGATTCAAGAAATTACTGGCTGCATATTAGCTCCTAACAGTGAGAGCCATTTGTGACTCACACCTACACGCCCACCTTGGTTAACATCAATGAAGACCACAGCTGAGGAAAAAGTCAGGTGATTATCAGTTCCTCATAAAAGCCTCGTGCATTGGGACCTAATTTTTGACACAGCAGAGGTGACTGAAGATGCATTTGATTTATACAATCACTAACAGCGGCTTAGCGATGTAGCATGCCAGCGTTTTTTATCCTCCCACACAAGTCTCTCGCAACCCCGAGTGGATTAGTGGGAGAAAAGTTGGGATCGAGCCAAGCATCGATCCCTTGTTTATAGGAGGATATTTCTGAATCCAAATCATTTAGCTACACGGCTACCTCAGCTCGTACATCAATTGTGCCATATTGACTAGTCATCACTATTACAAAAATTAGATGAAAACCTCAAAAATTCAGAGCAAGAATCCTTGCTCCCACTAAAAAGGCCGGATTCTGCATCCAGTAACCTCAAATGATGCTCGATGGAATTGAATCCATGATGCATCCCTCAGAGATTAATCAGCGCCGGGAGATCGATTCATTTCATCCTTTTATACAACTGCTTTTCTTGGAAAGATTGTGAGATACGCGGAATCGTTTGAACGTAAAATTCGTCGATGATTGAATAAAAAAGACGTAACCGAAATTCTAAACGAAATTCTTTGTGATGCAAGTGAAAAAAGGGTTGTCAGTTCACAGCTGCTGATTTCCGCGAAAGCTGCAAAACAAACAGAAAAACAGATGTTTAGCTGACTCTTTCGAGATTGCCATTCGTTGTTGGAAGAGAAAAACTAGTTAGTTCGTCTCGTTCTACGTCCTCATCTTTCTTTTTCATTCTCTTGATTTTTAGGCGAAAAGAAAAACGAAGTAGTCAATTTGTATCGTAAAGAAGACAAACGCATGGAAATTGAAACAATAATTCGCTCTCAGTCGATAATATCAAAAGCTATCGAAACGCTTGAGGATCATAAATGGTATTCAAGTGGGAAACAGATATAGTATTCTAACATATTTTGTTAGATATTGAAAACAATCCACTTCCAACATTTACATGGCACATGAAATATAACAAAAAGATAAACGCACAACGTGCAGTTATTGTTTTGGAAATATGTACTTCGAATGGAACACTTGAAAGAACGATGACTGTGGGAGATGTTCATGTAAATATTGACCACATTTCACAATTGAGTAGTTCTTGAGGTGACAGAAGAGATTATGGATGTCGTAAAGTGTGCTGTTATTCACGATGTACTTCAATCGATATCGAACGACAATGAAAGAAGAATGAATGGGCGGAAGGGCAAGTGGGAAACATGAAAATAGAGAGAAAGAGCGAGAAAAGAGGAGGAATGGCCAGAAGAGGAACACGATGACGGTGATGACGATGGAAAACGATGATCCCAAAGAAATCACCGAACAACTATCCCGGCGCTACGAAGTCGGAGTCACTGAGCACATTAGTAAATTAGCGGTTTTCCTTTTCCAAAAACAATGATGATTCAATATGCCTGATAGTGATTTTTGAGCCACGCATGTTGTCTGTTGCAAGGCAACTTATGGAACCCGACACACGTATTTCGACCTTGACTAAATGATTACTCGAATAATTGGTCCAAGGAGAGGATAAAAAGTTAACAGAGTTGAGAAAGTAACTTTACTCCATAATCTCAACGATACAAAACAATCCTAGAGAGTATTTTTCCACTTTTTGAATTAGTTTACAACAAAGATTCTCACATGATGGTAACAAATCTAAGTGATTCGAATTTTTAACACAGATACGGTAAGCAATAGTCGACAAAAGTTCACAAAAAAGGTCTAGTCAGCTCTAATGAATACTATTTTAACGCTGTTGAACAAGACTATTTGTAGATTCTAGCAGCTTTTGTTCCAATATGATGTGATAGCATTTTTGAGTATTACAGAGTTCTGGTATGGCATTTATGAAGCTAGACGTACATTTCGGCTTTCTAGCAAGCCTCGTCAGCCAGCACGATGACTTTCGGTCCAATCTAGCCCCTACTACAACTAAAGGTTTCGGAGCTGAACATGTTACAGAGCACGTCGAGTGAAAGGTCACTTGACGTTAGCCGTGCTTCTAATGAGGCTTGCTAGAAAGTCGAAACGTACGTCTATCACTCAAGTGCCATACCACAACTCTAAAATGCATAAAATTTGCCATCAGATCATATTGAATTTCAAATGAGGTCTCAAAAACAGTTTAATAAAAGGGTGCTGCTTCTACTTCACTTGAACCACCAATCTCTCAAGTATCTCCATCCAATTATTATCAAAACAGGCTCACTTCACAGTGACGTAGCGATTAAATTTATTTAAGCGTCGATTGTAACGGTAAATTTTTTCTCGCATATAGGGAAAAGTTGGAAAGATTTTCGAGAAATTAGACAAATTCATAGATGTGAGCTCTCATACAAACATGTAAAGGCGAGAAAACGGCCACCGTTGCTCCTTGACTCGTTCGAGGCGGCAAAATTAATCGCTGCGCAGAAACGTGAATCGCACAGCGGCGCGCGATTTTCATTAGTTGATAGGGGATTTTTTACTCGTTTTGAGATAATATTTGGATTTCTCGCTTTACTTTGGAAGACCACGATTACACTACACGCTCATTTACTTTTGGAGCATGCGCAGTTCTCATGTGTGAATAAAAACGCTAAATTCCTTTGCAATTATATTGTCTGCATTCTGTCTTCTAGTAAGTTGCAAAGGAAATACGAACTAAATTTTCGAGTTTTGATCATTTTCATATCATACAATACCCCAAAGTAACCACAGGAATCGGAAATCAAGAAAACAATGGAATGCGGTCAGAAATTGTGGCACATACTATGTGCGATTTCGGCGCTACAGCCTTTGATGCTGAACATGCGGAGTAAATTCGCGTAATCTTCGTGAATTTTCGATTTCCTCAAGTGATTCATTGTACTTCGCTAGAGCTCCAATTTTTTCAATATGGCCGCGTGAAGGTGGCTGTAGCCCAGCATCAGAAAACCACACACCTCGTCGCCCAGTTGCTCGAATGGGTATCCCTCCTCCACTTTCACTGCTTAGATACATAGACTCCGTGGATTGCTACAAGAAGAGTCAGATGCTTTTGCGTAACGGAAGAACTCTGCATAAGAAATAGGGGCGTGTTCAGCAAAAATGCAGCTAAATGAATACTAAAGATTTCTAGAAAGCGACCTGCACACTTTTTGCTGTTTGTTGTTGTCCCTCGTGATATATTGTCTACTGAGGTGCGCCTTCGGGAGTAGTCGACCGAGAAAACAGCGAGTCGATTTGACCTTCTCAAGTCCCGCAGAGGGCGAACATTCGAGACTCCAGCCAATCTTGTGTTGTCTCCCAGTCTCATTAAGAGAACATCGATAAAGGGATAGCGGTGAGTGGCTATAGAAGGTGTCTTCACCAAGAACCCTATTCCTTGATGACGATTGGAGGTGTTTGAAAAAAGTAAGGCTTAGGTGAAAGAAATCGATCGACTTCTGAAAATTTGACATGCTCGGTATTTGGCAACTGATTGTATAACAAGCATATCTATGGCCATCGACCAACGATGAGTAGGTAAATACGGCAATAAATAATCACTCTCACAAGACAGGTGCGATAACAATGCGTAACAGAGTTGGAAATATGCTGGCTCCCAAATATGTCGTTTTCCACGAAAAAATATGGATTGTTGAGACGTATGGGGGCGTTCTTCTTATTAGGGATACCTATCGAATTCTCCCGGCAATATGCTGAAAAAGAGTGTAAAATGTAAAAGGAGTGCTGTGGAAAAACGAGCGTCGGTGATGCAACGGTTAGCATACGCTCCCGGAAAGAGTGAGATCTGGTTTTGAATCCCGGATGACGCAAATGTTTTTGCACAGCACTCCACATTATTGGGTATACTGTAACATCATACCACCTCAAATGGCGGTCAAATAAAAAGAATTCTGACTGAATTTGCTAATTATGGTGGCGATTAGGTGTAACGACGATCCATCTTTCATTATATGACTGCCAACAAAACGCGCTGTGAAGCGCGCGATTTTCCGCCATTCGATTGAGATTTTTGCCTCGTTTAAAAAGTAAAACCTAAGTTTTTTGAGCTGCTCTGATACTCCACGATTTTCTCTACATGGTCATATGTTTTTCGTGCATATTTAACTTTCGTGTACCATAAAAACTTCGAGCGCGAAATGTCAAGTTTCTTTCGCTCTTACAGCGTTCTACAATAACCTTTTGTAGAACCAATAAAAGCATCAAAATCCTGGAGATTTGGGCTATCGAATGATTAGTGAGAGTTTAGCGAAGAGCAATATACAAGCCCTGCCGAGTAGATAAATCAAACAGAGTGTGAAACATAGTTTCATTTTCACTGCTACAATGTAATAAAGAGACTTATTCAAAATTCAAACACTCTGTTGAAATTAGAGATTTGAGCTTTTGAGTGATTAGCAAGTGTCTAAGAGAAAAGATTTCCGCAGCGAGAAAGGTAGCTTTCCAAACAATCGCGTGCTTCAGGTGGTACACGTCGTACCTCAGTGGCTAAGAGATTATAGAGGAGATAGAATACAAAAACCACGCCAGTGATATTCACGTGATGAATGCATCTGTATAAAAAGCAAAAAAAAAATGTTTTCAATACACGTTCACTCTGCAGCAAGCTATGTAGCGATAGCAGGCAAAGCCTCGCTGGTGTAGTGGTAGCGCGAGCGCTTGCTTAGGGTGAGACGAGGGTTCATTTCCCGCCTGAAGAATTTGAAGCTTCGCAAGCCTCACTCGGCATCGTCGAGAAGGCGAACGATCCAGAACCAATACACAGCTTATTGTTGGTCGTTGTTTAAGAACACGAACGGAAAGGAAGCTTGTGTAGTTAACGCGCTCTAATCGCGTTTTACGCGACATCATCTCGGCGGAGATATGGATTTGAACAGTCGGTGAGGACGCCGCGGCACTTCGCAGACGCGTCAGCTGCGCGTCGGTCGGTTCTCTTCGGACGACGACGGGTTGATTTGGCTCCTTCTCGGAATTAAATCTATTTTTGAACTTTTCTAAAGATTTTCACATGAGCTGTCATCTCAATTCACTGTGCAAATTCTCAGCATCTCCTACATTCGATTCGTTTCCTCGCACATCTCCTCCAGAAACGTTTTCAAGTATATCGTTGACGAAGAATTTCTCCCGACTTTTCGTTTTTTTGTCGGTTTTTTCCATCTAATTAAGTTTTTCTTTTTACTGTCGTTTAGAGCAGTTTTTTGCGGTTCTTTTGATATATAACACTTGCACATTTGTTTTAAGATGGAGTTGATCCGAAAGCAAAAACGATTGTTAATGTGAGACGAGTATTGTCTGGGCTCGCACAATCCCATCTCAGAAACTAATGTATAAGTTTTATGTCGAAATAACCACAAGGGGCTGCTTTAAACGATATTAAAAAGACAAACTCAAATACATGGAGAAAAGCGACAAAAAACGGAAAAGTCGGGAAATTTCCTGCCAATCCCAATGTTTCACTTACTGCTTCGGCTCCTGCATGAGGATTACGTCTTCCTTATGAATCTATATGAACCTTTATAGTATGCTGATCGAGGCCATTCTCCTTCAAGTTTTGGAGACACCTCAACTAAGAAATTCGTTGATTGATAGCAAAATAGTGTCTGAGGGGGGAGGGATCGAACCAGCGCCTCGCTTCGTGATGCACTGCATAACGAACTGCGTTCTTGCGTGGGATCCTTTTTGATAGCTTCTTTTTTTATTCGAAGGGAAACAATGCGCATTTGGGTTAGTCCATTGTGACGTGGCAAATATTTAGTGATAGCCAAGCATCCTGACACCTAGTGTTTTCATTATATTCCTTTACGGGCACTTCAGAGGACTTCGCTGAACAAAGCCTTTAGTCAGAAATCAGGTGGTAATTCGAAAGCCTAAATCTCGCGGATTCCGACCCTTTACCTGGTTTCTGAGAAGTCTTTTATATCACGCTGTAACAGCAAAAATAAAATCATGTTTCACACTCGGTTTGCTTATCCGTTCCGCTAAAGACTGTGGATCGTCTTCTATCGAACTCTACTGAGCTCATTCTATGGCCCAAATCTCGACAGATTTGAAGCCAAACTGGTTCTCGAAAAAGTTTCATAGCGCACTGTGAGAGCGAAAAGAAAATTACGTTCCGCATTCGAAATTTTATTTGCTTATAAGAGTTTTATAGTTTTATATGCACAAAAAGTACACAGACTTTTGGAGAAAAATCAAGTTTTATCAGAGTGATAAAAGAAGCTACAGCATTTCCCAAAACGAAGCGGAAATCTTTGTTGAAGAACGAAAATCCCGCGCCATTGGCCATATCGAATATGCTGCTTTTTTGCAAAGGGTTATTTATTTCGTCAAGGAGTTATTAACTTCTGTTGTACAGCAGAGTTTAGAGTGATGTGAAGGAGTGTGCTATATTGTTTGCTTCAGAGGATCGGCTTATCTTTCTGATCTACCAGTAATGTCTCATAGCTGTAGTGCTGGCAAAATTTTGGACCATCTGTCAGATAAGTAGAGGAGCCCTAAGTGCATTTCAGTCAAGAAAACAGCTTCCGAATACCTAAAAGAGTTGAGTAGTAGGAAAAGATCCGACCATAGCGGGAGTTGAATCCGCGTTTCACCCATACCGGGGCCGCCTGCTACCACTACACTACCGAGGCCACCGCTTACTCATCACTCCTTCATGATCTCTTATTATAGCGATCACAACCAACCTTTAACTCGTTTGATCGGGTAAACAATATTGCTCTATAAACCCAATTAAGCTGCAGCATTGTATATCAATTCCTCGCTGATGTAGTGGTAGCACCCCCCCCCCCCCCCGTATGGGTGAAACGCGGTTCAACTCCCGTCTGAGGTTGGATTTTTGCCTGCCACTCAATAGTCATAGGTATACTTGAAACATCATAGCACTGCGAAGAAGCAATCGAAACATAAGCATCTTGGATTTATATAGAAACAGCTTCAACTGACGATTTCTTTGAGGGAAACTTAACTTCTTCGTTTCCGACTTTTTGATGGCTTCATCCTCCATATTGCTTCTAATCTCAATCACTGTTTTGCCCCATCACTTTTGATTCACGTTTGAAATTTAGACAATAGTGATTTTTCAAAGACATGAAGTTTCCCTTCTTCATTGTATCCATTTCCAGGTAACTCAGGTCTCTCACTGCGATATTCAAGAATGAGTGAAAGCGATGATAGTGACTTCTTTATTGATGATTCCCCTAAGAACAAGGCGCCATCGAAAAAGGGGACCGTGCAGAGAAGAAGGTCCCGACTAAACCCAAAGCGCCCAAAGATAAACAGGAAAAAATCGGTACGCCTGTGTTAGAAATCTCACTACGATTCAATTTGAAATAAGGAATTGTCTGCAAGCAATTGTTTTTTTTTTTACAGCCGATATTTCCATGACTTTGACCGAAGAAGACAAAAATGTCTTCACAAATATTGACCAGGCATCGAAGTCGGGAAAGAAGTTGGCAATCGAGGATATCTACCAAAAAAAGTCGCAACTTGAGGCACATTCTTCTTCGGCCTGATACCTACATCGGATCTGTTGAGTATACGGAAAAAACGGTTAATTTATTATTTTTGCTCATTTGCGATAACCTTTCAGAATCCTAGAGGAAAAGCGTAGACTTTATTTTTCATTATTTCAGTCAATGTGGATTTACGACCGAGACGAAGAGAAGCTCGTTATGAAGGACATCCAATATGTTCCTGGACTGTACAAGATTTTTGACGAAATACTTGTGAATGCAGCTGATAATAAGCAACGCGACCCAAAGATGAACTGTATCAAAATCAACATCGATAAGTCAGTGTTGAAAACTTTATTTTTGTCGTATGTTGCGTTATAGGGTCTTATTCAACTGCAAAATAAGTGGACCACATATCATCAAAATCGAAAGCTTTCAGTCTCCTCTGTCGCTCACCAGTGCCAAACCTTTTTCGTGTAGTGCCATACCGAATTTGCGAATTGAGACCTTTAGTTTTAATTTTTGGACGAAGCTTCCTACGAGTAACTCACTGGATTCTACTTGTTTGTTACTTTTCATCAATTGAAGTTCTGTTTCTCTGTCGGTCATACCAGCTTCTCGCGGTAATTTTGATATACGACACTTATACATTTGTATTGAGATGGAATTATATCGAGAGCAAAAACGATTATCAATGCTACACGACTGTCGTTGGGATCAAGTGCTGCTTTGGTACCAACGATACTCGTGTAGCGTCAAGAACTGTCTTCGCTCTTTGGACAGTTCCATCTCAAAGCAAATGTATAAGTGTCATATATGGGAACAACCGCAAGAAGCTGCTGTAAATGATAGTAAAAGCAAAAGCTAAAATGCACGATAAATAAATTAGCGAAGGCGAAAAAGTCCAGAAAGTATTTTTGCCGACCCATTATTTCAAATCTTTTCTGTTACCTTCCCTTGTTCTTTGTGGATCGAATCAAGTGATTGGTTTGATCTTAAGTTCACCGACTAGGTAGTGTTCACTACAGACACAGAAAGGTGCTCTGCCTGTTAATGTAATGACTCCTGCACGTTGGATGATTGTAGCTACTCATGCAATCGCCTTTCTGTTGTTTGGGCGCATTTTTAGGGTCTATGTTATTTCTTCGCACTCATTTGAGTGCAAGTTTGAGGCCGAATTAACTTATAGACTTCAGTACGCCTGTATAAGCATTTACATGAACGTCGCGATTTGTATGTGGCAGAAATAAGTCTACAACACCACAGAGTGATGCATATCCTCTTCAGTACATCGATATCTCAGACACTTCTTAGTGGTCTCTGTTGCACCCTCTTACTAACCTGGAGACGAGGGGCGTGACTAGATTGGAATCTGTGGTGAAGAGTAATGTGCAAAAACCTCTGCGTCGGCTGGGATTCGAACCCACATTTCAGCATATCCGGTGGCGCGTGCTGAGCCGTTGCACTATCGACGCTGTTTTTTAACACCACTCCTTCTCCGCTACAACGCCTTTATCTGTCTGCGGCCAACCATCAACGGTCTGGTTGGGTGATCGCTATCGGCACTGAACCCACTGATGCTGACAGATATTGGGTATCGATAACAAATCAGAATTTTTTTATTTGACCGCCTTTAACAGTGGTATGATGTCGTAATATACTCAGTGGTGAAGAGTGATGTTCAAAAACTTTTGCGTCAGCTGGTATTCGAACCCACATTTCACCCTAACCGGAGGCGCGTGCTGAGCTGTTGGACTACTGACCCCCATTTTTCATACCACTCTTTCTACGCTACAATCAATCTTTATCACTGGGTATATTGTATCAACATACCACCGCTAAAGGCGGTCAAATTAAAATTTTAAAAGATCGGCATCGTTTACGTGCGTAGTACACTCTGTTCATTTTCTAGTGGCACGAGTAATAGGAAATATATTGTAGAGAATGTTTAGAGAGAAGAATCAGATCTCGATATTCAATAATGGGAAAGGAATTCCTGTTGTTCATCATAAAGTTGAAAACATGTATGTGCCAGAGATGATTTTTGGAACTCTGCTAACGTCGTCCAATTATGATGACAGTGAAAGAAAGGTGAGTAAATTCTGAATAAGTCTCACTTTAGAGCATTGCTTCGCTAGGAATATGAATTAGTTAATGTTTTGTTAAGGTGACAGGTGGTCGTAACGGTTATGGTGCAAAGCTGTGCAATATTTTCTCAACCGAATTCACCCTCGAAACGTCATCAAAGGAATACGGAAAGGCTTTCAAGCAGGTAAGGATCAATTTTATCAATAGCTATGCTTAAAATTTTTATGTTGGTGTTTCTTCTAGACATGGATCAACAATATGACCAAGGACAAAAGATCCACAAATCGTCAAGGCTTCAGGCGATGACTATACCAAAGTAATGTCAAAAACCTTGTTTGTGGTTTTTTTTTTTCAAATGTGAGGAATGATGTTTGTTTCTCAGGTGACGTTCAAACCTGATCTGTCCAAATTCCGAATGAAAGAGCTGGACGATGACATTATCGGTCTAATGTCTCGTCGTGCATATGACGTTGCTGGCAGTACTAGAGGTGTAAAAGTATTTCTCAATGGAAAAGTTTTACCTGTAAGTTTCCTGTTTTCATCGCCATTTTCGTGACCAAATGTTCATGTTACAACTACTTCGTAAGAGTGAACCTCTTTTGACAAGAATTATTTACACCATTCCCAACTTATTTTCTCAAGAACGCACCAATTACTTGACGAATCGTGCTTGGCAATCTCACATAGGTGCCGGTAGAAGGAGCGTGTGGCGCAGTAGTTAGAGGTGCTTTGCGAGCACACATGGTTGACGGTTCGGCCGCACTCTCTAGTCTTATTAGCCTTTACATGCCTCCAGGTTGACATTTCAGTACCGCACTTGTCTGGACGGACAGTAGTGCTGACCTGATGCATTGGTAGGCTACCGCGAGTCGATCTAGAGACTGCATATGCATCCAGTTATTTCACACGAAACTTGGAGAAATTGAATACCCGATGCATTTTTCAGGGATTCATCAATACCGAGAGCTTCATCCTTCCCATCTATCTACGTATGTGATTATTCGATCTTTTAGGTACAAGGCTTCAAACAGTATGTCGAACAGTACACTAAGGATATCACAGGACCAACCGGAGAGCCGGCTAAGATTGTTTATGAATCAGTGAGTTTTCTGTTTACATTTTGCAGGTAATTTTATAGTGTTGATACCTGAGGTTCCCTACATTGTTTTCCCGTACAATTTTGTCTGTCAATGCATTATAGCTTTCAAATTCTCAACACTCATTTCATTTCCGTTGTTAACATTAAGGATATTCTCTTTTAAGGTGAATGATCGTTGGGAAGTTGCCCTCACCGTATCTGAGAAGGGCTTTCAACAAGTGTCATTCGTCAATAGTATTGCTACTATGAAAGTGAGTGCATTGTATTAGTTGAGGTGACAAAGTGTAGAAATGGAGAAACATCGTATCCAAGTTCGATACGTAAAGTCAATGCACCTCATCAAAATTTCTGAATCATACAAACTGATCAAGTCGTGGAGAGAAATAGGAGAGAAGAGAGAGAGAGAGAGAGAGAGTTTCACGAGTATTGTGTCCGGGTTCGACAAGCATGCTCATTCAGCGGAACTGGTGGAACTTGTTAGATTTCGTTTTTGACCGATTTTAGGGAGGTCGTCATGTGGATTATGTTGCGGATCAGATGGTCTCAAAATTAATTGACGTTATAAAGAAAAAAGTCGGGAAGAGTACTGTGAATGTGAAACCATTCCAAGTAAGATTTGCACCTAATGTAATTTTTTTTCGTCTTTTAGTTGTATGTCGGTATTTTGAGGTGAAAAACCACATGTGGGTGTTTGTAAATTGCTTGATCGAGAATCCGACGTTCGATTCACAAACGAAAGAGACGATGACCCTGCAGTCAAAATCGTTTGGATCGAAATGTGAACTGAGTGAAAAGTTCACCAAACAGGTATGGCTTTGCTCTCGACAGATTTTGGCTAATATAGCACTCTGTGGTGTTTTTTCCGAGCAAAATCATGTAAACCGCCCAGCTCAATAATTGTGACGTCTCTAGGCGATTACCTGTGGTGTTGTGGATGCTGTGCTTGCATGGGTAAGATTCAAGCAACAGGAAGATATGAACAAGAAGTGCAGTGGAAAGAAGACCACAAAACTGAAGGTAATAGCGAAATATTGTTGTCAATAAGGACATGATGCTTGAAGTGACAGTAGTGAATATGTGATTGCGGTAAAATTCTGCAGTGTTTCAGGGCATTCCAAAGTTAGAAGATGCCAATGACGCCGGTACGAAAAACTCGCAACTCTGCACATTGATACTCACCGAGGGGGATTCGGCTAAAACTTTGGCTGTTTCTGGCCTAGGTGTGGTAGGGCGTGATCGTTATGGAGTATTTCCACTTCGTGGTAAACTACTTAATGTTCGCGAAGGAAACATCAAACAGGTTGCGTATGCTTCGAAATTTCATTACGGTTCTTTCTGATTAGGAGGGAACAAATGGAAAAGCCGATTTAATTCGTTGGAGGTGAACTTTTCATAAGAATGTTAGTAACCATCTGAAAGCTGAGACTTGTGGCTACAGCCCCACGTCGCCGGTTTTTCAAAATACTCCCTTACAATATTGTAACATTCGAAATAAAATCATGTCTCTCTAAACCTCATGTTTTTTCCTATCTCGCTTCTGTTTCGCTAGGCAAAACTTCTTCTATAGAGTACTAGTACTCAAACTATAGCATAAGCTTCAAAGAAGTTGAAAACATTTCGATTTTTGGAAGGCTCTTCTGATCTTCTGATCTCCTCTGATCTTTTATCTGTACTTTGAACCTCGCCGACGGAGCTCTTTTTTATACTAATAGTAATCGTGGCGCAATGTCTCCTGATTCTAGCGATAAGCTTATTTTATGGAAATACGGTTTGGCAGGGAAAATAAGATGGAGTTTTACATTTCTGGCAATTTGTCTACTGTCCATTCGACAAGGCGAAGGCCGTGACAGGGGATGACACGGGCTGGGCGAGGCGGAACGATCGACATTTTGTTATTCAATTGGGATTTTTTCTTCCGCTTTGAAAGAAACTCCAGATAAAGTGATGACAAAGATACTAAGAAAATATTTCTATGTATTGATGTGCTTTTCGGCTTCCAGTGAATTATACTCGCGACCAAAAATGAAGGCGAAAGACGAACGAGTGTAAAGCATAATTTTTGATCTGGATGCTACAGCGCTATAAAGGGATGTTTCGAAAAATCGATGACTAGGGGCTGTAGTCTCGAGTCTCAGCTTTCGAATATTTACTGACTCCTATGAAAGGTTCCTCTCCAGCGAATAGAGTAGGATTCTTATTTGTTCCCTCTTAATGGGAAAGAAACTTCATTATATTTTCTTCACCATATTGATATTGAATGTTGCCCTCACGATCGTGAGAGATGATGATTTTCTCTGAATTGTGCTTCAGGTGGCTGAGAATGCCGAAGTCAATGCTCTCATAAAGATAATCGGGCTGCAATACAAAAGAAGTATGAAACAGAAGAGGATTTCAAGTCATTGCGTTATGGAAAAGTTATGGTGATGGCTGATCAGGTTAGCTCAATGGCTCCCGCAATGGTCGTTCAACATCTGCTCTTTATAGTAGGAACTTTACAGTGAGGAGTGTCCATTACCATTTGAAATAGTCAATTGGTCAATGATGATTGTCGTATTCGTAGTATGAATTTTCCGGTCACATTTGTTTCCGTATCAACAAGAGTATCAAGATCGGGATTGAGACTGTGATCACAAAAAAATGAACTCCGCTTTAGAAATGTTGCGTAAAGGGTGATCGCAATGTATAAAGGCGCGGAGTAACAGAAAGATTTCAGTATATAAAAGATTCTCAATGATTACGAAAAGGCGAATCTGAGACCAATAATCTTAATTGAACAGTCATATCAGTAAGGAGTCATGTCACATGTAGTTTCCAATGTATAAGTTATATTTATAGAATTGATGGTAATTTATTAGAACCAGTTATTTTACGCTTAGATCATTTTTTCGAAGATTAACATTCCAGGACCAAGACGGTTCCCATATTAAAGGATTAGTGATCAACTTCATACACTATAATTGGCCGAGTCTTATCCAAAGAAATTTTGTTGAAGAGTTTATCACTCCTATCGTAAAGGTGGGTGGCGGTGTGTTTTCAAAAAAAAAAAACGCTTCTTTAAATGAAATATTCAGGCTACAAAAGGGAAAGAAGAGCTTCCCTTCTTTTCTATCCCTGAATATAATGAGTGGAGGAATAATACGGAAAATTGGAAAACATATAAGATCAAATACTACAAAGGATTGGGTAAAATTAGTGTCCTGGATAGGCTTTGTATTACTGCAGAGAATTCATCTGCACTCTAGGTACATCTACGTCTAAGGAGGCAAAAGAGTATTTCTCTGATATGGTTCGACATCGTATTCGCTTCAAGTACGCAGGTGTCGAAGATGACAATGCAGTCGATATGGCGTTCTCCAAAAAGAAGATCGAAGAACGAAAAGTATGAGGAAACTTCAATAGACGTAGGAAGGCTAGCATTCTATCATGTGTTTTCAATTTTAGGACTGGCTAACTAAATGGATGGCGGAGAAGAAGGAACGTCGCACGAGAGGATTGGAGGAGGAGTACCTTTACAACAAGGATACTCGAGCAGTAACATTCAGTGATTTTGTTAATAAGGTTTGTGTTAAATTTTCTTCCCATTTGCCATCATACTATTGTGATTGTTAACCATATAAAAGTTTGGAGTAAATATCCCTTAATAGTAGTAGAGCGAAGTCCTTCTTTCATGTCAAGTAAGTCAAGATTGTTCTTCAAATTACATAGTTAAAGAGAATACTTTTCAGTTACCGAAAAATAAATTCAAAAAAAGATAGGCGGCATCGCGAATGTTTTTCAGAATTTTCATCGATGTGAGTAAGGCAAAGTCTTTTGTGTTATACTACGGTAAAGGAAATCATGAATGGTCGTTAGATCACAGTGTCTTGTTTTGTTTTTCGTCTATGAAACTTGTCAGAGTAACCAGTAGCCAATAAAGTGTTTAGGAACTGGTTCTGTTTTCAAATACAGACAACGAACGCTCGATTCCTAGTCTTGTCGACGGTTTTAAACCTGGTCAACGTAAGGTATGGAACATGATTGTCCGAATCGTAATCAACTGTTGATGTTGCACTTGGTCGTCTTTCATTTTATACTTCTTACTTAAGGTGGTGTTCGCTTGTTTCAAACGTGCAGATAAGCGTGAAGTGAAGGTGGCACAACTGGCAGGTGCTGTTGGTGAATTGTCAGCATACCACCACGGTGAAGCCTCGTTGATGGGCACAATCATCAATCTGGCTCAGGTAATTAAACCGACATCACTGGCTGACTTACGAAATTATCACCAGAACTTTCCAGGACTTTGTCGGATCAAACAACGTGAATTTATTGCTCCCTATCGGTCAGTTTGGCACTCGTTTGCAAGGTGGAAAGGATAGTGCATCACCCCGTTACATCTTTACACAGCTAAAGTAAGAGTTCTGATCTATTGTTTTCAGCATCTGTGCGTTACTTCTAAAGATTTTCCATTAAATTTGATAGATTTCAGCCCTGTCGCGCGTACACTTTTCCCTGTCGTTGATGATAATGTGCTGCGTTTCTTGTTTGAAGAGAATCAGCGCATTGAGCCTGAGTGGTACTGCCCGGTAATACCAATGGTTCTTGTCAATGGAGCGTCAGGTATGTACAAATTTTTGTATCTCTTCCGAACCACTCAAAGGTTCACTTTTTTCTGTCATTGAGCTCGCGGCAATTTCAAGAGGTCTTTCAGATTTCTAGAGTTTATACTGCGTCGCGTGTGAAAAAACGAATATCAAAATTTCTAGGTATCGGAACTGGTTGGTCTACATCCATCCATAATTACAATCCTCGTGAAATTTGTGAGAACATGCGGAAGCTAATCCGAGGAGAACAACCTAAGCCTCTGGTGAACGAATCCACAGTATACTTAATTCTTGCGACACTAAGAGTCTATAGATTTCTGGTATCATAAAATTGTGGTTAGCTTGTAACCAAGTTGTTGTTCAGACTCCGTGGTTCAAAAATTTCCGCGGGACAATTGTGCAACTTGATTCGTCCCGTTATGTTTGCTCTGGAGAGGTTGCAGTCCTTAGTGATGATACAATTGAAATCACTGAGCTACCGATAAAGACATGGACGCAAACGTACAAGGAGCAAGTGTTGGAACCGATGCTTGAGTCAAGTGATAAAAAACCTGCACTTATCAGGTGAGGAGTATTTCCTTGTAACATTGGGTGCTCATTGTTTCGAATTTGTTTTAGTGACTTCAAAGAATACCATACTGACACAACTGTTCGCTTCGTTATAAAGTTGCCTCATGGAAAACTAAGAGAACTCGAGGCCGAGGGGCTACATAGAGTGTTCAAGCTGCAAACCGTGCTAAACACTACCTCCATGGTCAGCCTTTGATTACATGAATCGTGTAGTGAGCCACAAGCTTTCTTTCTCGTTTTTCCAAGTGATTTTCTC
This sequence comes from Parelaphostrongylus tenuis, assembly GCA_019055375.1. Taxonomy (NCBI): domain Eukaryota; kingdom Metazoa; phylum Nematoda; class Chromadorea; order Rhabditida; family Metastrongylidae; genus Parelaphostrongylus; species Parelaphostrongylus tenuis. The sequence goes on along the minus strand of JAHQIW010006752.1, from coordinate 139,190 downwards.
GTTCTTAGTAAATTTAAAGTATTTTTGTACTGCTTATAGGTATTATTTGATGCATTGGGGTGTTTGCGAAAGTTTAACACTGTGGAAGAGATTTGTATTGAATTTTTTGGAACAAGAAAACAGAAGTACATTGAAAGAAAAGCATTCATGGAAGGCATGTTGCGAGCACAGTCAAATCGTTTAAGTAGTCAGGTATGCGTCATTCACACTCTCGTTTTGTTCTCGTTATAATCTGCTTTTTGGATGTTCTAGGCGCGCTTCATCCTTGCGAAAATCAATGGCGAAATTCTAATGGAGAACAAGCGAAAAGCAGTCATAGTTGATCAACTGATAAAGAAGGGTGTGTTTCATTGTGATTTATTCTCCTCATGTAATGAGATTTTTGTGTCATTTTATGAAAAAGTTTAGGCTTTGAACCTGATCCTGTGAAAAAGTGGAAAGAGCTACAAAAGAAGAAAGAGTTGGAGCAGAGTGGTGAGTACGATGCGGCTGAGGAAGAAGAGGAAACGGAAGTAGGTGATAAGGAACACCTTGTATAAATATGCTAAGCACGTTGCATGAGTAGAATGTCGAGTCTTTCGCTGTCATTCGCAAATTTTGAAAGACCAGCTGAAGGTTATTTACTGATCGTTCACATGTTTTAAAACTGGAATTTCACGATTTGAACGAATATACCAGGTGAACGGATCTTGCCTGGTAATCATTTTTGATCCATACTTGTGGTATGCTATAGGGCAACATATAGCTCGTTACACGCGTTCATCAGTCGGGCGACACCGTTCGCCTTTCCCCAATCCTCTCGGGGTGCTCCAGTCCCTCATGCTAAGAGTAGGCGACGACAAACATTTTACACGATCCATCAAGTGAAATTATCACCGATTGGAGAGTGTTGTGCACTTGATTTCTCTTGATTCTTCATGCATGTCGTTTTCCATTCAGTGATAATTTCATTTGATGGATCGCGTGAAATATTTTTCGCAGCCTACTCTTGGTATGGGAGATTTTAGCACCCCGAGACGATTGGTAAAAGACGAAAGGTACAACTAGATTAATGAGACTGTCAACGTCGAAACACATGTATCGAGCTCTATAAGTTGTCTTACAACAGTCCACATGCGCGGCTCAAAGTGATTGTCAGGCATAGTGGAAGTTGGCCATGATCTTAAGAAAGCACTCGAAACGAAAGGTACGAATAGATCTTGTTGGAAACTACCATGAGTTCACCATTTCAAGTTATTGTTCAAGTGTTAGGCAAGGTATCATTGTTGGAACTAGTCAAGTACTAGCTGTGTTTTGATTCTCATCCTTTTACGTTTCAAGTTTCATAGCGCCATTTCTTACTGAACCTCGGCATAAGATATAGCCATATCACGAATTGTGTTTTTCTTTCGCAGCTCACGTAAATTTAGTATATATTCTTCAAAATCGGTGGCTGACATTTCGGCGACCTCGTCTTCTTCTGAGCCTAGCCGTACTGTATAAAGGAAGAAGAATGAAGCTCTCAGCGTTGATCAATCCCTAAAGTATGCGCAGTGCATTCGTCTTCAATTTTTGCCTTCTTTTGAGATGATTGAATGCATATTTGGCTTATAAAATGACCCATGGTGATCCCTCGCTGTATCGATTCAGTTCCGCTTATTCTTCCAAACAAGTCTGAGACTAGCCTGATACTAGTTTACCGACCCGGAGGCATGGATGGCTCGATGGATCATGAGCGTGAGGTTGACCATCGACCTTGTGTGCGACGCAGAGCACCCTTAATCACTGCGCCGCATGCGCTCTAGACGTGCTATATCTTACAATATCTATTTAGCCTGTTAGTATCTTCACAGCTAACTAAAAATCAATCAAAATGTCCACCTTTTGTTCCTTTAACCTCTGGGAGAAATCTCTAGAGTTCGGAAATGAGAAGTGGAGAGTGTCTGAACATATCGAATGCTATGGCGACTTATATTGGATTTATTTTCTAGTTTGAATGATGTCATCTTTTCAGAGTGGGTGAAAACCCACCGCTGATCTTTCCCACACATAGAGTAGTTGAACGGTGGATTAGATAAGATAGTTAGGCACTTGAGTTGACTTTTGCATCAGATTATCACTAGACGTAAAAATTTCTAGCAAGATACGTAAATGTGGTATGATATAGTACAGTACGTCTAGTCTCCGAGTGGAACGAATATACCGAGATGCCAGCCATTGATTTTGAAAATGATATGCCAGTCTCGTAGAAGTTCTCAATTCAAGAGGTAGCTGATGTAGTGTGGTGATTTTCAGTTAGATTAGGAATTAGCTATTTAAATGAAAGAAAGGAAGTGGAATTTTCAGGTTTTTGATTTATTTTCGAAAACGTATTCACAGCGGGGAAATGAACTTCAGTGGTGTATTAGAGAACACCATATTCTCAAATCCCAATTATTTATGCTGAATCGCGTAGTTGTTTGAGATATGGGATTCGACGAGAAAAATAAATCGAAAGAAATGTTTCGTGGGTTCCAAAAAATTAGCATAGTATTTTGTGAACTGAGAAGCCTCTGTGTTCTTGACAAATTCCTGTGGATTCCAATAATTATTATTTGAATCAGCGTAGTCAGTTACAGCCTCTACTATGTTCAAAGTCAATTAGCGCAATTATTATCAGGTCTGTCAGAAAGATTTTAGAGATCAATAGTGCGTTTTTTAGTATTTTGTAAAAGTAGTGAGGAAACGATGCTCATTTCAGGAAGATTCTGGTGTAACTGATAAGGATCTCGAAGGAAAGCTATCAGATTATGACTATCTTGTCGGAATGGCACTCATTAAAGTGTCCGAAGAGGAGAAGAATAAGTTGCTGAAAGAGAGTGAAGAGAAATTGAAAGAGTTGCGTGAATTGGAATCAAAATCATGGGCCGATCTGTGGAATGCAGATCTAGATACATTCTTGGCTGCACTTGAGAAGCAGGTCGTTTTCTTTGAAATTTCTATCTTTTATTCATCTGTAGAGTTTATGTCGAAATAAGTCGTATTTCATGGTTTTGTACGATTATATCTAGGAGGAAAAGGAAAGAGCGGACATGGAATCGAATATCAAAAATGCCGCGAAGAAATTTACAAAGGAGGAAAAGCCGAAAGGGAAGAAAGCGGCTGCATTTGCTTCGGTAAACAGCATTTTCAAAAGTTATGGGCTAGAATACTTTATTCAACTACTTTTTTTTTACCAGTAATGTAAAGTTTCAACTATTTTTTTCTGGAACATTAAGTGATATTCAAAACTTTGAATCTGGGCAAAAGTTAACTCGCGTCCTACTTTTGTGGAGACAGTCTTTTTTTTTCTTGAAGTTCAACCACACAATACAAGCTGATTCAGGAGGTGTTTCCATCAAAAGACGGTATTCGTGTTGAGCCAAGCATTGACAAAGCGCTCAAAGAAAAGTACGACAAGATAAACGCTGCTGTTGGTAAGGAAAAGAAGCCTAGAGTTCCTAAAGAGCCTAAAGAACCTAAGAAACCAAAGAAGGAAGGCGACGATATAAAGAAATTTATGTCGGTGGGTCTTCAGGTACTTTTGTCGAAGTTCTACATTTTGATTTATTGAACTTGATATCGAGGATTTTGATTTGATTTGATTTATTGAACTTGGTTTATTGGACTTGATCTTCAGGGGGATGCAAAGAGTCCAAAGAAGAAGAAGAGACGGAACGAGTGGGATTCTGATGCTAGTTCGAGCGAACTTTCTGATCTTGATGATGTAGTTCTTTTTATTCTTTCTTCAATAAGTATTTCACGTCAAGTGATTCCGAGTAGTAGTTGAACTTTAGTTTTCTTCCTAACGTGCAAGTGATAATATTCTGTTCCAGCCAGAAGAAAATGCGTTATTTGACGACGATGATGATGCTGTAGAAGTTATACCAAAGAAGGATCGTGCAGCCAGAGGACCTGTAGGTGATACGAGGAGTTATCTTGTAGTTCTTTTACATCATTGCTGGTATTTAGCCGAAACGATATTCCGATATGGATGAGGATATGGAAAATGGCCATGCCGGTGGTGGTGATGATGATATCAAAATACTTAGTGATGAATCGCCTGTAAGGGTTTGTGATGTGTTTGAGTCTTTAGCTTTGCATTATAAATAATTTGGCTGGTATTTGTTATACGTTTCTCGTTTTTTTAAGGATAATCAATTAACAAAGTTAAGTAGTTTTGATTTTAGCCAGAGTCGCCTAGAAAACCCGCACCGAAGAAAAAGAAGGTTGTTGAGAGCGAAAACGGCTTTGTTAATGGCATGGCAGCGAACAACGAAAACAAGGTTTGTTCTTCATTGTTCATTAGAGAAGCCAATATTCACTGACTTTTTCAGTCGGACTCTTCCAAAAAATCACCAAAGACGAAGGCGAAGACGAATACTGGAAATAAGAATGACGTGGCAGCTAAAAAGAGCAAATTGGTTGACGATATTTGAATGGCTGCTTTCAATCTTTATTTTGTCATATTTTTTGATATTTTGCTGTTTAGCGTAAAGTCAGGGTCAGTGGTTCAAATTAATGCATTTTATAGAAGTCTGACGACTACGATGTTTTTGAAATTCCTGATGATGAGGACCATGCGGGGAAAGGCGATGGATCAAGTAGTAAGAAAACAATGAAGAAGACAACATCTTCCACTTCAATATCTACTGGGAAGGAAAAGACAAAACCGAAGTCGAAAGCCAAAAAGGAGAAGGACCCAAGTGATTCGCCCAAAATGACTGACTTTTTCGCAAAGGTTTTAGTGAATTAACGCTATGTTGTTGATTGAATTTCATGTGAAATGTGTGCTTTAGAGTAAGGGTAAGAAAAAAGGTGCTGCTTCTGACTCTGATGACGATATAGTTATCGAGAATGATCTCCCGGTACCACCACGTCAGTCAAGGTTTGTTAATGTTTGTTATAAAATTTTCATGAAATGACATGTGCCGGAGAGTTTGGAATTATGATGTTGATCTATGTCATAGAAACAATATTCATGTCCGGTCATGCTTATGTGTAGACTTTGATATGAGCAAAACGTTTTGCATAGATGACGCTAGTCGAGTCTAGATACTACCATATCACTCTTTATAGTCGTCGTCCTCGCACAGCTAAAAAGTACAACTATGACATCGACGACGATGAAGAGGAGGACGAAGCGCCCCCAGCCAGAAAAAGAAAGGTCATCGACAGCGATAGTGACTGAAGTTCTTGGTGATGTTCTCAGTTTTTTGTTATGCTCTGTAAGAAGCTATTTATTTTTGACGTTGTTTCTTTATAGCGATACAAATGTTGCTTTTAAGACGTGCTTTGTGAATATGGATTGTAAATGTATCTATCATGTATGGCAATGCATGCTGTCAAAATCGTGTCCTTCTTGGGATCTCGTAATTTATACTTTTCCTCATCTGTTAACGATACTCTTGTGTTTAATCTTTATCATTACCTACTACCTAAGGATCATCTCTGATCGGTTGTTAAGAATCTACCGTATAAAATTGTGGACCTCCATGTGAATAAAGTCAGCTTTCGTGTTTTTTTTTTTTTGATTAGCTGTGGACATTTGAAACGAGGTTCATAAAGATCATTATAAGTTCATTTTCAGATTCTTTCTTCCTTTGTGATAGAAGGGCTGTAAACTTTATAGACCTGTTCAGAAGGTTTGCTTCATCTATATAAACGCAGGCATAATCTTTTTGAAACATGCTTTCAATATGGCAGTAGATTGAAATCTACGCGAAATAGTGATAAATTGCAGAAGACCGTGTTTACGGCACTAGTTCCAGTTTATTCATTTTCTTTCCCAAGACCGAGTATCTATTAATGTCGGCATTCATTAATTGATAATTTTCTTCTGAAGCCACACACGAGATGTTACGTTAGTCTTTATCAGCAGCTGACGTTTCGGCAGTTCACCTTCTTTAGAGCCTCGAAGGATCATGTTGTCTGCAATGCAATCAGTCAAGCACCTTCATTACTCCTTTGGAAGAAAATCATCAGACCTAAATTTCAATAGTATCAAGCACGAAATCAACTCTCAACATAAATTCCGCTTTTTATGTGTCTTACACTGAATAATTCAACTGGGACAACAGTCTTATACACTGACTCATATCACGAGTTTTCACGAGGCATTCATCCCTGCGGCTTATGGTTGGACTGCTCATATTAATCCAAAACGATTCCAAGATCTTCCGCGCTGATGTTTTTTGCTCCTGCGCAAGGATGGTGACTTCGAATTCAAAATCAACTCCGTCGTGCTTCTGTGCTCTATGCGTCCACAGCGTGGTGTTCCGTCTATTAAGACGCTTGTCAGCTAGGTGTTCTTCTATGCGGGCATAGAGCGGCCTACCCGTTTCGCCAATATATCGCTACAACCGCTTTACATGAGATTAGGTAGACTGTAGCTACGCTCATACAATCATCGTCTCTGCCGTTAGGACATATTTCATTATACAGAGGCGGTCATATAAGCGATTGCGAACGCATTGGCGCCATGGAGTGTTCGGCGTATTACAGTGGTCATTATAAGTTGCTCTAAACCTGCTTTTTGAACAGTTTTTATTTGGTGTACTTATCTCATTTGGAAAGGAACGAGAGAATAAACGGGATTATTCCTTCATTCGAGTTTTCGTTCAGAGGCGCATTGTTTCCTTTAAACCTATGCGGAGCGTTACAAATTCCTATGCATTGGAAATTGCTATTTCCCGAACCATTTTCACGCACTCTACTCTCTGCTCTCTCCTAGTAACCTTTCTCTCTTCTTCTCAGATCAGATAAGTATAGCTATAAAATGTTGTTCAAAAAGAGCAGGTTGAGAGCAGTCGGTGACTATCGTTGAAATACCACGTAATACTATGAGGCGCCAATTAGTTCGCTGCCGCTTATATGACCGTCTCTGTATTATGAAAGATTGCAAATATGATCTAACAGCAGAGATGGTGATTGTATGAGCGTGCAAACAGTAAACCTAATCTCTTGCAAAGCGTGCAGCGATAAATATATTAGCGAGACAGGCAGGCCACTCGATGCTTGCATAGAAAAACACCTAGCTTAGAAGCGTCATATTAGACGGAATACCCCGTCAGGGACACGTAGAGCTCAGAGGCATGACGGAGTAGATTTTGATTTAGAAGTCACCATCCTTGCGCAGGAACATAAAACATCAGTGCGAAAATTTTTGGAAAAGTTTTGGATTAACACGACCAATCCAACCATGAACCGCAGATAAGAGGAATGCCTCGTTATCACTCGTGATATGAGCCAGTATATAAGCTGTTGTCTTGATGGGTGGGGTGCATTACAAGCCTATGTGATTTCCACTTGAACTATTCAGTGGATGACATATAAAAAAGCGGTGAGGATGTTGAGAGTTGATGTTATGCTTGACGCGATTGAAATCTAGGTCTGGTGATTTTCTTTTAAAGGGGTAATGGAGATGTTTGACTGATTGGATTGTAGACAACTTGACCTTTCCAGGTTCCGAAGAGGCGATTTGCTGAAACGTTAGATGGTGACTAAAGATTAATGTATCACTTGCTTTCGCGTTTGGAAAACGAGTTTTGCCACCAAGAAAGTGAAATATGTGCCATAGACTCCAAGAATCTAGTGGTATAAGATAACATGTACGTCAGGGGTGAAGATTAAGGGCTGTAATAAACTAACTGGATTACAACTCTTCCGCGGCAGAGCTCGATCGCGTGACACCATCGAGGCTATTGGCCTACCATTCGCTTAGCCATTTTCCAAATCGCCAGATGGCTGTCAGCAACTAGCTGTCAGTGGGACTGATCCAGGCATTCAGCTCAGTTAAGTTGAAACCGTGGCTTGGATGACAATTTTAACTTTATTTACGCTCTAATTTTATTTCCAAGATCAGGGTACGACGTGTGGTGTAACCACAAGAGCGTTGAGATACAAGCAGGAATTAGAACTTGATATCTTGTTCCACTGACGGGTGATTGTTGACGGCCATCCAATAGTTTAGACTAAGGCAGAACGAGAGCCTTGCTGCCGTGGTGTGAGCACGTACTGTCTCAGAAAGGAGCTGTGGCGGTTCGGGGTTTGAAATTTGGCTTCTACAAGTACTTTTGTTGCCATATTGGCATCGTACCGTTTTTCTGGGATAAAAAGGAGGTAAATAGAAAGTTAAAGGTGAATTACAGTGACTCAGTAGAAGCTGAGATATACAGCTTCAGGCTCAGAGTTGTGTAACCCTATACGGAAGGCGCCATTTTCGGCTAGTGTGCGGTCCAGACGGCCACGAGAGAGGCTGTCGGCGCACTGTAATGCTAGTGTGGTAGTTTTATAATAAAATTTATGATTTTCTCGTTAATAAATGGGATTTTTGTGTTGGCAAATGGTCAAATGCGATATAGCAGACTGAAATAAGGTTATTATCATTAGAAATGACGGTTCCTTCCCGTTATCTGTGCACTATTTAAGCCCTTTGATGAAAGCGTATTTGTTAGCTTTATGAAACTTTTTGGAAATCTCTCGGTAGCTGGAATCAAGTGAATTTGAACGATCAATTCTAATTCTTGATCGGCTTGTTTTTTGCCGTTGTAACAGTCGAGATAAGATTTTTTCACAATCACGCAAATCTCGCCGGATAAAATTTCTTCCATGAGCAATTAATAATTATTCGATAGGGTAAATCAGCTATTCCAGCACTGTAGCTGATTTTGGAAAAGAATCCTTACAGCGCTGTAACAGTCAAAAGGATATAAGAATTTGCAAATTGGATCTCTTTCGATGTCCGTGTCCTGTTTCGACCTCTTGAAAATACGCGTTTTCTGATTTTTTTTCTTACGATTTCTAGCACGTTTAATGGAAAGTATCGACAAGTCTCATGGCTTATTTATTTCCACAATGGCTTTCTTAATGCGCTCTCAGAGTAATAATAACATTATCTTTTACAATCAATTATTTCTCGTTAAACAAAGTTATTCCTCTAACGATTTAATAACTGCTTGATAGCTTGAATCTCGATGATTCTCATAATAACATTGTTTTGAGAAAGAACTCCTTACTGTACTATAACATTCAGATGAACATCACGCTTCGCAGTCAAGCGATATGTTGCAGAAAGCGGTGTCTTGAGGCGGATGTCGCAAAATCCACTGTTTGGAGTGCGAAAGCCAATCTTCCTTTGATTCTTGCAGCGCTCTAAAGGTCCTCTTCAAAAATTAACTATGTCTTGTAATCAGTGAGATTTTCTCTATGGAATGGTCATTGATTGTTTATAGCAAAGCCTTTATCGGCGAGAAATCCTCAAATGCGAAACAAAACTTTATTTCGATTGTCGCAGCGCACAAAAGAAGCCATTTGAGAGATAAAATAACTGTTCAAATGCACTTGATTTCAGCTATCGAATGCATACTAATTTGGTGGAACAGGTGTTTTCTAAAAAAATTGAGGGCTAACAAACACAATATTTTGATTGCGACTGTATGCGACTGGAAATTGTCTTCAAAAAATAAAGATTTTCAAGATTGGGCGTATCCTTTTAGGAATACGTTTATAAAAGTTCTTTTACTCACAACTTGATTTATTTCTGACAAAATAAGTTTACAAGGATCGAAACCTAACTATATAATCTCAATTAGGAAAAAATGGACTGCGATTGCAACGTTATCTTTTCTTTATTGGTGAACGTATCATAGAAATCTCATTATACAGGAGGCTTGCTATGAAATCAAAATTTTTCAAGCCGGCAGACTGACTTCAAAACATTAAGGAGACAGGAGAAAATGTACAATAACGGCTGAAGATACGGTCCTTTACGCAAGGGTGTGACTTTTTCCTTTAAAAAGGCAAGATTTTGGGAAACATTGGCGTTAATCTTACTGAAGTTATTCATACAAGAGTCTTATCAGTGATGTTTCATTGTTTTTTGATCATAATGTTTCTCTGAGAACTTAATAACCTGAGTTTCCATGGGAGCATGCACCAATCTTCGAAGCCTTCCGAAGGGCGCTCCCAGCTGAGGGTCATGATGACCCTCATCGTCCGTTAAGGGTCAATCCGATCGAGACGGTGTAATCTTGTGCTGGTACATGATTGCTTAGGGCATTTTTTCGCTGTACAGAAATTCTACCTTAGACTTTCAGTAATTGCTCGATAGTCTAAATCTTGCTGATTTCGGTGCTATATTTTGATTTTGAAGACGCTTTCTTGATTCGTTGTAGCAGCGAAAAGGAGATTCCGTTTCACTTCTAACGCGCAGTTTCTACTCGTCTGCGATTCGCAAATGGTTTTTCAACAGAGTTTTAATGCTAGAAGGACGAGAATTGTGGAATTGGAAATGGTTCTTGAAATAGTCTTCATAATTCCTTTTTTTGATTGAGCCTAACCCGAGGTTTTTAAGATATTATTGATTTATTCGGACAACTGATGTTTCGGGGTTTCGCCTTCTTAACAGCCTAAGAAGATTAGGTTGCCCACAACCCAGTCAGTCAAACATCTCCACCACTTTATCAAATAAAAATCACCAAACCTAGATTTCAATCGCATCAGGCACAAATCAAACCAAGTGGCTTGGGTGCTGTCTCATATCTCGTGTGATTACGAGGCGTTCTTCTCTGCGGTTCATGTTTGAATTGGTGATGTTTTTCCAGAACGGTTCTAAATTCTTACATGCCGATGTATGTGCCTGTGTCCTATGCGAGCCTAGTGGGTGTTTGGTTTAGCATTACACTTGTCGGCTAGGTGTTCTTCTATGCGAGCACGAAGTGGCCTGCTCAATTCACCACTGTTTTTTTTTCGCCACACGCTTTGTAAGAGATTAGGCAAATTGTTCCCATGCTCATGCAATCAACGTCTTTACCGTTAGGGGTTAATTTTCATTGTTCCGTTGTACAAAGATGGTCGTATGCGGTTGCGAATTAGTTGCGGGCTCAGAGTATTCAGTGGTATTTCAATGATTATTACCGATTTCTCTATAACATGCCCTTTTCAGACAATGTTCTATAGTTATACTTATCTAGTTTGGAAACAAAAGGAGATTGAGTAGGACTTTGCTTAGTTGGTATTGCTGTTTGGGAGTGCGTCATTATCTCTAAACCTATGCCAAGGAGCTACGAATTCGTAACTTTAGAAAATTAATATCTCTCGAACTAGTTTTAGGAGTTTTACTCTCTGCTCTGTCCCAGTACACAAACAAGCAGATGTTTGGAACATGTTTTTTACAAGTATCTTTTTTTTGTACATGGAGGGAAAGGAAGCCATCATCCTTGCACAGGAACAAGAAACATCAGCACGTGAGATTTGAAAAGCGTTCTGAATTAACACCACCTTGCAAACATAAACCGCATAGAAGAGTATCTTGTAATCACACGTGATATGAGAAAGCATATATGACAGTTGCTTTGATGCAATAGTACATTACAAGTCTGTAAAGGGCTTTTCAATAAAGAAATTTAGTTTCAAAATCGCTAAGATTTGAGCTAACAAATGCCTGCTGAAAGTGGCTTTTTTCAGTTATCCGGAGACAAGTGGAAAAAGAGCCCCATTCGCTGGGCATGAACTTTTCAGAAGATTGCTAGTAATTAGAAAAAGCTCAAATCCTCAAATCTCACTAATGCACTACGTGGCGATTTCTCAAAAGAGCATTTTTATAATGCTGAAGCATTCAGAACAAGTTTATATTTCACAGACATCACCTGCTTTTTTTTTCTCCTCCGCTTATGTTTAGCCTTACAAAGCTATTTTCTTTAGACTACTAGTAATCTATACCCAGTGTCACAGAGTGATGTGCAAAACTTTAGCGTTAGGCGGGAATAGAATTAGCACCTCACTCTTACCGGGAACGCGTGCTCTATCCGTTACACTACTGACGCCCATTTTGCACATGGCTCTTTCTACGCTAATGCGCACCGATCTGTCAGCCGCCAGCCGTCAACGGCCTGGTCCGGGTAGTCGGTCACAACATTGAACCCAGTCACGCTGACAGATAATGGGTATTACAGATCAAATAAAAACCGGTTTCATTTAACCCCTTTTTTGCGGTGGTATGACGTCATTATTATATACCCAGTGTTGTTCAAAGTGGGCGCCAGCAGTGTAACGGATAGAGCACGCAATCTCGGAAAGAGTGAGGTGCGGGTTCTGGTTCCGCCTGACGATAAAGTTTTGCACATCACTCTATAACACTAGGTATATATCTATAACATCATACCACCGCAAAAAAGCGGTTAAGTTAAAGCAATTTCATTTTATCTATACTAGTAATCTTTCGGTAGCTCAAGTCTCAAAAAATTCAAAAATCTGTTTGCTTTTTAGGAAAGCTTTTTGACAGTGCTATAAGAGATAGAAAACATTTGTGTTTCACACACTCGCTTGCTCGCAAGACAGAGCTCTTCCTTGACTATCAGTGATCATTCGATAGCGTAAGGTTCAACGATTCAGACGCTGTGATTATTTTCTGCAGTCCAGCAGGAAAAAAAACTTTATTCACTTACGCGGGCACTGGCTTTTTGGTGGTGGAAGGAAGGCGCAAGAGGCCGCTCGCGGTATCAATACGGTGATCGATCGAAGCGCTTAGGTGGATGGCATGTGAAGTGCGATTTCTGTTATTTGATTTGAGACTTTTTCTCCGTTTTGGAAGAAACTCCAGATGAAAAGAACCATTTTGATGCTACGAGATTTCCTTTATACGTTAATATTGCTTTCGTGCTTCCAGCGAACTATATGCGTGATTATTATGAAGGCGCGTGGCGGGTGTGAAACACAGTTTTATTATAAATATATTACACCGTTATGGAAAGGTCTTTTTGAAAAGCGGCCACGTAGCGCTTAGGGGATCAAGCTTTCGTGTGATTACTAACACTCTTATGAGAAGTTCTTTTTCAGCGAAAGAGGTCGTTTTTCATTCGTGCCGGTTGACAGAAAAGTACGTCAAAAGTCTACCGAAAAGCCATTTACAGGTTCAAGTCCAGCTAAAATACACACATAGTATAAAACTTAATTTTTTTTTTGCTAAAACGCACTAAAAAGGCCTTCCAAAAATCAAGCACATTATTTAAATCGAAGAAATTCTAGTTTTTGAATATTTCTCAAAAATCCAAAGAAAAGTTTTGTTCAGTAAAAAAGCCCTTGAACAGCCGTATACCAGCACAGGTACACTCCACACCGAATGATCTAACACATAGCAATGATTGAAACGTATAGGTATTATAATGCAGTTACGACAGTGGCCTACATGACACTTATTTGTTATGCTCTTTTCTGTCGTTTATTTTGGCGCACAGGAGTTTTTTCTAAGACATCTTGTTTACAATCTTTAGCTTATTCAACGCAGATGCTACTGGTGGCGCCTTTCATGGGAGAGTGTTCCATTGGTGACCTCTCACTTGAATTCTTACTTTCTACGAGAGGCTATTACTGTCAAGAGGATATGTGGCCAAAATTGTTGTTTTCTAAGTTTCACATGCTGTGATTTAGAAGGATATCAGCATTGCGAGGTAAAAAAACGTAATATGCACTAAATAGCTTACACAATTTTATCAGTTACTGATACCCTCAATGAGTGCATCGCGGATTGTTTTCCTCCACATAGAAGAGTTGCATATGCACAGGGAACATGGGAAGATGTTCATGGGAACAAAAAGCACTCTTAGGACAAGAGAGTGGCGAGCCCCTCTCAGAATGCAGAAAGAGACCGATCTATCCGGAAACTATAATTTAAGAAGGCGGAGCTCCTGAAAGCCTGGCGGAATGGCCGTTGTGGTGTCCATAGTGTCACAGTGCGCTCATCGAATAAATAATTACTCACAGTTCTTTTTCTTTCTCAGACCGCAAGAAAACCAAAATTTGGGGTAGTTGCGAGAGCGTTTACTTTGAAAGGCCATAATTTATCCACGGATATAACGAATCCAGTGATCACCATCATCAAAACGTTGAGTACACCTTTTGCTCACTGTTGTTTTCTTTTCGAAGAAATGCAATATTGTTATTTTGGCACACAAACTTTATTGTAAGTAAGCACAGTGATATTAATAAATTAAAGCTACAGAACAGTCTACTAATCAAGAACTCATTGATCTTTTCGCTCGCTTCGATCTTTTTGTCTTATATCCGCCTTTATTTCCGAAACAATATGGACAACTGCCGCTACCACCACCGCCACCACCACTAGATCCTCCAGTAGTTATCGGATCCGGAATACCGTACCCTCCACCGTAACTTCCAAAAGTGTTACCATAGTTAGTACTCCCTAGACCGCCGTACGTACTGTATCCGCTTGACGGCATGCTTATCTGTTGTCCTTGTCCAGTACCGTAACCATAGCCACCATAATTTGTCAAACTACTATATGGCGACGGATATCCTCCAAAGCCCTGAGTGCCGTGACTGGACATAACTTGTGCGTTTGTATCTGGTTGAATGACATAGCTTTGTGGAGCGCCACCATATCCTTGGCTACTGTAAGTGCTGTACGGATATGATCCGAATGCGATTCGATTTGAAGAGCCAGATGAAGGTTTATATCCCTATAAACATGTTAATTATGAATAGACGTAAAATCAAATCAAGAAAAAAGTCCAATAAATTGATTAAGTTCGAATTTTTCCTCTACCTGCTTTATTTTTCACTCAATTGCAAAATGAATCATTTAGTCTGAGACGCAGTGTAGGTAGACAATAGTGTATACAGGTACGGTAATGTATCCTTTCAAAACCATTTTTTAAACCTCTTAGACCCATTTTGGGGCCGTTTTCTATTTGTGGAACTAATTCCAAAAAGTTGATTGACTACGTCAGAGCCGATTATCGATTGGTAGACCAATACTGAGTTCGGCGCGAAGTGTGACTTGATCACACGTTAGAGGTGAAAATACAGCACTACTTAAATCATATTACCGTACTAACTAAGCTGTTTTTGTAATTGAATCAAAATTCCCACTTTTAAAAAGGCTTTTCCGAATTCTAATTTGAGTAAAGTTCCTCATTTCTAGTGTGTGAAAACACACCGGTGATCTATCTTATAGAAAATTGTTGAAAGTGAGTTTTCTACGATAAGCAGACAAAATAATTTTTGTATGAAATTTTTGCTCAAAGTAAGAAATCTCAAGCAAACATATAATTACGGTGGTATAGCACGTCTAGGCTCTGAGAAAGGTGAAGTCACTGGAACGCTAGCATTGCTTTTGAAGAAGATATACCAACCTCGTGCAAGCTTTAATGGAAGAGAGCATCGTAAGCTCTTTTGTTCTCGTAATATCCTTTGAAAGGGAACAGGAGGAAGAACTAAGTTTAACTCTGTTCACTTAAGATTTTTTGTTAAGGCAAGTAGTTCAGTGGTAATAAAAATAATAACGATAATATCAAGGATATTGATGGCAACGTTATCAGCAGTAATATTGAAGAAATTAGTAATTTCAATGATATGTTGATCTCAAACCTCGTTGATGCGCACAGCGATTGCCTGTCCTAGTTGATTACCGAAATCCGAAGGGCTAGCAAAATATGCCAATGGATTTGAACTGCTAAAAACGACACCATAATTACAATCAAAATCAATAAGATATCTCGTGTTGATTAGTCACGTATGTATAGGCCACGGATCTAAATCAAGCCGTAGCCATCGTAGAGTTGTTTGAATGCATATTCGGACTACATAATAACTCTAAAAGACTTGTAGAGATCTGTCAGATAAGTATGTTTATCCCCTCAGATGAGTGTGGCCGCCGTCCATGCAGAAGGATGATGAGCTTGGCTTGCCGTGGATGAGGAATCAAACCAACAATTCTATATGTATTTTAAGGCATCACTAAGCACTAACTGCGCGTTTTCCACCCTATAGACTACAAACAAAATGGATGATTCGACTAACTACCATACTCTGGACTTTGGTAGCTACTGAATGTGTATTGGCCGCCGTTCAATGTGGAGCATTGTGGGCAGACGGCATTCTGCGCCTCAGTAATACAATTCGATAAAAATAACGCCAGTAGTACTGACATTGAGCAGTACATTGATGTCTGAAAATATATAATTAGTCGAAATATGAAGTGTACCGTCAGGAGCGAATAATACGGAATGCTTGGACGAAACGGATTCATTCTCACTCTACATCACTGGATATATTATAGCACCATACCACCGCTGGAGGCGATCAAATAGAAAGAATTCGGACTGACTGTCGATACCTAATGTCTGTTAGACCAGTGGATTAAGCATCGATAGAGACAGCTTGCGCCAAATCGTTGACGGCTGGTCGCTGGCTGATAGATGAATTGCAGCGCATAAGGTCTCCAACTAAATTTCCGAACTTGATCCAAAAATTCAAAAGTTTAACTTTTCAAGTAGTCGAAAGTATCACATAACATTAATTAGAGTGTTCTCCGTCTACCTGAAGGCAATTCCGCCAAAGCTCCTGCAACAACTCAATTCCTCGCTCATGAAACTCATTATTCTTCGATGCAAACCAACCAGCCAATTCTCGGCGCAATTGTTTGATGTCTCGAAACTTCCTCTTGTCCAACCAATACTCCAATAAACTGAAGAGATGGAAACTGGACGGAGACACATCTGGTGAAACGGTGGACGATCCAAGTGCTCCCAGCTTCTCAATCGGTCAACTTCTTCCTTGCTTTCTTACAACGTCTAGCTTTGCATTGTCTTGAAGCAAAATAGCTTAGCGACGGCGGTGGCGCGGAATAGCTTGACTGCTACGATCCAGTTGCTGGCAGTATCGCTCAGCAATGGAAGAACTGCATCTAGACAGACGAAGAATAATTGAAGTAATCAATGTTATTTGATACTTTCGATTACTTGGAAAAATAATTTTTTGAGTTTTTGAGTCAAGTTTGGAAACTTAGTTGGAGACCTAATAGAAGGAGTGGTGTCAAAAAAACGAGCGTCAGTAGTGCAACAGTTCAGCACGCCCCCGCCTCCCGATCTCCCGATAGGGTGAAGTGTGGATTCGAATCACAACTGACGCAAATGTTTTTGCACATCTCTCTACATCACTGGGCATTATGCCTCTTTTTCATCAAAGAATTAAAGAAAAATCCTCAGTGGTTACAAGAAACAGGAAAGGCGATGAATGAATATATTGAACTCTAGAAATACTGGGTCCCGCACAGTTAAAAAAAACTGTAATAAGCATCAAATAAAGTAATAAGGAGAAATGTGAATAACGTATTATGAAATGATAGGATGAAACGAAGCTGTGTCTTCGTTCCATCGAGTTATCAAAAGGAAACTCTCAGCGGTGAAAAGAGAGCAGAACGGTGATGAATGGGATAACTTCATCTACCTTGAAATCTTCTCGATATACTAAGAAAAGGAAAGCTATTGTTTTTGCGAACAAAATATCGAATAAATTTGCTACAATCAAAGCCCGTTGGTATTGTCTGAGATTTCGAGCGACTTTCCGCATTCTGACACCATATTTTGAGCTTTCCTGCGGTTTGTTATGGCACGAAGTGCTAGGCACGTGATTAGGCCTTTCAGCCTCATTAGCAGCACGGTGCCTTACGGTTCAGTCAGTTTCTTGTAAGGGGGTAGGGATTAACCCACACATATGCAAGAATCGACGCCGAGTCATTTACATCACAGTGGCGTTCTGCCAGAGTGACTGATTTATTGGTATTATATATATATATAGTATATATATATATATATATATATATATATATATATATAATGTGTATATATACATATGAATGTATTATGTATACCACTATATATTATAACAAATATGTATGTAAATACTATATATACCATTACATATATATATATATATATATATATAATATATATATACATATATATATACTGGTATATATGCTGGCGTAATAGCCTTAGCCATGCATACAGCAGTCGACAATCGCTCACTTTGAAAAACATTACGGTGATCTTTTTACCATACGCAGAGTGTCAGTGATTCGGCATCGCTTCCGTTACATATAGAGGGTATATCCTTACAAAGAACTGACTAAAACGAACAGCACCGTGATACCGATGAGGCTCGAAGGACATTGTAAGTGCCATAACAAATCTTATGAAAGGCTTAAAATTTGCTGTCACGTCGCATTCACTTCAAGCGAGATCTCAAAATAATCGATTTGAAGCGTTGATATTTTTCTTATTGTCAGTGTTCTGCCTTTAACACCCATTTTCTTACCAGTTCTTCCTAATTTGTAAATTTCATGCCTTTTCAGGTTTCC
This sequence comes from Parelaphostrongylus tenuis, assembly GCA_019055375.1. Classification (NCBI taxonomy): domain Eukaryota; kingdom Metazoa; phylum Nematoda; class Chromadorea; order Rhabditida; family Metastrongylidae; genus Parelaphostrongylus; species Parelaphostrongylus tenuis. The sequence goes on along the minus strand of JAHQIW010006752.1, from coordinate 121,033 downwards.
TCATTAGAAAGTCTAACAATTATTTAGCCTATTGACTACGGCGTAGCCCAAAAACAAACCACGTGTGGCGAACAAATCACCGCGAAGCCCGGCAAGCAATCTTCACGCTGCAATGAAAATAAGGGAAGTGGTAAAATGAAGTTCTGAAAGAACATTATTGTCATCAAATGATGGAATATGACAGAAGAGACTTATAAAGAGGTTTTACTGGCATAAGGAACTCCCAGATGTCGAAAAATTATTTATTCTTAACGGGCCACATTCTTCCAAAAGGAACATGTTTCCATTGCTGTGTAAGATTTTTCTTGGCCTAACTATATTTTTTATAGTCATTCGATAGCTTGCAAAATGCAGGCTTTAACGTAAACTTGGTTTCTGGAATGTTCATCTTCTTCTCATTCTACTAGCAAATAGGATTAGGTTTGCTTTCGAAATGCGCTGCTTCAACATTTCAAAGCATTCACGAAATTACATAGCGAAGTTTTGATTCCATTAAGGCATTATTGCTATGAAAGGATATAATAACACTGTAAGGTCTATATTAGCATTTTTTTTCAAAAAGAACGCACAGCTCTCCTGAAATCTCTACTTTTCGTAATGAGCTGTGTGGAATAGTTTTTCTCTGCTTGATTACAGCACAGAGATTTTTTATCGCAGTATTATTGATTGCTCGATGGCTTGAAAACTAGAGACCCAGGTTTCTGAAGAACTTCCATGGTACGTCTCCACTAACGAAAAGAAAACGTTTCGCTTTTGCAGTTCGTCGTTCCAGCTTGATGGCGGATTTCTTGGCACTTTTGTAATAAAATTCTAATTGTAGAAGATCTTTGTCGCTACAAAAAGATAGGCCACTATTAGAGAGATTCCATGAACGTGTTTTAGAAAAACAAAATTCCTCATGCCTTGAAACTTTTCTCTTTTTAATACGAAATCTACACTGGCACGGAATCAGCACGGTTCTAACCTTTTTTTTTTTCAAATCCTTTCGACGATTTCGTCAAAGTGTAGTTCAAAAACACATTTTCTAAAATGTACAACTTTCAAAAAAATCTTATATGAAGAGGTTTTTAGTATGGCACCGAACTGTTCCTCGATGCAGACTGCGCTCTAAAAAAGAGGAGCATTTCTTCAAAAATGATCTATGTTTCCGACTCCGTCCCATTATCGGTTTAGCTCGAAAAAGTGCTAACGTTCAACAACTTGAATAATAGGGATCGGTCAGAACAATAGCCTTCACTCTTCCTTTTCTTGTAGACACTACAGCATTTGGCCTGGCTTTTGAAAAAATCGCTAGTGCGCTCTACCAACGAGTAAGAACTTATACCTCACCTTCAAGGTGTCTAGCACGTTGTGTGAACTTCACTGTTGGTTTTGTTGTCAGTTATGGTAAAATTTCGTTATAGTAAACCATTTCTTGACCCTTTGTGGTTAAGGGCTTTCCGCTTTTTCTGAAGACTTTTAGCGATCATTCAATAGCAAAGTTTAATGATTCTGATACTGTGTTTGGTTCTGAAAAGGTTTTTTTTTAGTGTGCTGTAGTAACTATAAAATTGTGTTGCACAGTTAGTACTTATCGCGCGTAAATCAGATATTTAATTTAAACTTTTTTTAGTTCAAAGATGCTTCTATTTTTTGTATATTAGAATTCTTGAGGTAACTCTGTTTCATCGTTCTATGGGTTTAGGTTCTTTTTTGCATTCTATGTTGGAAAATAAACCCGCAACTAGCTCTGAGCAAAGCAGCCCATCACAAAGTGGGATAGGATTCTGCGAGACTATTTCCTCTTTGACAATTTACTTATCAATCTTTATCAGTGTTGTCGTGATGAGCAGATACGAGACTGTTAACAGTTAAATATATTGAGTACTATACCGTAGAGCACTGGCTGCAGTTTCGGAGGTTTCACCTTCTTCGAAGTAAGAGATCACATTGACGCTTCGACGCTCAGTCGAGCACTTCCAAAGGAGACCTCCGAAGGCAGTGAGTGCTGAGGGATAAAATGGTGGTATGGAGAAAGTCTTTGGGCAGAGTGAATAATCGAAAGAGGGATTGTTCACACTGCTAAAAGAGGCTGAAAATTCCATCAGAAGCAGTGGTGCGGATGGAAATCCTTTGAAGCACTAGCGGTTCCAAAATCACCTGCATGCGCAAACATTGAAGCCATTTGGAAAAGTGAGAATTGTACGGGTGAGTATAGGAAATCTGCTTGAAGGAATTACACTAAAAAGAACTACGTAGAAGCCGTAAAATTAGTATGCATTACCAGTGGCAAAGGCTGGGAGGGTAAATAATGTTCATAGTAAAGTTCAAGTGGATATTAGAAAATTGGTACACTATAGAACGATGGAACAAAGAGTGTTAAGAGTGTTCTATAATTCTATATAGGTTTAAACTCGTGAAATACACTAATAATCGAGAAATTACCCCAAGCTATGAATAGACTGATGTCGCATACACTGTGCAGTACCAGCTTTTACAGACCATTAATTTCTCTAAATTTCAATCATTGGAGTAACTTTGGTGTATTTCATGCGATGACAGGTTATCAAGACTTTAGTCGTAATGCCAGGTTGGAACAAAAGTTTTGGGGCACTTGTGAAAACTGAGTATTCATGCATGAATTCCAAGCAAAAACAATATTAACTATTCTTCAAATAGAGGTCATCGTTTTCTACGACTTTCTGCATCGGTTCTCCAAGTTTTGGATGTGGTCAAAGTACCATTCTTTGGACGTCGAATCGAAGAACTTTTGACATGCTTTTTCAACTCCATCGAACAATTCAAATCGGCAACCCTTCAAAAAGTGTTGCATTAATCGAAAAAGGGCAAAGTCGGATGGAGCGTGATTTGGACTGTAGGCAGGATGCGACAGAACCTCGACTGCGTCCAATTCATCAAACTTGTCCTTTCGGTCATTTAGTGAATTGTTGAACAATCGGCGACAAAGTTCGACTTTTCTGGACACTTCTTCTCAGTGATTTCGTACGAATTTTGTCGCGGCTTCTTGTGGGCAGAGTTGAAGTGGTGCAGGTGAGTCAGCACAATAATATGAGAAACACCAAGTTTGGTTGCTACTTCGTGAGTACTTGACGACGGTTCATCTTGCAAAGCAGCATCAAATCTTCGTGTTCAACTTTGTTGGCCGTCCTGAACGAGACTTGTCTTTGAAATTAAGGTCTCCGGCGTTGAGAATCATTGAATATCAGAGTCCAGCAGCAGATTTACTTGCTGTGCCTTGTCTTGAACTTCGTTAATTACATGGACTGCAGCTCACCGTGAAAGGACCTTTCTTCAATAATGACGAAATAAAACACGACCTTCGATTGGATCGTTGAACATGGCGGAGGCTGGTAATATAGTGAAAATAAAGACGAATAATATCTAGGCCTTCAATGGGAAAATCCCACATAAGAAAGGATAATATTCACATTTTAGGTTTGGGAGTTATTTCGCGTCTATTGAAGTGCTTCAGAACTTTCTTTCCAAACCAAGGTATTTGATCATTAATGGCACAGTATGCTAACGTTAATGAAATTTGTTAGATCTAAGTCGCGACATTTGATTTCAAAAGTGTAAAGTGATCGTTGATTGAGTGATTATTTATTTATTAACGGTTATCTACAAAGTTGAGCTGCGTTCACCCAAGAAATGATTGAAGCGCGATCAAATAGAAACAAGAGAGCATAGAAAAGTTCAGCAGTAGTTAGAAGAATGATCATTTTGTAAGTACTTGACTTTCCCCCAAAAATATGGAATTTCAGAAAAAACATTGGCGTGCTTATAGTATCCGTAATCTTATCGAGACCTCTTCAACAGTATTTTATAATTTACCGGCAATCAAAGGCGATTTTTGTGGTGGATAAAATCTAGGTTTCATTTGAAAACTAGCACACTGTTACTAGGGCCCGCCGTTCTCGTCACGCGATCCCACCGCTCGTCGCATGAAAGATCAACGTTGTAGTCAAGGGGTCAGTAATAGGTAATATAATAGAAGAAATGCGGTAAAGTTATTTTGGCCTTGATGGTTTTCTGCTTTGGTTGTTTTTAGCTTATAGCTGAATACTATGTTCGTGATGGTTTTCACCAATTAAAGCAGAAAATGGAAGGAAAAGATCTAAAAGAATTCTTTATCAAGACTTATGTTACGAAATTATGATTTCAACGCCCGCCTAGCCCACCTAGGGTCGAATGCTTTGCATATCTTGAAGGAAAAGAGCCGCAAAACGGTTTTTCTCAACCCTCATTTCCGACTGTTCCTACAGAGCTCGCGTTTGAGCCTTTCACGAGATGATTTTTTCACCACACGACAAGTGCAAAATTTTGGCATCGGTTCCTCTGTTTAGGGAAATCTCCCCACGAAACTACTAAGGTTAATGATGCTTATACTATAATTGCATTTCTACCACGAATGAATTCCTCGGTACGGTCATATTATTCTGTACGAATTTGAGAAGAGATTGGAAAGCTCGAAAATCATTTTTATATAGGTTATTACTTTGTTAAACATGATGAATGAATTAGATGAATTTGAATTCCACTAAAAGGGACCGCAAAAATCATTAAATCCGGTAGCAAGTCGAACAGAGTTTTTCAACAAAGAGTAAACCGCTAGTTTACTCTTGTAGCTTGGTGAGGCAATCCTGTAGAGTGCAACTAGAGAAAATTCAAGGTACCTTCGAAATAAAAAACAATTACGTCTGTATTTGAATGATAACATAAAATGGAGAACAGAAACCATTTAACTGCATTTGACCAAGGCATAGATAATGGGATTTTCACTGGTAAACGAAAAAAAAAACATGAAAGAAGACTCCTAGAGTGGAAAAAATGAGAAAAATTGAAATCTACACCAAAAAACAAGAGCTGGAAAAATTTCGTGCAAATTGTTTACGCCGTGACAACGAGCTGATTATGACATTCAACTATTCCTGGTGTTCATCACCAAGCAAATGCTCTGTTTGACTTATTCAAACACTGTCCACCCTCCACCCACCACCACCACCACCAAGACAACCGCTCAACACTCAACACAACAATACACTCCGGCTGTTCAGGGTATTGTCCAAGTCGTCAAGTTGGAGAATGAATAAACAAAGTGATTTTGAATGAAAACCAGACACTACGAAAGTGTGACGGATATTGGTGACGAAGAACTCATGAACACATGCAATTCACCACCAATTATCGATATGCACCACGATCGATATGCATCCGATGCATTGAGCAGACTGAACCGGATCATCCAATCTGCAGTTCGTATTCTTCGGTCAAAGCTTGTGAGAGCTTTCCAGGTTTAGTGGAGAGATTTTTGGCAGTACATCAAGATATGCATTGCACTCAAACTGTAATTATTCATTGTAGCATGGGAGAAGTTTTCAGATTACTTCCAGCAACTATTGTTAGCAGAGTGAGCATAGCAATGAGTGACGTACAATGTGTTACGCAAAACTGGCAAATAGATCTTGATTCAACACTTTTGTGAGTATGTAAACCTATGCCATTAGAGGATTGACGAATTGGTAGCATTCATTTTGACAAAGTGGTATCATTCAATTCACCACACGCTAAAACTAGGTGTTGATTTCGTCGGAAAGAGTTCATCATCTGAACTTTTCTTGAAGAAGCTATCATAACGGATGTTATGCCAAAGTAATCCTACGAAAAACTGCATAAAAATTCTCTCTACTGAAAATTTAGAGTTTGGTTGCCAGAAACCTTTCTCTGACAAGCTTTTCAGTAAAAACACAAATATAGGAAAATTGTACATAGTTCAAAACGATCATCATCGTATAAATTTGGCACTTTGGCGATTAACTTTCACGAGGACTCGCTTTTTCAAAGAAAATTTGTAGGGCCTCTTCAAGTATACCCAATAGAACGAAAAAGCTATAACAAATTCCTGTAATAACCCTCGAAAATGTATCGAAGTTAGTTGTGAGACTATTTGGAGTCAACAAAAAAATGGCAGCTGTTCCTAAAAAATGCCACTCAGACTTAGCGCATCTATTCTACATCGCTGAAAATATAGGGTTTTTCCTGGACTCCTTAATGTTCTAACACACTGAGAGGGTTAAGTGACATGAAAAATAAAATTTCTTATTGGAAAACAACATAAATGATTTTGTACACGCGATATTTCGTTCACTCTCAACGAATCTCGCGGCTTTTTATAAGTGAGCGAGTGAGGAGAGACGAGAGCAGATCTACTTCATTCTTTCCCAGAAATCCTGTCTTTAACGAGATACTGTTGTTTAACTAATTCCTGTCTAGTGGTTGCAGTTTTCTATGGAAGAATCTGTTCTACAAACAAATACTGACGAATGTGTACAGTAACGTTGTTCAAAATTGATGACAGCACTTATCTTGCTGACCAGGCAACCGGTTGGTCAGCAATAGCTATTGCTCGTAGAACCAGCTCGTCTCTGTTCAGAAAGAATTGGGGTTGCTTCATGGCGTATTATGTTCATACCTTTTCATATCTAGTTTGACACATTCAAAACTTCCACTCAGTGTTGAGACTGGTACCAGTCAAAGTGCTTTTCTACCTCACTGGTTGAGGTGCCGAGCTATTTTAGTGCAATAGAGCTACTTTAGTGTACTTTTCGTGCTAGTTACTGCTAACATCGTCATAACTTTTTTTCATCCTGGTGATTTTCGATATTTCGTAATGTTGTCTTTTAATTAATGGCGGTTTTTTATGGTAATATGGTGCTACAAATAAACGATTCGTGTGAGTCGATCATTTCCATCGTCGACACAAAACAGCTACTGATAGATATTCAAAGCGCAAGAGTGTAAATGTGGCATAGAAGTTTATTTTACTCCAGGTAGGTTGGAAACTACTTTGAAAATTCAGTACATCGGCGATAAATTCCATGACTTAATGTTTTTTATCAAGATTAGGAGCTGCTTCAAATCTGACACCGGACGCACTCAAGATGAGTTCGTCTTTTCTTGCCGGTGTATGCTTGTTAATGTTTTCGTAATGTAAACAAATTCATAGAACTAGTGTGAGCCGGACGAAATGCAATTATCAGGCAGGACAAATGGCCTTCACTAAGTCTCAAATAGCTCGATCCACAGTATTATTATCCACAAAATCAAATCTGTTTTCAAATTGCTTCCAGTATTCGACGTCGATTACCTATATTTTCATATCAGTTCAGCGAGATTCAGACTCGTTTGAGGAATCAAGCTGATTCTTTGAACGTTTGTGAGCATTAATGAAATCAGGAGTCGCGTGTACCGCAGTAGTTAGTAGTGCCCTGATTTACACACGTTGTCAGTAGTTCGATTCCTTGTCTCTGAGGTTTACCAACCCTTCCTTTCCTGTAAGGTCTCATAAATTGGTACCAGATTTGTTTGAGAGAATGACAACACTGACTTCGTACAGCGCTAGATTGTTGCAAGTCATTGCATGGACTATAGATGTATTTACTCATCTGTCTGTAACGTCCTATGGTGAAGTCAATTATATGGCATCGCATCCCTTATGAATTGGTTAATGCAAAAAGTAGTCGATGTATAGTTTCCATTCGATATCGACATTGACTCAATATCTGCCAGCGTGAGTGGGTTCAATGTCGACATCGACTACCCATACCAAAAAACCGTCGACGGTTGGTTGCTGACGGTAGCAAAACAGGCGTTGGAGCTGTAAGGGATAGAATTTACGCTCTAGATTGGGTGAAGTGTGGGTTCAAGTCCCTCCTTACGGAAATGTTTTTCACATCACTCTACATCATTTTATACACCATAAAATCATACCATTGCTGAAAGCGGTTAATTATGTTTGAAAGAAAAAAGAAACAATCGGCTCTTAGTATAATTATCACATTGTTTTAACTTAACAGCGGGTTTCTTGGCAATTATGTACAGGAAACTTGATTTAAGGTAACTTTGTTCCTACGAAAAGATACATTATTGCTGAATGGAGTTCTACAAGCGTATTTTTGAAAAAAAAAAAACGCCCTAATATTTCTAAACGTCTGTATAAGAGCGGTCGATAGCAGAGGTATGACTAATTATCTGGCATAAATAACAGGATAAAGGGAAAACATTCAGCAGATTATAAAACTATACCGAACAATATCGTCGATAGTTAACGGACTTGCGTAAAATCTTCAATCAGACATGATAATCGTTATGTTCTTATAATGATGAACCAATGGAAGGTGAATCTGCTACAGTACTGAGCCAATAAACCATGCTTTCTTGATTCTTGATGATCAAAGTCTCTTTGTAGTTTATGTAGCACTGGCGCTACTTGTCCGTTTGAATCAGTGGTTCAGCTGCACCATCACCATCACCATCTCGTCCAAAAATCAACTACAGGCATTAGCGATAATGATCGTTAGCATTTGGCGTAGAATTCTTCTAGAAAGCGATTTTCACCCAAAGTTGATGATTATTCTAATCCTGATTGCTGAAAAGGAAGAGGAACTTGATGTTGATCAGAAAATTCATAATTATCCGTCGATTGATATTTTACGTAAAACTCTGAAGTTTAGTTCTCGCAAACTTTTCAACGAATTCGGTATTCAACTTCTGAGGTGCTCGACAGATTCGTTATCAACTGCCTCGCACTAGAACTTATTATCCCTTATGCGATGACATTTCTCCAACCTGTCATTGTTTCTGTCTTTTTTGAGAAAAAAGCTTATTAAGTGGGACTTACTACAAAAAAGTGTCAAATAACATAACTAACTTTTCGCTCGTTCGCATCAATAGGTGCAGCTTTTTGCTTCTGACATAATCGTGTTAGATCTAATTCAGAGGAATCTAACTCAAAAAAAAACGAACATACTTGTTGTTGCAAATAGAAAAAATAACACAGATTAAAATTGCAACGACAAGAAGTAACATTCCGGCAACATATAGTAGCAATAAATGAATTCGGTCGTACCTCAATGTGAATGGATAGCCCGTATCCCTATCAAATATTGTTTATAAAATATATATATCATATATATTACAATACGAAAGCCACGTCTGTGAGATAAAAACTCATCTCCCACTTTTTTTTTACATTTCTTTCGACGATATGGTAGGGGTGCAATTTGAAAAGGGGGCGTCGTGACCGCGTGGTTGTGATGCATGTCGTGGTGCGTGTGGACCCGAGCTCCACGCCCAACTCTGACCGGCAGTCAACAACAATGCCTTATGGAACGCCAGTGCCAGGCTATTTTTGAGATTGCAAGGAGACTCGATCATCCAGTACGCTACGACGTTCAAGAAGAAGGCGAAAAACGAATCAAATGCTAGAAGCACTGGGATCCGTATAGGGAAAAAAACATTGTTAAGATGAATCAACAATGTTTCTAGAAAAATAATTCGAAGGAACATTTTCTAAAATGTATGGCTCTTGGAATAAATTTGGACAAGGAGATCATTAGTATCTAGCCGAGATAAGTCGTGATAGACACCAATTTGTGAAATACTTCTTCAGTAAGAGTACATTTTCTGCTATGAATTTATGAAAATTCTCAGCGATGTCGTAGATTTTCTACTCAAATGTTCAGCAGTCAGCAGGTTATACATTGACAATAAGTCATCAACAAATTGCCTTTACTCATACATTAGCGCCGCTCAACAATTTACCTTTGCAGCGCTAAATTTGTACTCACATTCAGCAACTTGTACATCCCGCTCTTTCACTGAACTATTGATGGTCATTCAATAGCCGGAGAAATGGAGAGTTCAGTACTATGTTTGATTTCTGGAATGGCCTTCTTAGGGCACATTCACAGTGAATAGAAAAACCAGGGTAGTTAGCCCGATTTCTGCACTTCACTGCGGGTTTCGCTGGTAGTTGTATAGTAAAATTAGACGGTCGAAACTCTGATAAGGAACACGCCCATGCTTCCTATCAATCCGCATTTTCGATAGAAAAGCTACATTTTCAATGAATGAAAAATTTTTCAATTCTAATTGCGCTAACTGGCCACCTATCTGCTACTAACTTGCCACCTTCCCTATTCTGTAAGTGTGAGTCTTCTGCAATTCATCATCCTTCTGATTGATGTGGATAAATGTCTGTTCTGCATCAGCGCTCAAATGTCTGATATAAACAGTTCGTAGGAGTCGATTAGCTCTTTATACTGCTTCCCTGGACACGTGCTATCGTCATCGCAGATTAAGGAGGAATCTGAGAACGATACCTCCTTCTTTTACCACTCATCATTCATCTCTTCGTGAAGCTCCCTTGATGGCGACTGGACACAATTCAGTGCAATATTGGCTGGAGTTTTGAAGGTTTAGCCTTTTAGAGCTTGGTAAAGTCGAACTGAGTCACAAACTTCTTATTCAACCATTTGCGAAATCGCACCCTTCGAAGAGAACGAATGCCAAGTGATGACAATGAACAAGCGATGAATATGCAATGCCTAATATAAAAGTTTTTGAAGACGCTTGAGGCTTTTCGCGCAGAGTTCTTCCGTCAAGCAAAAATATTCAACTCCTCTCAGCACATATGAACTGTAAATAAATCGTAGAAACCAGAAAAGTTCATATATCATGCGGAGAAAGTGGAGGAGAATATCCATGTTTAACGTCTAGGCGGATCAGGTGTATGGTCCCCTGATAGAAGGCAACAATCACCTGCACGTGACCATATTGATGTTATTTTGAGAGGTTTTAGCTTTAACAATGTACAAGTAGTCGCCTTGAAGGCTATTTAAAAACTACATAGAACATGCAAAATCAGTGGGCTCTCCCGTGACAAAGGTTGCAACGACGATGATGTTCGTAATGAAGCGGGTATATAAAAATCAAAAACTGTTGGAATGGCAGAGGAAAGTCTGCTCTGTAGTTCTATTATGTCGGTGCCATCTCCTGAAATACGCAGTGACCGGAAAATTATTGAGAGCTGAAGTGGAATCTCATGAAGTATGCATCATCATTTTCAACCATCTATATATTGCCCTCTGATTTTCAATCTGTGAAGATTCTGTTAGTAATGAAAAATATCAAAGCATAATAGATAATATCGAATTATCCTTCGCACATCTCATTACAATTAACTGAATGCCAAAAAACAGTATGACTACGTAGTAAAGTAGTGCTTTCGTTCACACTTAAGAGCTAATTATGCTCCAAAAGTACATACGTTTGCAGCGTAAGGGGGTAAACGATAGTATACCAAAGTAAAAGCACAAGGTCAAAAAACTTTTTGAGATGGAGAGAAAGACGTTTTTACCATAAATGGAGCGGTGCTTTGCTGTCCCGAGCGAGTCCACAGAAATCTCAGCGCTCGGCACTATTCGCTAAGCGACGAGCGATTTCTCTTACTTTTTAACTCTGATACATCATAGTATACTTCACACTCTCATTTATTTCAAAGCATATGCAGTTTTTATGTCTGATGGAAAAGCACTTGGTTACTGGTCAATCAGTATTGGTTTTGACATTCAGTCAAATCTATTAATTTGTAGAAGGAATATTATGTTACAAATCTTTCAACCTGTTTTTCATTATATATATATATATATATATATGTATATATATATATAGCCTTTTTACATCAAAAGACTTTTTTTATATCGCCTAAAAGTTATCACAGCGACTGAAAGTTTAAAAAAACAATGAACTAGTCAAAAATTATGCTGTATATTGCATCTTATGAAATTAAGAAGAACTTTGCGCTAGAAGGATTAGCCCTCTTTTAGGAGAGCTCTAAGTAGCTCAGTCTTCGTGCTGTCTTACGTATCAAGCTTTATTCATAACTTAGAGAGCGCATATGCTCTTCATAGACAGCCAAATTTTGCTACATTGAAAAATGCGTTGGTTCGGTTGATGTATCAAGCTCAGAATATGTTATTTTACATTTACTATGAGAAATGTTTCCCAATGTGTACACTATTCTACGATGCAACTGTACATTGTCCAGTGGTGTAAGCATTGTGAAATTGTTGTTAAAGATTGTAGAACATATTTCGGAAATTCTTCGTGTATCTATGAGGAAATATTATAAATGATACAAGAGCGGTGAATATAAAAACTTGAGAATAGAAACTTTTTAAAAACTAAATTTAGCTCCAGAATTGTAGAGATTTCAGTCATCGAATGACTAACAGATGCCCAGCGAAAGGCGCTTCACAGGAAGCAGCCGAGCAAAGCGAACCGAATGCGATAAGATATATATATATATATATATATATCTATATATATATATATATATATGTAGTGACAGCAATTCCTGTATTCCATTTTGATTCCTGAATCGTCGCCATCCACGACGGCATGTCGATTTTTGCTTGTGGGTTCGCTTGCTGCTTGAACCTTCTTGGCCTCGTCAATTATTGGTCGAGTTCATTCTAGTGAGATCCTTTGATGGCCTTGAAAAGGCGTTTTCAGATATTCATTACAGACGTTTCCCAACTCTTTCAGCTTGAATGAAGCAAAATGATCCTAGACGAGACCGATACCGACTTTCTGACACCTGGAAGGATGAGTTAGGTTATCGAAGCGTATTTATGGAATCACTTTTCTTTGATACCTTCACCTGAAACGATCAGGGTGATTTTTCTTTTAATAACTATTGAATTATTTGTTTCAATATAACTGTGCCTCATACCAAACATTGGTAACACATGAATTCTTATGAAAAGTGATTGCTGATATTAGCTATATATATATAATATATATAAACATATATATATATATATATATATATATATATATATCGAGGTCAATGGTTCGATCTCGCGCTCATGGCTCACCAAGCCATCCATCCATCCGGGGTCGGTAAATTGGTACCAGACAGGTCTCAGACTTGGCTGGGAGGATAGACAGCACTGACTCGGTTCAGCGGGAGGCCACCGCGAGTCATTGTAAAGGCCAGATATGCATTCATTCACCTCAGGCGAAGTTAAAAATTGAAGTAGAATGCATGGCGCATCTCTCAGGGATTGATCAACGCCGAGAGCTTTATCCTTATATATATATATATATATATATATATATATATATATATATATATGTATACATGTTTACATGTATATGTATATATGGATGATTAATGAGGAATGTATGTCGGGATTTGTTGTTTATTTTGACATAGTCAATGAAATATATCACAAATTCACTTTATTTGACCCGCATTGACATTGAAAGGAACAACAGAAAGTAAGAAATTACTGTACATAATTTGATTGGACAATTAAAGCATTCCACTCAATATCACAATAAACAGATTTCTTTTTGGGCTTTTCAAATAAATTTTGCCATAGTTCAAGTCTCTGCTCCAGGATTTTTTGAACTAACGAGATGTAGTCGATGGGAAACACGTCATTTGAGTATGGCGAAAATATGGAGTGATAAAAGTGAGCGAAGATGTCGCAACGCTAAGCTCCGTTCATTTTTCACATCTTTTTTGACCAGTTGTCAGGCGTAATTCGTTGGGCGAAGGATGGATGACGGCGAAATCGAACGCTAGCACCTCGTAACTGCTCCAATGAAGGACATGTTGGTCGTCGACAAACACCATTCAGTTTCAACAGCAGTTTTACGTTACATTCGAAGAATACAGCAGTCTTAATAAAACACACAAATTATTAACAAATAGCGGACGGCGGGAGCCATTTTGGCCCTCAGCTAGGCGCCTCGTTCACACAGTTACGAAGTTTGGTGCGTGCTCCAATGCAAATCTGGGCAATTTCATTTATAAGGAATTATCCTCAATAAATAATGGAGTTTTATTGAGAAGACTTCTTCCACAAATAAACTTGGGAAATTACAGCCAATCCTCCCCAAAACCTTGCATTTTTCAAGCAGGAAAAGCACAACCTGCGAATACGGATATATTTCTAGTTATTATTTGACATTTCCTCTTTTTCCTCAATATTTTCGGAGTCAATCGATAGGTTGTAAGAATCTGATTTAAGTGCCAAGCTTGCTAAGCGACAAAAGTGCGATAGTACGTTTTTCTAGTAATGGAATGATAGCGTTTTGCAATTGCAGTTTATTTTTTCTACTCTACAGCAAATTTTTGGTATTGTATAGTAAGATTTCAGTTCTTAGAAAACTCTGTTGCTTAAGAGAATAGGTTATCATTGAAGTGATTTCTTTGATGTATGTGCCAACCTCTCTTCGTAGTCGCTCGAGCGGCACGCCAACCTGACATCGTCCGCAGTGGGTTGATATAATCTTGTGAATATGCGTCATTAGAATATGTTACACTTTTATCTTCTAGAAGATGAAGACGCTTTTATGGTTACCAATCGGCTATTGGATATTTAGTGTTATTCAATCAGTAGCCAATAGCATCCATTGCCCTTGTGATTTGCTGACTGAATATATCGGATAGGCTACGAAGTCACGTCAGCTGAGCTAATTGAATTTGTTTAAACATTTTCAAATGCTCGGATCTTTTCACCAATCGTCAATCAACTTAACCATGTGTATTGGTCGGTCAAATGCCAAATGATTTGGTCTAAGCTCGACCATTTTTCGCAGGTGTACATTCATACAAAGTGTACCTGTTCGACGTCAAGTGAGAACGCATTAACGAGCAGTCCTCCTTTTAAATCTGAAGAATATTCGACATGCGGCAGTATGTTGGGGAACAACGAACATCCAAACTCATCTAGAATCGGCACCTGCAACGAACCACACATGATTTTAATATGAATGCGTAAAGAATAGAGTGCATGGACAGAATTTCTTAGGGAGTGATCATATATTAAACTTCATTCATAGCATCGTGTGGGTGATTGGATGCAGATTTGACTTATGCAATGTGGCGGACCTGTCGGAACATCAAAGTCTACTATGTATGTAATCAAATTCAATATTAATTTGCCGCCCGCGAAGGAAAAGGACATAGCTCAGCGAAAGTGTGCTGTCGAGGCAGTAATCACATGTGCACTGCAGGTCGCCTCAACTGTGTATTACACGAGCCCATATGTCAACTTGTTTAATATAAAATTGCAAGTGCAAAAGTCTTTTGCCTTTCATAACAAGCTGCTTTCGGACCTAAATAATTCGACTAGAGAAAAAAGGTTTCGAAATTCCGAAATTAGAGTTTCCGTCAAAAACATGTTTGGTGGACGAAATCCAATGCTTTTTTAAGAAACAGCCTAGTGTTCTTCGTAACAATCCTAAAACTTGCTTGATGACCTTTCTCCTTAGGTCATACAGTTGATGCAATAAAATCCTTGGATTAAAGCACACCTAAGAAAGAAGAATTATTTCAGAGAAATTCCTCCATTGGATTTAGATCCAAGACATAGTAATTGGATTTCTTCCGAGACTATTTGTTGCTTTTTTTTAAACTTTTCTCGCCTATAAGAAACTTTTGCTAACTTGAAAACAAGTTTTTCAGTGAACTTTTGTGGATTCTTGAGTAGATATGTCGCACTTGAAAATCCCACCCGAATGCTATTGTGAGAAGATAATGTAACTTTTACAAGCGGAAAAAGGTTTTGACAGATCGCACTACTTTGAAGTAATTGTAAGGTGGACGGTCAAGATGCTCGACTGGGCGGAATGCTTATACGCATCGACGGATGCCGATATCGCTGTTATAGGAAGAACGAACGAAGTAGAGGTGCCGTCAAAGAAGTCGCTCAGGTGAAAGAGGACAAAAATGCGATTCATTATGACAGAATCCTCGTCCAGGACCAATCATGGTATCATGGAAAGAAATCAAACTAGATGGCCTTCCAGCTATGTAGACCAGTTTTCATCTCCACTTATTTCAATAACATAGAGAACAACGTGAATGAGTTATACAGAAGATGGAGAGCAGCATGAATAGCGTTCGGCCTCCTCAGATAAACTATGAACACTTTGACTAATCCGCAATCTGATGGTAAAGAACTAAGGAGCTTAATGTACGCATCTTACTTGAAGAACACCTTTTAAAACGCATGCCTAACATTACTTAATCGAATTTCCAAGATAGAAATAATGTCGGAACCAACTTCGTTTATCAACTATAATTCGTGATGAGTGCCTTCAATTATTCCTCACTCGATGGATGGTCTATGTCGGCAAAAAACCTCCATTGCTTTTTCTTTTACACAACATCTGGTAGTTTTCCAAGATTGTCCTAAGAAAGTTGGTGTTAAGAAAGTCGTAAAGTATAATCATGAGAAATTCCTTGGAATTATGCAAAGATGTGCCACCCTAGGATGCTCCTTAAGAATTAGAATGCTTGCTGAGTTAGACAGAAATTAATAATTGCCTCTCTTATGCCAAAACCTCCAAGAAAAGTGTTTATGATTATATTGATAGGCGACAACACTAGAGCGCGCGGTTACAATACCAAATTTAAGTACAGCGCTGTGAATAGAGGTGCCAATTCGCATGCAGTTGTTTAATTAACCTTTTGGGTTACATGTGTATGACATATGATACACCTATCTCGCGACGAGCCCAAAAGAAATTGCAGTGGTAGTAACATTTAGGTTTCAGGAAGACTCCATTGTGATTGAATGATTGAACATCACAGAAAAGACCTCTATAAGGGTATTCAGTAAAAACGTTAATGCTTCAGACATTCTTTATGTTTCAGCCACAAACTAAGTCATTCCAAGAAAGAACATAATTGCAGCTGCTCGATGGCTTTAACAATCTTGATTACGAAACTGAACTTGGTCGCTGGAATGACTCGTTCTTACTACAAAAAAAGCTGGTGCCTTCAAAGTGATTAGTCTGATGCTTCAACCCAACAGCAAATTTGCATGTGCTTATATAATTAACATTTGAATCTGAACAGATTTTCTCAATGCCAGAACAAAGAGTACTCCGGGAGGGACACTCGTGCGTAAAGTTTTAGTGAAGAGATAGCTCCTTTGTTATAAATTTCCTACTTTCGTTATCGCGTGTGCGGAATGCAATCTCATTCTGTGGTTGTTCATATTTCCTTGCTTTTTTTTTTTACTAAAAGAACTTTTTCTCCCGACTATCACCAATCATTCTGTTAACTCAAAAATGGAAACTTTTTTTGAACTTTGTTTTTACAAAGGCTTTCCCAGGGCACTCAAACAAATAAAAAGAGGGCACTCTTTGTTTTTGTCTAGATAATAGGTTGTACGAAAAGTTTTGTTGTATTCTCGAAATGCATAAAGAAAATTCATTTTCACACAAATAAATCTTGAAAAAGAGGAATTATTAGTCGAAGTTCCTCATTCCACAGCCAATAATAAATCTCGTGATTCTGCGATCTGAAGAAATTTGAAAATTTTGCTGAGTTCCGGGGACATTTTGGAACTTCTTGTTTCTTGAAGTGCTCCGTCAAACTTAATAAGGGTAGCCACTCGGTGTAAAATTCGAGCTGTACGGTGGATCCTCCAAAATCTCACATTCAAAGGCGAACATTGCAGGTTTCGTCACCATATCGCCTTACAGATTTCTCGATGAGGCTCAGAAGCGTTGACACCCAAATAGTAGTTAATGTGAAGCAGCAAACGATTTCTTCTTTGGACAGTTCCATTCTAAAGGCTGGGTAGACAAAGGATATATTGTTCGATGCGTAAGAAAACGTGCCTTCTGATGACTTTCAAGTCGCACAAAATACATGTGTAATAGTCATATGCTTAAGCAGTACGACAAAAGTTTTTCTACAGCCTATAAGCTCGTTTCTGAACTTCGTATTATTTTATCAGTAAAAATGAAGGGGAGCTTTTGATTCTAAAATTATTTCATTACAAGGAAAGGTAGACTATTATTCGAGAGTCTGCCATAAATGTAGTTCTAGTAGGAAAGACGCTCAGTTGTTCTAAAAACCCCTACTTTGCAATACAATAACTTTACCTTTAAGATGACAGAGCAGTTGCAACTCTTATTGTACAATTACTTCAGTGATACTGTAAGAGTAATTCGGGAACACATTTTCTACAGTTTACAACTTTTGGAGGAATTTATATTTAGAGGTTTAGTATGTACTTGGGGTAAGTCTTAAAGAGTCCAAATTCAACAATTGGAGAATTCTGTGAAAACGAGATCGTACTTTCCTATTCATTATTATTCTAATCGTCGTAGATATGTGTTTGCTCCACAGTTGACTTCCAAACGTTGGGAATATGCTGTTCCTAGGGATCGATTCGCTCCTTGTACCTGAGTATTACGTCTGCTTGAACACATCTTGCCGTTATCAAAGAGCAGTGAAGAATGCTGGGGGAGAGATCTTCTTTGACGACCACCAAAGGCGGACACGCGAAGACAGTGAATGCCGATTGATTGGATAGTGAGCAGCGCGATACGTTTTTGGCGAACGTGCACAATCTTCCACATTTTTCTTTTTTTTTTAAATTTTAATTCAAAATTCTTAAGAGTGTTTGAAAGCCTTACCCGAGATTAGTACGCCAGGGCTATACACGCGTGTTTCGGGGTCTCGCCCCCCTCGTCAGTAGCCCACGCCCCACATTAAGTTAGGTTTGATTAGAAATGTTTTTGTGTGTATACTTCTTTTCACAATTCGTGCGACTATCAGCTTAACAGAATTTGGGAAAAGTTGCTCCGAAAATCATGCCCACACCTGCTTAACTCAGCGTTTCGTAGGTGTTCAAGGATAAGTGGTAAGTTGTAAATAGTTTATAGAAGTCGGCTAGCTTTTCGCACTCACGCATAATGTCGTCTTGACCACCTACCCGCTGCTCAACAACGAGTGCTGTCGTGAACAACAACACTCTCCTTGTGGGCTCATGAATTAGTTCCCATTTCTTGTACTATATTGCTCTCGAGTCACTACCACAGGGGCAGTATCTATTACGAGCGCATTGTTTCCCATGCTGTTATCGGCTTCGTCACCGATCTGCTCGTTGTTTCCAGAAAACAAAAGAGCAGATTCCTGTAGTCTCTACATGCAAGCATGGCAAAACCTTTTACTCATATTTATTTAGACATAGTACTTCTCCCAACTGCAAAGATTAGCAGCTTTACATTGATCTGCAAATATTTGGCACTTCTTATACAAAGCTCCCTGGTACAACTAGAGGAGCGTACCCATTGAAAAAGCAGTTAGGCGCACCAGGAGTTCTCTAATGCAAACTTGGTGCGCCAAAACTATCTGCATGCGGCCACATTGAAGTTATTTGGAGTGGTGGGAACTGGACAGGGTGAAGGAAATCGTCACCAGGGGGATCAGTTGAAAGGAGATACATAGAGCACGCATGATTAGTGTTACCGATCAGAAGCATAGTTTGCAGCGATGATCAGTGTTCGGACTTGAGTATTTTAATAATAATAATATGTGACCATTCGTAGAACTACTGAACAAGATCTGTTCTACGATTTGTAATGGTTTCAATTCCTGAAGTAAAAAATACAAGAAATTATTGAAAGTTGCCGATAAGGTTGCGTCGCATGCAGTGTGGAGCATCATTATGCAAAACTGTTCATTCTCTTGCAATTTTTCTTCATTGTGATGACTTTCAGGTGTTGCATCAAATGACATGATTTTAAAAGTGAAGAATCCATGTCGTAATATCAATCAGTGACGGATAATGCCCTCAGTGATGACAAAAATCACAATTTTTTCAAAAAACTACCACAATGTCACTGGAGCACGCGCCCGCACGAACGCTGACCGCGTCGCGTATCTGATGAAATGTCAAAACGAAAGTCAAAGGGTTAATTCCATGTGTTGGACTTGTAAATTTTCAAATATCTATATAATCACTCTACGATGCCTGATGAAGTCAGCCATGTCAAGGAATGGAAACGACACATTCATGAGTGAGAGTTCAAGTGAGATCATTTCGTTTCTATCCTTGAATTCATATAAATATATATGTATATAAATAATTATAATAGTTATAATTAATAATATAATAATAATTATAATTAATTATAATTAAATTAATAATTATAATTATAATTATAATATAGTATTATAATATTATAATTTAATATTAATAATATAATATTATAATTTATAATTATAATTAATTATATATATAATTTAAGCGTATTTCCTTATGGAAAAAGGAACTTAGCTGAAAATGTCCTTACTTTATATGACGAATCTCGTTCACTGGATACCGTGCAGTTGTTCACCATCAAGCAATACATACTGTTATCAAGTGCTCCATAATTGCACTTCCATGAATGAAATATCACGTCTCCGACACGTACTTCACTTGAAAGTTGCTCAAACCATTTTATGCATAGGAATTTTTATATTAAATGATTATGTTCATAAAAATTTTTGTTGTCCTAGAGACTGCGCATATGCTCGCTTCTTTTGCTCTTAGTGTTCTTTATGTTGCACCAGTTGATTATATGAAGCAGTTTTCGTACTTATCCGTTAATTTAGCGCACTTCGACCCACTGTAGAAAGCGTATTTCAAACTCTTTTTCAATGTTCAAACAATTGTTGGATAGCACAAATCAAAACAATTTGAACAGTGTATTCTATCTGTAAAAGGCCTTGTCATTGCGCTGAAGGAGCAGAAATAATATTTTAATTTTCATTCAAAGACTTCTCGCAAACCGAAGATTTTTTTGCCAAGTTTCATGAATCAATAGGTAAATTAAATCTTAGGGATTTCAATGAATTATTTGGTTTTTATGACGGATCTGGCACAACGCTGTAAGTTGGGTTTTGCAAAAAAAGGGTCACTTGAACTATCTTCTCTTAACTTTGATCCTTTGGAAAAAACGTGTTTTCGATCGTCTTCAAAGTTTAAATAGTCGATCGATAGCTTAGATTAATGGAATTTGAATGATGTAATTTACTTTCAAAAAGCCTTTGTTAATGCTCTCAAAGAGTAAAAATAATATTTTGTTTCTCATTAAAAGATTTCTCGCTGACCAAGGCCTCTTTTTACAGTTTCAAGAACCACACGATAGATCAAATCTCAGGGATTCCACAAATATTTTTAGTGCTTTTGGTAAACTTCTTAATGCTTCATAAGAACCAAAAGAATGTTGAGTCCCGCACTCGGGTGCACAGGGTGTCTCAATAAAAAAGACTTTTTTAGAGTACATGCACAACATGAATCATTACTTTCAGCGCAATGACCAGTTCTTTTTGAATGTGAAGTACATTCTTTACATTCTCTTGATTTAAGCTATCGATTGATTATTTAAACATTAGAAACGATCAAAAAACACTTTTTCCCCAATGGATAAAAGTGAAGAGAATATACTATAAAACACCCATTTTTTGCGAAACCCAATTTTTCTTGACTGTTACAGCGTCATACAAGGCTCATCTTAAAATCAAATAAATCATTGAAATCCTTAAATTTGATCTTTCGATTGGTTAATTCAACTCTGAAGTGAAAGCTTTGGTCAGGAAGAAATCTTCAAATGAGGAACAAAATATTATTTTTTCTCTTTCAGCGCAATAACAAGGCCTTTTCAAAGATGATAGTTACCGTTCAAATTCTTTTGATTTAAGCTATCGAACAGTTGTTCAATTGTCTAAATTAGGCGCAAAATAATCTTTTTCTGAAAGGTTGACTTGGCTCTCAACTAACGGATTAGTGTCTAGTTTTCTAATTCAATTCATCACTAAATCTCGACATATCAATTTGTTGAAAAGATCGCATAACTCTCAGCATGTATAACAATTGATGGGGATTTGACAAATCCAAACGCCAAAGTTACTCAATAATTCTTGATTCTTGTTAACTGTATAATTGTTAGATAGTACCGTAAACGACTTCACTTTGGGCATTTCTGCAACTGTATAGAAATAACGCAAATCTAACGGCGAGAAGACTAACTTGTCGACTTTCGGTCCATATGGTCCGTTTCGGAGCACGGAGTATTCACAGTCAGGATCCGGGAACCTTAGATATAAGTTACATTGCTTTGTTGATACTCGGAAGAATAGTCGGGTTTTTTCGTACTCAAGTAGAAGGGAAGCAGGAGGATGTGAGAGTGTGACAGTCACAACAAGAAAACCCCCCGAAAGACTCGATATGAGGAAGAGCATCCACAGCAGATGATAAATAGTTCACGGGCGACACTCACCGTCCCACGGGCAGGTCAACGATGTCGTCGCGGCGATAAACATGTTCTTCATGACGTTCCAAACCAGCAAAAACGCTGCTAACGATGATCGGTGCGAATAATAACGATATCATCTGAAAAGAAAAAGAAGGATTAACGCAACAGAGAATTTTGATGGCTATAGGAAAGGAAGACGCTTCGAGAAGACACGACACAGCACTAATCGAGCGACTATGCGTTTTATTCAAGAGATGGGCTTGCTTTTTTACTTGACTGAGTAAACGGTAGAGAGGTGGTTGAGACTGTAAGTCAGTTTAGACGAAAGAGTTCTACAATGGAAACTCAGGGTATCTTCGTCTGGATGAGATACGCTTATCATCACAGTGGATTGTCGATTTCACTTATAGAACGAAAATTTGTTGAATACTTTTATGAACTTGTAGACTTCAGAAGCATATAGTTTTGTTGCAACAGCTTAACTGCACGTTTACACTATTGACAAAGTATGCAGGTTCTAGGAACAGCAATGGTCATTGTTCCGGAGTACTGCTCAGGACCAGGAGTCCAATATTTATTTCCGAAAAGTCATGTAGGAGTAAAATTACTCAACGAGCCATATAATCACACTGTCGTGCAAGAGAAGACTATTTAGGTCTTTTAATAGAAATCTCGTTTATGTTCATAACAATCAGCTGACTGGACTTAAAGAACTTTAACGGATTATTATCACAGTGAGATGATCATTGCGTTTTGACGAAGATTCTAACGGTGCTGTAAAGCCGAGCGCCATTAAGCCGACGGCTTTGTTGGATTGATATCGAACAGGCAGGCGACGACGCCTGTTTTCATCTATACAACTTATTTTGGTACTTCTCCGTTATCCGTGCCCTGTTTCGACCTCGTGGGGAAACATACTTTTTGGTTGCTCTCAAAGGCTAAATAATCGTTCTGTAACTTAAGTCATAAGAATTTAAGCGCTTCATTTTATTTAGTCAAGATGGCGCTATTATTATGCTAAAATGACAAAAAATAAAATTTTGATTCTCATTGAAGCATTTCTCACTGAACAAAGTTATTTCTCTGGACTATTAATGACTGATCGACAAATCAAACCTTAGCGATTCCAATAAGCCATTTGATTTTTGACAAGGATTTCTTGATGCGCTGAGGCAATCAAAAGAATATTGGGTTTCGACAATTTTGCACCGAAAGAACGTGATGGCTTGGCGGCCCTGTTGCAAACCCCTATCCACACTCCGACAGAGCACGGCGGTTTTGTATTAATAATGCGCTAGCGGAACTCAACTTCTTTTGGCTGCTATAAAGCAATAGAAAGTTCAATTCAAGCTAAGAACTTTATTAAAATCGACAAGATGAAACTACTGAATGATTGCTAAAAGTCGAAAATGAATGTTTTTTTTCTGCGGGAAATATTCTAGTGAGAAACAAGATTTTTTTCTTACGCTGCAGAGCAATCGTAAAGCCGTATTGAAAACAAAGTACAATATTGGAATTTCTGAGAGATGGGCTACTAGAAAATTGCTAAAACTTAAAAAGAAGCAAATGTTTTTCTCAAGCAATCGAAAAAGGTGCAGATGACGAAAATGATGTAAACTCTTTTCTTGCTTGTTAAAACGCACTACGAAGTTTGTCTCAAAAACCAAGTACATTATTGGAGTCCTGGAGATTAAAACTATCGATTACCTCTCAAAAGTCTATTGAAATTGTTTTATTCAGCGAGAAATTTTAGAATGAGAAACAAAATTTATTCCTACTACTTCAGCATAATAGTAGAGCCATCTTGAACTGAAACTACCAGGCAAATTTTTTTTCTTGATTTGAGCTATCAAACAATCACTAAAGACTTGAGAAAACCTAGAAATTCCGTCTTTTTTGAGGTGTCGAAACAGGAGCAGGATAACGGAAAGTACCCTCATTATTCACATGGCATGTCATTTTCCAGCATTTGCTTCATTCCATTATTGCATTATATCCACCATCAAATTATACTGAATTTAAAGATGGCCTCGTCCACAACTTGAAAGCAGCATCTTTTTCATGACGCTGTGAAATTCTGGTACAGCTAACTCTTTGCAGTATCTTGAGACATCTCAACTAGAGCGCTCAGTAGAATTCACCGCAAAATCCCAATAGCCTATGTGAAACATTGCGAGTCCTTTTGCAAGAAAATCTGACATTGTTTAATGAGTTGAGAGAAGTGATAGATTCTGATATCCTGAAAAAGTGAAAAGCAGACGATTTTGTGTGTATTGCACGGCACTTCTAATCACTGCGCTTCCCGTAATTCAATCCACTCAAAATAATGAAGAAGGTGCAAATGAAAAGATAAACGACATAATCAGGTGAGAAGAAAAAACAAGCTGTAGAGATTTAGATAAACACAGTGAGATTTCTGGATTTACACGGTTGATGTGTTGGATGGATGAGGAAAGGGCAAATGGCGATGTCTGCTACAAATATACAACGCCAGCGTCAGAACAGGCTGGCGAACTATTAGGGCTTGTTACTAAGGTCAGTAGGCAGAATTGATTAGAGCTGATTTATTCACAGTCTTTAATCGTTATCTACATAAAATTCATCAATGAAGAAGAACATCGTCATGTTTTCTATTGCCATTCTACACATTTCTAGCGTTCGAATCGTTTCCTTGCATTAATCCTTCTCAAACGCCTGGAATTATAATATTTTACACTCTGCTTCGGCTACTGCTTGAGAATTTCGCCTTCTCTATAACTGTCGCAGAATGCTGATTGAGATTATCTCCATCTTGAAGGTAGCCGAGCTAAGGGGGAGATAGAATGAGAGAATCAAACCGACGCCTTGCTTATCAGCTTTTCCTTTTGGTAGACCGCATCCACTACCTTCTACGCTATTCAGCTCTCGTACAAATTAGAAAGGAAAAAATTGGAGTTTCTCCGAACAAAAATTGCATCGTCGTAAAAGATTCCGAAGTTTTATTAAGTTTAAAACTACACTAGTTGAAAGCTTATGAGTTACTCTATAGTAAATCGATAACAAAAAGTCAGTACACCGATTAAGCTCTTTAATTAGTGGCTTTGTTCATTTTTTACACTGTGAATAGTCAACTTACAGCGTCATGTAGTATAAAAACTTGTAAGAAACATAAAATCAGAGCCCCATAAATTTCATGCGAGGTCTACTCCTCATAGATTTACTGTATTAGTCTATTTCATAAGTTTTCATTCGCTAAGCACTTATTTGCTCATTATGATTTCACGTCTTTTTTTAATACTTCAAATATTATTATTGGCATTTTTGCACTGGCCATATGGTTAACTGCTTTACTATGCTTAGCAGATGTCTTGAATACTGAGCTGAAGCTTTTCCAATAGAATCACCTAAGTTGAAAAAGATTTTCATTAAGGAACAGAATTGTTAGTGAACGTTCTGCATCCCAGCTCATAGTGCCACACAGGGTTGGGTTTTGGCTGGAAACAAAACGAAAAACAATACCTTGACAAACAAGCAATGATTTTCGCAGGTCAGCCCACTAGAACGCCACAAAAGAGGGATGAAGTTTACTGGTGCATGCCCACCCTAATTACCTAATCACTGCAGGTCATAAATGGGGGGGGGGGCTAATGAATATCAAGACCAGTTTTTTAGTAACCTCGGAAGCGATCAAATAAATTGATTGCTCTTGGTGAGACAATACGAGGTCGCTAACAGCAAAACTCTTGAAGCATTTGAATCAAGTCCAAAAATTCAAAATTGAATCGGAAGAGACGTGCCTCGTGGTCATATCGTATACTCATTAAGAAAACAGTGAAGTATTCAACTAGCAATTGATTATCTGAAGTGAAATTAATCAGGTACGTCAAGAACGACATAGGAGGTAGTCGGTATTCTATGATGTTCATCCACTATGATAATAAGCACCGGTTTGGCTCACCAACTGTTAATTGCACTCATCGGTTCTTACGTTTTCATCAAATCTGTAAATCAGTAGTAGATTCAAGCCAGCCAAACATTCAAGATCACTTGAATGGTAATTAAGTTGAATTCTAAACGCTTTGATCGGAATCAAAATTCGAAAAGCTCAAGAGTTCTCTAGGAGTTAGGAAGAAAATTCGGCGCCAATCGATATGAATACCACAATAAGCATCAAGTGCTTCAGTTTTCTTATTCGATTTATTCGATATTCTTCTTTTGACACTGACGACAAACTCAGTCTTGACTGAAATGACACCTGTCCCACATTTGATGACGATTGAATGATTGAACTTTTGTTTCACTTCATTAGCAATCACCTCAATATGTGATACCACTTTAGAAAAATGAAAAAGCATTGCCGGCAGGAAGTATGGCAAGTGATCAGGATCGCAAAAGTGTACTAATGAAGGAAGACTTGAATGAGGAGATTCTCTGGGCAATGATAATTAGTATCATTGACCTTGACGTGGTGTCACACTTTCCTGGCCAAGATCCGATCAAGCCTTCAATGATCGATAAATCGCTTGAACTAGAAGTTCGACTAGATTGACGATATCGAAAGCTTGGAGCGGAACATTGCCGTTACGAAAGAACAAGTGAAGGAAAAAAACGGGTTTATAACATGCTTCATTCAATCAGCTCAGTAGACGACGTAGTGAAGCAAGGACATGGAAGCGTTAGTGACTTCTCCAACAATGGCGCTTACTTTCACATGTAGATGATGCGAATAGGTGTAAGTGACTCTTTCGTAGAATGGCCTTTGTCATTAAATCAGTGCACTACCTATTTGAAAAGTCAATCAAAACTTCCAATTAAAAGGATTTTTTCCCAGCTCCCATGAGGTTGGTACTTCTGCCTTAAAGGCGATGATTCGTTTTGACGATATTGCCTACCTCAACCACACACTACTACCACATACTTCCACATATGCCCACGGCTCAACAAATGATGCTGGTAGCCTCAGCCATCTCCTTCATTGCATTCCAGCGCTTCGTCATTTTTCGAGATATTCAATTTGTGTACGAAACGTTTTAAATCTTGAAGTTTCACTTCGGATAATTGCCTTTGCTACCACATGATTGAATCGCACTCACAAAGTACATCTAAAATCTCTCAGAGTTGATTCAGTCATACTTCTCAGGACTTGTTTTGCTCCGTGATCAAGAATTCGCGTTTCGATATTATATATCGATAAATCTCAGAGTCCAATGAAGATATTCGCTATTAGTTTTCAAAAAATTGTTAAAAAGTGATTAGAGCAAATAATACAAAGAAGCAATTGTAGGGGATAACTCATACAAAAAAGAAACATTGGGTTTGTAGAAAATAAGGATGGTCATTTGATCATTATCTTTGCAATGGGTGTTGTTCCAAGAAGATCTGCTGGACTCCTTGATAGGAGTATTCTGTAGAGTAACTCTAGGAGTGATACAGAAAGCCGTTCACTTATCAGTAACGCTTCTTTACGGCACTAAGCTACATTGGAATCATTTTGCGAAGTTTACCTGGTTCGGCTAGTCTTTGTAGTAGGCACTAAAATTACCATGGCAAATGATAATCGAGTGAAATATTTCGATTCTTGACTTTACTTTTTTGCATCACGCTATACTACATAATGCTGAAAATTGAGCGCTTTTATTAATCGTTTTCCTTCCTTGTATTCGTCAGGGTATCGTTGAAACGTCAGCAGAACTATCACTGCTCCTAGTCTACCAACTTTCATCAGCTAATCAAGATGAGTTCTTTCGTTTCCACACATCAATTATGAAGGCCGAGGTTTGAAGATAGTCGAACTTTTCTATCAAAATTCCAGTCGAGTAGAATCTCTAGCGATTAGTCATAGTGATACATCTCATCCTATATCCAGCCTCCATAAAACGCTTGGAGCTTTCTTCAGGTAAATCTTTCTTAATCAAGGAGAGGTAGATGAAGCAGGCATAATTATTCAGTTGAGATCAAGTCACTGCTTGAGCCTATTGAGCGGTATTCCTACAATCACGCCACGATCGTCCTCTTCTATGGTTTTCACTCAGCGAAAATCTTGAATATTTGAATCCTTTGTCTCTTAAAATGGTACGGTACGCAACGTAATTCTTATTTTTTATTACCGTTGTGTTCAGACCGAAAAGATTTTTTTCTCCGGTTTAGATATATGACTGCCAATACAAAGCTCTGCCAAGTGATCACAACCAGTAATCGATCTCTTCTTTTTAATTCTTTCTCGTGCGACCTAGAAAATCATTGTGGTGGCCGAATTAGCGTCAGGTTCGCATCATTCACTATCAAGTGGTTTGCCATCACTTAACAGAAGTCCTGCGATTGCGGTGCTTCGAAATATGAATACACTCTAGGTGAGCTTTCAGAGAATATCGTTGGAGTTCAACATTTTCGAAGTCTTCCTGATGATTGATTGATTTTGACAAAATGAAATTTGAAAAGAGAGAACAATTGCCGGCGTAGTATATAGATGTTATAACGTTAATGGAGATTTATGTGTAAAGTTTGCAGCGTTAACTCATATTTATATGACGTGCCATGAAATGGATTATATTGTGAAAGCATAAAGGGTACTCAGTACATGTTTGGTTTAGAGAATTACATGGGGAGTCCACATTAAGTGGGTGTTTTTATCCTCTCAGGCAATGGTGGTACCGAATTACAAACCTTGGAGACATGGGAGCATGGCTCGCCTAACATCCCTCGGATTGAAGTACAATCTTTGCGTCGCAGTTCATCTCCAACCACTGAGCCATACTCACATTGGTGTTATTTTGGCTCCTGTGTGATTCTTACCGTTTGAAGCGACAACAAGAGACCGTTTATTGTGAGAATATTTTTCAATAAGAGTAAGTAGTTCTTCTAGCGCGATTAAAGCAGCTGATCCAGGTAAATTGCTTACAGACAGCAACAAAATGGGACGATTTGACGCATAATACATACGTTGTTACTGGCCCGGACCCAACCACGGCAAGAAGCCTTCTGAGGTTGTCAAGTGACATAAAATTTGCATTGTAAAGCATCGCTTTGATTTATAAAGGCTGTTATTTGCCTGTGGTGACACCCAAGATCTTTCTAAGAAACTTATCTGATGTTACATAACAATCAAGTTGGATGAGCATTCAATGAAGTTCATAGGAAAATCCTCTAACAACGATCAAACAACGAACCAAATCCGAGTCGCTGGCCCTTCGCAGGTGATAGAGGCAAAACAAGGAGAACCGAAGTAAATGAGTGCAGAAATTTATAATAGGTGAAAACAAACCAAATGAATAATTAAAATAATATTTTGGATATTGTAGGAGCCAGGGTGGTCTATAAAATTAAGTCTAGACAAAATTTTTTCTCTTCCTTAAGTCCCTGGTTTAACACTCTAGACAGGACGAGCACAATTAGCGTCAACTAACTGTGCTTAATAGTAGATAGTCGGCTGCCGATGGGTTAGAGGGGTCAGCTCGCGGCCTTAATTCATTCAAAGTTTAGCCTGATCTTAGTGCTAGCGATAACTATAGTAACGAAATAGGAGCGAATATGGTGCAGTGGTTAGAGGTGCCCTGTGTCGTACTTGGGGTCGATGGTTCGATCTCGCGCCCACGTCTTAATCAGCCATCCGTGAATTGGTGCCAGACTGGTCTCAGGCTTGTCTGGGAGGTGAAAGCAGCACTGACTCGGTCCAGTGGGAGGCCACCGCAAGTTATTGTGAAGGCCAGATATGCGTTCAATCACCTCAAACGAAGTTTAAAAATTGAAGACGAAGGCATGGCGCATACCTTAGGAATAGGTCGACGCACAAAGCTTTGTCCTTCATCCTTTATAGTAATGAAGTAATAGGCAACCTAAATAAAGGCGATAAAATTGCAATTTATATAGAGATCACAAAGTTCCATAAGGGAATTGATACGCTTAGCCTATGATGTAAGGGGATCACTGATTGATTCGGACGCACAGATGTACTAAAAGAGAACAGATACGAAATGAAATCAGTTCATGCATGAATTGTGACTCCGCCGTTCAACGAAGTGATTGAATGATTGTCTGATCGTGTTGAGAAGTCGGCCAAACGGTGATGTATCAACCGGTTCGGCAGCGTCACCGAACACGCATCAAAGCGTAACTAATGCATAATTTGTTGGCGTCATCACTGTCAATGTTCTTCTATAAACTGCCATTAACCCATACGTTTTGCATTATGATCTGCAGAGCAATAATTTCGTATTAGGACCACAATCAATTCGCTACTATTCTCCTGATTTGGCTGAAACACCTACAGTACCTATTGGATATGCAAATAATGTCAATAGGCTAAATTGATCTTCATTATAAAAAAGGTGTTGTCGGTCCAAAAACGAACTGAGATAGTCTGCTGCTGAAACTGTATGATGACAATCCCGAGTGGAACTATTGAGTCTTTTAGAAGCGGAACGTCATCAAATGAACGATGTTGTGCTGTGCTCACTAACTCGCTCACCATGGAAAAAAGAAGATAACGCGCATTTGCAACCGACACCATGACTTCAAAGATTTTGGCGATAAGGTCTTCATTTGAAATATTTGCTGGCATAATTGTTCATTGAATCGTTTGAGTGTTAAGAACCGAGAGAAGAGCAACTCTCGGGACTCGTGATTGTTTAGGATCTGGTCAGAGAATTATTAGTGGATGGTTTTAGAAGTAGCAAATTTACAAATAATCACTTTTTCACTGTTTGAAAATCAGTTAATAATAATTATAAATCTCGCCTATATGTTGTGAAGTTAGTTTCTGAACAGTATTCAGAAGATACGCCATAAGGTTGTGGCATAAATTTATCTGCTAGAATGAAAAAGTATCGTAACTTATGGGACAAGTTGCGGGAATTAGCACAATAACTGAAAGAAGAAAGTTTGTTCTGTTTGTTCTCGTCTTCTCGTGATTGTCGTTATAGCAGTGGTTTCGTTCAAGCATGGCCACTGGCGCGAATTTCATACTGCGATCTGCAGAATTTCGGCAAGTACGAATACAGCTGATGCGAACACAGATATGAATACAGATTCTTAATTCTTTCAACGAAGACGTCCGCTCAACGTGTAGGTGGTCGTCCTCGAGGACGCATACATGGCCGTGGAATCTACTCTACAGTTCGTTTCGTCTATCTGTCGTCTGATCCTCTTAGTATATGATTGGCCCATCTGATGCTTTGCCATCGATGTGAATTCTTCTGAATCACGAAAATGTGATCGTTTCTCCGACGTACAAATTGCAGTGCGCTTTGTAAGAGATTAGGTAAAATGTATCTTCATCGCTTTTAAATTTAGTGCATAATATGAACGTTGCGTTGTAAATAGACGGTCATATGAGCGGATGCTATCTAGCTAGAGCCTTAGAGTGTTCTGTGATGTCTCAATCACTGTTACCGAGTTAGTCAAACCAACTTTACTCAATAAGCGCTTAATGTAGTAGATTTATTTCGTTCAAAAAAATAGCGGGGTAAATGAGACTCTGCCTCTGCCAATCTGCACGGATTAATTTTCTCTTCACTTTTTTTTGCTATTCAAGGGGTACAGGACAATTAAAATCACGGTTGATAACCATGCCCTTTCTCGTTGGTCTATTCGTATCACTCTGGATTTGATTATGTGGCGCTGACACTCAGTTTATCAATGTAAGAATATTCAGAGATATTTTCCATTCATAATGTAAACACTCATTCTGCGTCACTGACTCATAAGTGCTGAGCAAACCTAGTGCGCTCTTTGCCTGGCTGAGACACTCCCACCGGGAGAAATAACTGCTCTGTCATGAAGCATATCAGCGCTGGTCTCATTCATCAATGTGTCACGGTGGCTCACTATTGCAAGATCTTCTCATGGCTCTATTAATTATTGAATTTCATGAAGGATGTGAATTGATTTGGAGTTCACAACAAAGTCTCGGATACCAACAAGGAATACAGGTAGCCTTTTCTTCTCTTTCTGATGTCGTCAAGACTTGTATTGTAAAGTTGACGAGATGAAAACCCGTTCAATAATTAAAATTCCATTAGCACTGAAAAAATTGAATGTTAGAAGTACTGCCACTGTAAACTAATATTTTTCTTCGCAAAACCTTGAACTGTTCACAATGCGACTCATACCGTAGTAGGCTGACAGGCAGAACTTGAGTTAATTTATCTGGAGTGATGGCGAAGTGCAATGAAGAGATAAAGCGCAAAGTGTTCGAAGACTATTGAGATGATGAGCGTGAGGAAACAAGTCACTGCCAGGAGTATTGCGTTCCACACAGTAAAATTAGATAACGAGTAATGTAAGGTAAAATGTAAGTGATATCAATTCTGCAGCTCTAGTGGAGTGAAGGGGCAGTTAGACCATGGGGCAAGGTAGAGCCAATAATCACATGTGTATTTCAGAACACCTTAAGCCACTGCGCTACGCTTCCTAAGCCTTTGTTATTGTCAACAATTAAAAAAACTAGTAATACCACGGTTCATAAATACCCGATCGTAAGTGAGTGTTGGAACAACGTCCCAACAGAGTTGTGGTGTTCTCGTATGTGTGATTCATCTGCAAAGATTATCATACGGTGTTTGATTTCATATCATGTCATATTTTCAATCGTTTGATGGGATTGTATGATTGAAACAGTCAAATGAATTGAGTCATAGCAGCAAATGGCAAACCTGATTACTGTGTTGCAACGATATTACCTTGAGTGCTATTAATATATCTGCGAATCATCATTACTGATTTTGGATTTATCTGAAACTGCAATTGCTTATTATCAGGACATGTTAGCTGCTGTAGTAGTTGTGAAATTCCAAGTGCCAATTACATTGTGAAAGTTCGCATGCGTTAAAATTTCTCATTATCCGTATACGACTCTATATGGCTGGTATCCTTTGAATAACCGAAAGACGCAAGGAGAACAGAACGGTTATGTGAATAATGCAACCTCATCCTATTGAAGACATCTTGTTGCTAAAAACCTAGCGATAGCGCATTGAAAAAAAGTGTATGCATTTGGTTTTGATCGTAGCGCCGCAATGTTAATTGGATGGGTGATTTCTATTAATACTAAGTTGAGGAGATCTATTACTCTATTATTTCCCAAATTTTTTCCCCCAAAAGTATGGGAAGTTTTGCTGGTCTTCGAGGCGAGGAGCATACTTGATTAGATTGTTGCGCAAGATTGAACCAACAATCTTGTCCGTTTTACAAGGCACCTTTGACAGCTGCACCACACATGATTTTCCTCCATGAAATTGTACAAATACACTAATGAAAACTAATTGTGGTTTATGTATTGTGAGAAGCGCTGTTTGATATTGAATAACATCTTTTTTTTGTTATGTCGTACATCATTTCAGAGCGATTTTCTCGCATCATATTTCGTTGCTAATGACGTGTCATTGCTCCTTAACCTAAATTTACTTTATACTATGGAAAGCATAATAGATGAAGAGCAACTTCGAGCAATTTTTGTTCTATTTCAAAATGGTTCGTAAAGCAATGGAGACAGCTCCTCAACATCAACAACGCATTTGACCCACGAAGTGCTAACGAACGTACAGTGAAGTCGTGGTTTAAGATAGTTCATAAAGAAAACGAGAGCCATGGATATACAGAACGTCAAAAAAAGAAACACTAAGAGTGATCATCGAAACCGACCCACTTGAGACTATATGAGATACTGAAGAAAAACTCAACGTCACCATTCTACCACAGCCCTTCGAACGGTTTCAGCATGGTCCAAAACCCGCAGTTACTTTTTCACCAAACTATTGATAGCTGTTTTTCATTTGTCTCTTGGCCTTTTTACATCATGGATCTGTTGATTTTGTGACTTTTCCTAATGTTTTTAAATTTTAAGAACATAGATTTCAACACTTCAAAATGTCAGCTTTTACTAAATCTTGGCATGACTATTAAATTCTTCTCGTAGAGAGTCGAAGGTTGAGACTCATAAATTTCCATCAAATATAAGGGCAATAAACCAAATAATTGGATATGATTTGGTATATAAAGTTTTCTGGGCTCTAAGGAAGGCGAAATCTCCGCAACGCAAGCCGCAGAGTTCTGAAGGAGAAGTAACAACCTCGCGCAAGTTTTCTTCTTCTGAAGAAGGTCAGCATAGATTACCGCTTCTAAAATACCTGACATCAAGCATGTTGAGAGAGCTAAGCTTTGTGTAGTCCACGCAATCAGCCATGATTGCGAGCGCACTATGTCAGGAGTTCAAAAGAGTACGTGCACAGAAACTACATGTAAATTAGTGTTTTATAAACCAAGAAGGATTCTAAGAATTGTCCTTATTTTCAAACAAAACTTGTGCGGGGTTGGAATCACTTCCTCCAGAATCATGCGCTAATATCATGGCAACTTCGCCTTTCTCAGAGCCTAGACGAAGTACTATACCTAAGCATATCCAATTTTTGTCCAAAGTACCACCATTTAGTGGTTATCTAATGCAAAACTCAATTCAAATGTCCACCTTTAACACGAAACCTATCACTCAGTTACATACAGGGTGTGTAAAAAGTTCTGTCACTTTTCAGGTAGTTTAACAGTAAAAATTACTGTATAAATAGATGGACTCCTTAAATTAAAAGAGTAATTAGGTACATTGAATGAACAGTCACAACAGTGGGCAATGAAGTCTATAACATATTCTCAGAATTACCTTTTTTGGCCTCTATATATTTATGAAGTCACTTGCAAAAATTTCCAACATTGCTCGCACATATTACCACCGTAATGTCGTCCTAGCGTCTATGAAAGCCGCCTCAAACGCGAATAACTTTTTTTTCCTTCAGTATGGATCACATGGGGTGATCCATTAGGCTAAGATTTGGCAAGTTTAACGCCCAAATATACTTGCGCGAAAAGCTTGAAAACAGCTCATGACAGATGGCAATCGTTGAGCGTGCCAAATGCAGAGGAGACCAGTACTGCTGAAGCGTAAATCCGTGGGCGCCAAAATGATGAGTACTCTAAGGCTCCAACAAGCCCCATGAAATCTTTTCGGTATTAGCTGTAAGTTGATCTTGACGTTTTCCGTTGATGAAAATCAACAGTGTCGTTCCAGTGGCGCTAATCGCGGCCCTGACCATCAGAGAGGTCGGAAAATGACTGTGACTCATGATTTTTGCTACTGCGGACCTGCTGATTATTCGTGAGAACTTGACGTTGATTCTGGTGATTGTGCGGCACCTTGACCGTGATTTCTTCTCATCCATGAAAAGCACGTTTGATAAACAAGCACCAGCCGTTAAGTAAATCATTCGGCAGGCCTTTGGAAGCCGTTCTTTTTCATCTTTTTGTCCAGAAAGTGAATACGGATCCTGTCGCAGCGCACTTAGCTTAATCAATAGCGTTTCGGACACTCCACTCGCTGATCCGAGTTTCCCAAGCCATGTTGTGCATTAATGTTCCAGATTTCGTTGATTCTTGCAACGGATCCCAAAAGAGTGCTTGCACGACTGCTCGACTTTCCTTCAAATGTTCTTCTATACGGACACAAAGTAATCTATTCGTTTCGTTCACGTATTCGTCACCAGATGCTGTACAAGAGATCAGCTATACTGTACTCGAAGTCATGCATTCTACCTGTTTGCCATCAGAACACACTACTTAGCGCTTTTCTCGATATAGGCGGTGATGCATAGTGTTAAGTGAAATTTTCGTAACATCTGCAGAGTTTTCAGGGAACGGTATCTAGATACTTTGTGAAGAACATAAATTAAACAAAATTAGCAGTCCTGTGGGAAATTTCATAGGAATTGTAGAATTTACACCTAGCTGCGACCATCTGTTTTGAAAAAGAGGCTGCGTAACGCAGCCCAATGGTAGGATGGAGGACTGTTTGAGTTCGAAACCGTAATTGATCTCTCGTAGGACATCTGATGACGACTACCTAGGTAAAACTAGTTAATCATTTTGTGTTCGCATAAAGGAGAACCTAGATGGGAAGTCAAAAAGTTTTACAAGCACTCCTACAAGTGCACTTCGGTCAAGAAGACATAACGATGAGGTGGTTTTGAGAATTCCGAGTGAAAAACGTGTGAGCAGGAGACTCTGTGGTCTTTTGGATAAATTTCAAATGTGTATAAATAAACAGAGGAGGAGAGTACGTGGATGTAATAAATGATATGACATCTTGTCCTTCAACAGTGAATTTTATGGAACAGGTAGATACTTGAATTAAATTTTTTCGTTAGATTGTCACTAAATATAGGAAGTGTTAAGCGTTGGTTGGATATGGTTTAGTATAGTGCGTCATTCAGGGCCTAATTAAGGTGAGCTCGCCAAAACGTTGATTTTGAAAGGAGAACTATCAACCTCACGCAGGTTTTGATCATAAAACGGCAGTTTGTAAGAAAATTTTCGATGTTCATTTCGTGGTTTTATGTAACTCGGTATTTCGAATGCTGTTAAAATATAGATGTGTACAAATGTTAAAGTGAAATTGTGGTTTTACAGAACAAGTTGTTATGATGGAACGACGTATTACTGAGGACTCACAAAAATCCATACCTTACGCCTAACAGTAACGAGCAACCCTCCCTCCAATACAAATGGGTCAGTGTCAGCTTAATGGTCACATAGAAACGCCGCATAGATTTTTGGCGTTCCATTGAAAGTGTCACTAAACTAGCTATTTGCCAGACAATTGGAAAATGTGTCAAATCATGAAATTTTTTCCTGTGAAATGAGTCGATCGAAGATAATCAAAAAGTTTTGATAATTCAAAAAACTTGTGTAGTCTGTAATCTCAAAAAACTTCTCTGACTGACTCCAGACGACGCCATCAATTTCTTCGCTAATCGCGCTGAAAGGTGGAATCGTCCAGTAAAGTCTCTGCAAGACAACAGGAGAACATTAATATTTGAGAAGGAGTTTCTGTTTTCCTGTCATTGTATATCCATGGAAAAGTCGACAATTTGATTTGCTGTGACATAGATTAACTTACAGCTAGGCTTCTTCTCAATGCCGAAACACTTCGGACTCTAGAGGTCATCCCAGGAAGATGACCTCCATCACCTAGCCTTACATAGCAGCTCAACATGAATGAGCATACACCATTCGTGATAGCAATACAATGAACCACGCAACTTTCTAAAGGATTGCACAAGTAGCCTAAAAAACAATCATTGCACCTTCAAATGTGACCCACAGAAATACTGCAGTCAACACATACGGTCCCAGCTGTTTTAATATAGTAAAGTAGACAAAAGAAGAAGAATTTCAGAGAAACCTATAAATGGACTGATAAGTACAGGGATTTGGTAAAATAGGATATTTAAACGAGTTCGAAATACTTTCTTGAAATCAGGCGCTTTGCTGCCCCATATTTCGACCTGAGAGGAACAAGTGCAAGCTTTTCGTTCTATTTTTGTGATGACTCTCCATAACTTCTAATGCTCTTGGACGACTTTTTTCACTTTTCCAGCTGCAAGTTTGCTGTAATGTGAGCCACGTCAAAGTTTGGGATTTCGATTTTGCGGGAAATTTTAGCGTGTCACACCTCGTCTATCAACACGCCTTTCCACGGTTTGAAGACGATTTGTATTCTGAATTACAAGTAAGTATACGCTAAACCTCAAACCTGCATCGATGTCATCTTACGACGCTGTTATTTTGCATCCTTCAGTTCAATAGATTACTACTATTAGTTTGATTGATTTTTAATCCAATAAATTACTACTAGCTTATACCTAATCTGAAGTTGAATTTTCCGACTTATGAGGAATCGCGCTGACCTAGTTAGAACTTTGACTTCATTGTTATATTACGAAGACGGCAAATTTTCCTTTCTCTGCAGTGTCGAAAGCCATTCCGGGTCATTTCCCAGACTTTCTGTTGCTAGGATAGCGAAGAAATGGGACTCTACTCTGTTCATAACTAATCTTCTGTAAGGGAAATGCCGAAACCCAAGTATCAATGAGCCAACACAATGACGATTACAGTTCGATATTCAGCGATACCGCTCAATCATGGCAAGTCGAAAAAACATTATGACAGCGGGATTCCAAGAGCGTTGAGTGATATGCAGAGATCAGAACCTCAGGCGAGAGTTGAACTCATGTTTTAATCTTCCTGGGTAAGCAGGCTAATCATCACTACCGAGGCCCTTGCTCTGCCATGTCTCTTCTTGCTATATGAGGTATTGAAGCCTTCAGAAACCAATAAACCGCCCACTCGTTTGCTCTGGCAAGCACATATTGGCATCAAAACCATTGAAGCTGTCAACTACTTAATGTGTGTACATATATATATATATATAGAACATATATATCTATATGGTCGGTTGCTGACAGCTCTAATAATTTATATTACAGAAAATAGCAGAGCACAAATTCGGTAGCACAGTAGTTACTACGTGTTCCTGCTAAAGGTGGAAGGAGGGTTTAGCTTCCACTCAAAGTTTCGTCACTTAACAATCTCGGGTATACAGTTGAGTGTGTACAGTGAAAAATGTGATGAGAGGTTCTGTAGAATAAAAAAATGGTGGGAATCCTACATTGTATTGAAACATTTCATTTCATTATGATCACTTTCATGTTCTATGTCATGAGTTTCAAACAGATTTTTGTTCTGCAAAGGTAGCTATAGGGGAGGGGAACAGCGCAGTAGTTACGGTGCATCAGTAAGCAAGGCACTGGTTCCATCTCTTTTCTCAACACTCTTACATAAATCAACGAACACCTTAACGGTTACCTCTAGAAATGTAATGAGAATTGTCTCGGTTGGCAATCTACGACATTCATGAAAAAGACGCAATCTTCATTGTGATGATTGATCATGGAAAATAAAAATGAAAACGTAACTATCGACACATCAAGGAGGGAGGTATATTGCTTAAAAATGCAGTGCAGTAGCATAACCTGGTCCCTAGTTCGACCTCAATCAAACCCTGCGCGACACGTGAAGTCTAGTCGTAAAAAAACGATGAACATGTCTATAACAATTTGAATGTATAACCAGACATTAGATGAGCACGAGTAAAACAGGGGAAAAGAAAAAGTCCACTGAATTCTGATAATGCGATTATCCTTTGAACAAGAAGAGCTCTCTTGAAAATCGATATGTCTTTTCAAGAATGTCTTTCTTATGCTAATTTTTGTTGAGTGGATATAAACGTTTCGAGGACAGAAAATGCCGAAAATAATTTTTCATTAAGTTTATTGGTCGTTCTTTTTCCTAGTACTTCACAAGTCCTGCATTCGGCTTACAAAGAAAAATGTGATCATTGCAGAATGGCGGGATTAGGTGACAATCGATCTTGGGGAAATTATCTAAATTAGTTTGCTCAAACAGGTGTTTTTATCTAAACATCAGCGCATTTGTTCTTCTTTTATGCTTTTCAATCACTTGCTATGAAATATCGTTGATATTCATTCTCAACGCTGTTATTCACTTTGGTCGTGTCCAACTATATTTCGTACCCAACTTTCACAAGGGAAACATGTTTTCTTTTCATTCACCAATACTGAGTTAAATGAAAATCTCATGAGATGAGCTCTTTTTCAAAAAATAACAGCTTTTCAGTTATCGATGTGTTCTGATCGATCAGAGCCAATTATTGGTAAGGTGGACAAGAAGCCGGGTGTTCAATGCACGCATCGTATCGGGCAAATTCTCGACATTCCTTACGGTAACCCTTTATTGTAATAAACTCATTCGACCTTCTGCTCAACAGATATTGCCAAAGAATTTTGAAAAACCAACATCCTGCAAATTTCCGCGTCGAAACCAATTTATGTAAATATTAAAGACTCAAAAGAGCGTATGTGGTGCAGTGATTAGAGATACTCTGAGTCGCGCACGGGGTCAATGGTTCGATCTCACGCTCATGATTCACCAAGCCATCCATCCCTCCGGGGTCAGTAAGTTGGTACCAGCCCAGTCTCAGCCTTGTCTGGGAGTATAAGCAGCGCAGACTCTGTGCAGCGGGAGGCCACCGCGAGTCATTGTAAATGCCATATATACCTTCAATCACCTCAAACGAACTTAAAAATTGAAGACGAATGCATGGCGCATCCCTCGGGGATTGATCAACGCCGAGGGCTTTATCCTTAAATTCTTCGATTGAAGACTTATCTTTTTTTAACCGACGCGAGGCGGTTACTTGTAGTGGTAGTATCAGCACAAACAACTATACAATTCATTGGCTGACATTTTGATGAGTTCGCCTTCCTCAGAGCGTGGACGTACACTGTATCATTGTCAAAAAAGATAGGCTCTTGCTATCATCCAAGAAATCGATACAACGACAAAAAATGAAAAAATCCACAGGCGGTTGGCAGAATCCAAGGGAAAAAGTATGTAGAGCGTTTAGCTTTCGATTTTGAACTTACTCTTTAGTTATGTGTCTTGTTTCCATTCGTAATACCCTCGAAGTTACTAAGTGCATATTTGGCTTATGTAATGACAATTTTCCCAGACAAATATGGTGCCGACTTGCCGATCACAGAGAGACAAGAGTTTAATCCACCAATGGCCTGAGATTGAATACATGACCACAACTCTTTTGCAGATCTATTATAACCAGT
Organism: Parelaphostrongylus tenuis; assembly: GCA_019055375.1. Taxonomy (NCBI): domain Eukaryota; kingdom Metazoa; phylum Nematoda; class Chromadorea; order Rhabditida; family Metastrongylidae; genus Parelaphostrongylus; species Parelaphostrongylus tenuis. Next base: position 80,630 of record JAHQIW010006752.1, on the reverse strand, counting down.
GTTATACGTCCTACATCCTTCAATAGATGAATAATATTATCTCTTACGGTCAAATAGTTCTTTGATTGTCGGACCATATAAGTAATGTTTCGCTTTCTAGGGGCATTATCAATTCCTGGTTGGTATGTGATTTGCTACGAATTGGATGATGATTGCCAAACATGCAGGTTAGAGTGTTTTCGGTACTCATATGTTAGGCGGCCACAAATTTTTAAGCCGATCTCATCTGCCGGATAGGGTCTTTTCATATGAGTGCTAATAAACATTAAAAAGCATATCTCTGTTTATAACTTTACGCTGTCGATTTCTTCAAAAAACCCTTTTATAATATTGTAGCATCTAAAATAAGATTTTGTTCCACACACACCTTTCGCCTTCATTTCTGGCACACGTATGAATCGCAGTAAGCACGAAAGCATATCAGCTTGTGGAGAATTTCCCGCACTATCAGAATCTACGTTTTCATCTGAAGTTTCTGTTGATGCAGTGAAAAATCCCTATTTGAATATTCAAAGATGATCGATCGTCTCGCTCCAGCTTCCCCCACTCCGTAGTTGGCCGGTAAGCAAAGTCATCGGATGGATTCATACTTGAGTAAAATGTGAAAAGAAGCCACAACGACGACTTGTTATCAAGGTAATCTGCCATTTTTCCCTCATCGCCACCCTGTTTCGACTCTTCAGAAGAAGCTTATTTTGTGTTCGCTTTTCATGTTTAAGTATTCATTCGATGGCACAAAAAAAGAAACTGAATGGTATATCTAAATTTTAAGAAAGTCTTATTATTGCGCTGAAAGAGAAAAAAATGTATAAAGGATTCCAAAAATTCAAATGACTTATTTGGCTTCCAATATGGGCCTTATATTACGCTATGGCAGCTAAAAGGAGATTGGTTTCGCAAAACTGAAAAAAGCTGAAAGCGAAGCCCCATTTTCTTCTGATTCTAATGAAGCACTGAGAAATCCATGCAAGAAATTGAAAACTTTGTTGGAATCCTTGAGATTTGACTTTTCTCTCGATTGTTGAAACTCTAAGAGAGAAGCTTTGGTCAGCGAGCAATCTTCAAATGAGTAACAAAATTTTGCTTTTGTTCTTCCAGCCCAATAAGAAGGCTATTTTGAAGTTGAAACATAATCTTCAATTTCTTTTGATTTGAACTTTCGAATCACTACTTGAACATTGAAAACCACTGAAGAATACCTTTTTACAAAGGGTCGAAAAAGGGTGAAGATAACGGAAAGTAGCGGTAATCTGATGGGTCTGATGAAGGAAAGCTACAGCGGCGACTTGTCAGTAAGGCGATCGCCTTATCTACCGCGTAGCTCGACAGTGATCTATACACTGTGCATTAAAACGGCTGCAGCTACTGAGAATTTCTTCAACCATCAACACAAACACTAGATAGAAACGTATAGTTCTGATACTACGGAAAATTCTCTACATGATGACATGCTCTTCGCGATTTGAGGGATTCATACTCATGGCAAAATAGAAGGCCAAAGCCGAGTGAGTAACAAAGTTTTGTTCTGGATGCTGCAGCTTTATAGAAGGGTGCTTTGAAAACCGGGACGTGGAGTTGTAACCAGAGGTTAGAGCTCTCTAATCATTACTAACACCTCTATGAGTGGTTTTTGTCCAGCGAATGAGATGGACTTGAAAATTTGTCGCCGCCTAACATATAAGTACCGTGTTTTCTTAGATTCTTCATTACATCTTCATTACATTCTTCATTACATTCCTTACATCATTGGGTATATTGTAACATCATGCCACCACAAGAGACGGTCAAAGAAAAATGAATTATGTTAGATTCTTCTATTTTCGTTTCAACATCGCCTTTAAACATAACCAGCTCGGAGTAATTGCTGGCCTCTCTGGCTCTTTTTCACACATAAGAGAAGAACATTTAGTGATTCATGAACTTGATGGATCGTTTATAGACAAGATATCTGTTAAGATTTTCTGAGCTGTAATTATCGTTTAAACTTCTCTCAAATGAAAACTTAGAAAAAAGAATAATACCATCGCCTTCTACTGGAAAAGATATTGCTAGCTCAACCGCCTCCTTGGTCGATGCTTACAAGCCCTAATGGAAATTTGCAATGTAAAAGTCTTATGGTCTCAGGAATTCAAAATCTCATCCTAGCTGAATGAGAGAACTATCTTTTCAACAAACCTTTATAGATCAGACTATAGATCTACGTGGAAAAACGCGTTTCTACGAAAGGCATGGATCCAGTTATTACTTATTAGACTAATAACTTTCTGCTTGTATAGAAAGCTCCTTCGTAGATATTTTGCAACCTGTGTCTGGAAGTTTCTGCGTACTTTACACCTGTATGCTGCTGCCAATATAGCAATAAGTGCTGGCGACAGTCAACCTCTAGCTGAGTTCTTAACGAACCATCTGAACATGGGTGATTTAGCTAGGAATACGAACTAATATAGTTTGACGCCCAATAGTATCTTCCAGTCTGGAGAAGTGTTGAACTGGTAGAAACTGAATGGAAATGTGTAACACAGCACTCCATTTTATTGAACAAAATTCTAGAAAAATACCCATTGAAGGCATAGATAAGTGAAGTGAGCAGTTTTTATTCAAATGAAGTTAGAACGCTTTTGCTGAGAAAAGTGGTCGATATAATTTCGACGATTCTTCTTTTTTTATTAATGGTACATGGCCTTTTTTGTTTGCATGCTCGTCATTCTGAGAGCTCTCTTTTCACTATTCCACCTCTTTCAAATCATCTAAACAAATACGGTTATTAAATAATTTTTTCTAGACTTGTCATCTTGTGCGACTCGGAATTGACGATGGCCTGCTCAGATTTTTATATTGTTGGTTCTTCACCAAAAGCTTCGAACTCTAATATTGAATATTGGTTTCAGGTACATTTTATTAGTATTCAACATCTATTTCTTCGCTCTTATTTGAAATTTGACCAACACAACTTGTTTATCGTTTCGCGTACCTTTTGTATGCAGACCATATTCGATTATCTATTCAATGAAGGATCGTTTATTCAACTGCTTTTTAGAGATGGCGCCTCAAACAAAATCCGCACCCGAAGTTCATTCTTTTCGGGGGCGCACGCTAACCAATTGCACCATCGAGGCTCCTGTTTTATCAAAATTCCTTCTGCGATACAAACAATCGATTTGTCAGCAACCATCCGTCAACAATTCTTCCTGTTATGCACACATCGGCATCGAATTCAATTAAGCTGACAGATATCAAATATATGTGGTCAGCAAGATTTTTTCTCATGGCCGTAATATGATGTTATAATTGTATACCCGATAATACAAAGTAATATGCAAGACCTTGCCCTTCAGACGGGAACTGGGCCCGTATCCACTCTTCCTGGGAGCGTTGTACCTTCAATCGCAGCGAGACTATATATAGCAGAACCTGGAGCCTCGGTAGTGCAATTGGTCAGCACGCACGTCCCGAATGGATTTTTTGCAGGGCGATGCCGATGTGACGGTCAGAGTTTGCGTATAACTCTATATTATCGAGTGTTTATTATTTACAGAGTACTGAATACTTATGTGCCCAAACATACTCATCTGACTATCCATGAAGCTTTCCTTTCTACTAAATCATTTCATTAAAAAGCAATTTTCGAATATTCGAACTGTTTTCAAATGTTCACATCGGAAACTCTTGCAGTAGATCCTTCCTTGAGCCAAATCATAGAGAAAACAGATTAGTAATTAATATCTCTCTATGAATTTCCCTTTCACAAAAATTTTTAGTCTTTCCAGACGGGTGAGCATTTTCCATTTGATAATTTATCGAAGGTTGAATTGACAACAAAACTTCAGCGTAATGGTGAATTTGTGGACCGACAAGTCATTCCGATAGTGGTAAGAAATTGAATGCTCCTACGATTTCCAAAGGTTCCGCTCAAGAACTTGTCTACTACTCATAAGTGAAGCCAGCTTCTACAAACTTCGTAGCGATAAGGGCAATGCATGTTTTGCTGTCGAATGCTCAGGCAATCTGCACACATATTACATTTACTCGGAGAACGTATGAAATTTTTGAAATGCAATTAATGGTGATATTCACTTACTGGTCAGCTTTTGCTTCAACAAGGAGGCGGGCTTAAAAACGGATACCGTAAATGGTCGGCAAGAAAAAAATATCGAGCGATGCGATTACTTTTTAATTTTGCGAAATGTGTGCTGCAGGTTTTTCAACGTTTTCTCGATAACGTTTTCGATTTTTTTTAATCAATAAATCACTTAAGAAAATATTGAGAGGTGTTTTCAGACATACTTTGTTCATTATGTTTGCAATTCAACTGCTTTTTATGTGGGGATATAAAAATATATTCTTTAACCCATACTCTAAGAAGTCACAAAATTGAAAAAAGTTTATTCTTGTGGAAATCTAACAATGAATAATATGATGAGCAAAACAGTGAGAAGTCAAATCAATTAATTACGTATTGTTTTTTTTATCTATTTGTCTGATCAGATTAGTTTGTTCATTTATCTATTTATTTAATTATACAGGTCGGCAAAAAGAAGAATCTGATTATCAATGGTCTTGCCTCGAATGAACTTTATGACATCCGACGTTGTGTCGTTATCGAATTGCCTCCATCACTGAAAAATGACCAACGATTTTCATTCAGTGATTTATCAAGTAGCCTTTGTACTGAAGAAACTTATCGAACCTTACAAACAAACACGGTTACCATTTCGCCGACTTATGTGTGGATTACGATGGTTACAATGTCTCTGTGCACACTTGGGTAATTAGAACGATCTGCCTTCCAATTCTTCCTCTCGCCTTGTAAACTTGTATTCTTGGATTTGAGAAAAATGTGGAATATATGCATTGAATCTAATCAAATAATGACAGTATTTCTAGAATCCTGTCACAAAGGTACCCAGATGGCTTACCACAAATATTTCGATCAATGGGAAATTCAGGGTATTGATCTGAAAGACTGGCCATTTCAAAAGTTGACGTTCTCTTCAGCCATTTCGTACTTCAAACCGCAAAAAAGCAGATAACTTGAGTGATTCTTATACGTTTTGGTCGATATCCATGAATTATTTCGGTGAGGTTTTTTATGGCTGAAATCAACTTTGGAGAAATTTTGATGATATCTCCAAAGCTAATCAATTGTATAAGTGTAAAAGAGATTGTCTAATAAAGCTTTGAATGAAAACGCAAACATTGCACCTCTGAAGGCACTGTTGAAATCGGTGGTTTGAGATAATCTTACAATGAATTAACGACTAATCTTCACATTACTTCTTGAATACCGATTCTTTTCCAATTCGATTCCTTGTCTCCATTTGTATGAACAAAAAGCTTCGAATCTGCATGTGGATTGAATTTGACTACTTTCTGAGAACTTTGGCTTCTTGAATATCGTTCAATGCTCATAAAGTTGAATCTGGAATTCCCAGAACCCTAGGATAGGATTACTAGAGCATTCAGAGTACATTACTGCGGCAAAGCTAATATAGTTAAATTTTCTTTCTCTCAATTAGTCTGCTACAAATTTGCCTGACTCGCGCGAAATTTGCAAGATTGGTTGCAGAAGAGATCGACTGAACATATATGTTAGACGGCGACAAATTTATAAACCAATCTCATTGGCTAGACAGGGATTTTTTATAGCAATGTTAGTAATCATTCGAAAGCTTAAATCTCTGGCTAGCGCCATACCTTGGCTGGTTTGCAAAACACCCTTTTATAGAGCTGTGAAATCCAGAATAACATTATGTTTCGCTCTCGCCTTTTACCTTCATTTTACCATGCACATAACTAGCTGGAAGCTCAAAAAGCACATCAGCGTGTAGAGAATTTCCTATAGTATCAGAATCATGCGCTTCTATCTGAAGTTTCATTCGATGTGGTGAAAGAAATTTCAATTGAATAAAATATATTTCAAACGCGATCGATCGCCTCGCCCGCCACTGCTCCGCCCCCCTCCTGCTACATGAATTAACCAGTAAACATGGCCGTCAAAAATATGAAACTCGGTGTTTCCATGCCAAACGGTATTTTCAGAAACTAAGCGCAACGTTGCAATCATTGGAACTTATGACATCGAATAATTACTAATATTACATAGAAAGAGCTCTGTCCGGCAAGATTTAAAGCACAAATCTTTTCTATCTCCTATAGCGCTACCAAAAGAGCTTTTCTAAAGAGCAAACACATTCCTGAATTCTTCGAAACTTGTGCTATGGAATGAATACTAACACTATGAGGAAGGTGTTTGTCCAGCGAAATAAAAGTGAGATTAAAAAGACACGCAGTTGTGCGAAACACAATTTTATACTGAGTTCAATTGTGCTCTAAGAGAGTGTTTTAACAGATTACGTAGGGCTCTAACCAGAGATTCGAGCTTTCGAATGATTACTAAAACCCCTATGAAAATTGCTTGTTCAGCGAATGAGATCGGTCCATAAATTTGTCGCCGTCTAACATATAAGTAGCAGATTGACTAAAACCAAGTGTATAATGCATAATTATTCAGACGAATGAGAAATAACGCAAGTATTATAATCTCCTTCAAAAAGATTTAAAATCGTTTGAATTTCGAACGATACAAATTGTTCATGAATTGGTGGTTGAGATGATGATAAAAGGTTTTTCTTGTCTACAAAGTCGTGTAGTTATCTCGAAACATTTTCCGAACCATGCCATCATCGTGTGAACACCTTCATGGCCGCTTGACATATTTGTAACAGTGCTAACTGGCGAAGCGATAAAATGTATTACATGAGGCGAAATTGCCTTCAAAGGCTCACGACCTGATACAATGAAGTCAAATGATCAATAAATGAAAACTCCGAAAAAGGAACTGTAAAATTTCTGCAATTTCTTGATGAGTAGGAACGGGGTTGTGAGTACAAAAAATTACTGAATATAACACTACACAATAGATCATTGAGTAGCGCTTCGGTGATATCGCCTTCTTCGAAGCCTGCAAAGGCCAATTTGACAAGTGACAAGTCAGTTGAACATTCTCATAACTTCAGCAAGATGAACTTCAAAATACTCCAATGGCGAAACAGTAAGCAGTGGGAAAAGCCTAAGCAGCGTTAGTCAGAAGTGTTCATGTACACAGATATGATGAATGACAATTTTTTGATGTAGAAAGGGAAAAGATATTGCTTGCACAAAGTCAATCAAGAAATATCTCAGACTTCCATACTGATTCTATCAGTAGTGGCAGCCTTCAGCCTGTCCATCTACATCCATGCCATCCACGCTAAAGTTTTCGCTATAGTATTTCCTCTACACTCCCTAGTATTCTCTCACCGTTAGCGAGCAGTCTTAATCACGAAGACAACCTCTGACCTCTTCAGAACAGCTCTTTCGTCCTACCGCAAAGACATCATGAAGGTTTCGAAAAAGAAGTTTCTTAAGCCAAGATCGCACAAAAATACTTCAGTATAATTCCTTGTCTTTCTTCTTCAATCAAACACAAGGTTACAATTTATACAATTTATTACAAAGAGCTCACGATTCCAATATTTCACTTCCTTCAGAACATGGAAAGATCAGGTTATCCACAGCCCAGTTGGCTAAACACCTTCATTACCTCATTAGAAATAGCCGCCTAGCTCGAATTACAATCGCATCAAGCACAAACAACTATCAACAACATACTCATAGCTTTCCGTAGGTTCCTCACTGGAGTGCGCTCAAGTAGAAACAAGCCGGAAAGAGACCACATGGTCTGCGAATGCACCTCCTACATAAAAAGCATCCTCATATACTGTCTCATGCAACGTTTGATTGCAGGGCATTCTTCTTACAATTCTTGCTTGGATTGGTGTGTTATCAAGACGCTTATAAAATCTTACGCGCTGATCGTCAATGTTCCATTGAGAGGATGGTGATTTCTACTTCATTCGCTCTGTTAGTCGTCTGTGCCATAGACTAGCGATCTGCTTGGTCTAGCTCTAAAGTTACTGTTTAGGTTTACTTTTATGCGGACACAAAGTCGTTTACTCGTTTCACCAGTGCATAAAAGGCTGTACGTTTTACAGCAGACTAGGTAAATTGTACCTATGCTCATGGAGTCAACTTTTTGGTCTGAGCCACGCACAGTTCTCATTAACGCTCGCGAAAAATTCGAATTTTATGTCTGCTTCAACTGTTTTGGTTACTGTAAATTCATGGAAATGTCTCAAAAATATTTCTACATAAAACTCCGGTTCTTCCTGATTAGGAGGGAGCAAATGAAAAACCGATTTCATTCGCTGAACAGGAACTTTTTATGGGAGTGTTAGTAACTATTCGAAGGCGGAGACTTGAGGGGCTATAGCTCCACGTCGCCGGTTTTTAAAAAACATCCCTTTATAACTCTGTAGTATCCAGGTCAAAAACTACGTTTCACACTCACTTTTCGCTTCATTTTATCACGCTAAGAATTCGCTGGAAGCCGAGAAGCATATCGACGTCCGGAGGAATTTTCATAGCATCTTAGTCACTTGTTTTATCTTGAGTTTCTTCCAAAGTGGAGGAAGGATTTCCTAGTAAGAACTATATATCGATCGTTCTGTCCTGGCCCGCCCCTGTCACGCCACGTGTCACGGCTCTCGCCTTGTCAAATAGTTGGTAAACAGCGCTGCCAAAAATGCAAAAATTTGATTTTATTTTCCCTGCTAAACCATATTTCCAAAAAAATGAGCACGTCGCTAGAATCAGAAAACATTACGCTATTAGATGATTATTGAAAATCTGAAGAAAGAAATCTGACCGGGCGAGGTTTGAAGCAAAAATCAAATGACCAGAAAAAATTAGAAGATGAGAAGAGCTTTCAAAGAAGCAGACACATTTTTGAGTTTTTTGAAGCTTGCGCTAAAGTTTGAGTGCTAGCCCCCTTAGTGAGGAGTTTTGTCCAGCGAGATGAAAGGAAAAAACACGTGGCTATATGAAACTTCATTTGATTTTGAATGATGCAGCGTTATAATAGGGTGTTTTCAAAGCAGCATGTGGGGCTGTGGCTTCAAGTCTCTACTTCCGAATGCTTACTAATACCCTGTGGAAGTTTCCTCTCCAGTGAATGAGATCGGTTTTACATTTGTATCAGATTTCATAACTCTCCGGATATCAAATGATGATGATGGACAAAACTGAGCTTCGGGTTTTGATACGTTAATGCTGGAAGCGAACTTTCGACAGGATATGTGCGAAGGAGATCAGTGGCGCCGAAGGTGAGGGAACTGTGAGCCATAAATTTATTACAAAGTGGTACGAGCGATTTGAAAGTAGGAAAGCGCGCGCTGTTTCAACAAGACAGTGCAAAACCTAAAACCGCAAAGAAGATTAAGGAAAAGTGTGATGAACTGGGCGGAGTTGAGGTCTTACCGTACTTAGCCTACAATCCAGAGCTGCGCCGTCCCACCATGGTCTTATTCGAGATATTTGACCAAGTTGAAGAGGTATGCCAGGAGTTTCTTATGTCCAAAGAATGGCGATTTTGAGCAGATCCTGAAGCATGCAAATCATTCGCACAAGATCGTGGATAATGACGACTTTTACTTTGAAGGATAATTATTGTTGCTTACAATTGGATTTATATATAGGCCGGTATTTTCAGCAGGTGTCAAGAAACTTTTTCTTCAAACTAATATTATGGTGCACAAAAAATCAACAAAACGGCGAGTATTTATGTGCGAACTAAAGTGTTCACCTGACGATCTAGTTCCTATGTGCTGAGTTCTATTTGTTTTGGTAACGAAAGTGTCTGATGAAGAGGCATGTCAATTTGGCTCTTCCAGGTTTTGAAGAAGCAAAACCGCCAAAATGTCATCCACTTTGAGGATATATTGTATTATGTGTATTGTAGTAAATAAATAGTCTGTCAAAAATCTCATGTCCTCTGAATAAGAAAATTGAGGATATTGATGGATTGTTGGATGTAACATCGTTAGTGGATAACTAACTTGCGCGTTTTTAGAGCAGATATAGGACTGGACATGTTGGTAATTGGGTATTCAGTTGAGAAATGAAACATGCCGCTTATTACCTGAGCCAATTCACTGTTTAACTTCGGTAGATTTTCAAACTGTTTTTTAGGAAGGTGGCTGATAAAGGAAAGTAGCTCCAAGATGCTTCTTCGATATCTCGATATCTAACTGGCGAGGAATAAATACAAAATTTTCGTCTGTACTACTAACAAACAATTGATGTTCTTGAACCTTATCAACCCTTGATCCTCTCGCACTTCACGCTTTGATAATTCCGTGAGGTTTGAGTATTACCTTCACATGAGATACGATTAAGAATTTCGAAAGTTGCGCCCGCAATATCCGAAACTCTCTATCAACGTCGTCGTTAGGATCTAGCTGTCTATAGAACAGTTGAGGAATGAATTCCATGTAAGCTACATGCAAGAAAATTCTAATAGCGATGGCGCCCCATCAAGTAGAGCCATGCTTCCTATCACAGTGACTCTTGAATTTTCGTACATTGTTTGCTCTATTGTGACTAGCATGGTCTTCATTAGAAGTGCTAATACCTTTTTATATAATACTCTTCAGTATAATTGTATTGAAATACAGAATAGATACTCTTTATTACCAGCCATAACATCTTCTATTTTCAGAAATATTGTCTATCGAGTGACGAAAAAAAGCTAAAATCTAGATTCATTTCTCTTCAGATGTTCAATGGAAAAGTAGTAGATGCAAAGTTGGTGAAAACAATAACTGAGCTAGAAGACTGTCAAATAAAATCCGTTAAAGCGTGCGGTTGCAAAATCTTCTACACAGAAATGGGCGAAAGATTGAGAAAAGTCGCAGAAAATAAAACGACTGGGGATATAGAGGTTAAAGCAGAAAAGAGCACTAGAACCAAATGAAACTACAAAAAGTTGAGGGCGTCATCAACGTTATCAAGATGTCAATCATAACTCTATCAATGGGATTTAATTTCCGGTAACAGTTAAGAAACATCACTTGGATTCAAATATGATAGTACCAATAGGCTCCCGAGAGAACTGACTGATGAAAAGGTCGAAGGATGACGGGTTCTGCTTGACTGACGAGTCTGTAAGGACGAAACACGTGTATCGGGCTGTACAAGAGCCCTTGTCAGACCACATGACATGTTGGCTCAAATAATAATGAAAGGATTCATTGAAGTTTGAGCGTGGTCTTAATAAAGCACTTGAAATAAAGGTATAATATCATTAAAATACCAGCCAAAGAGCATTCGAGTGCGAAAACACTCTGTGTTAGGTGAAAATTTCGCTTGACATAGAGTGTAAAACTTCGTCTTCAATAACTCTCTGTAAGGGAGCAGAGCTTCAGAAGAACTGACTTTGAAAAGATCGAAAGACGACGAGTTCTGCCCGACTGACGAGTGTGTAAGGACGAAACACGTGTATCGGCGCTGTACAAGAGCCCTTGTCAGACACATGACATGCTGGCTCAAATAATAATGAAAGCACCAATAGGGTTAGAACTTTACTAAAAGGAAAACAAAGATAAAACTCCGATGGGGGTGTGGGGTAGGGGGGTGGATAGCAAATGATACTGCGAAAGGGTTAGTCGCAGATCGAAGTGCACCCTTTGCTCCGCATCTCAATAAATTTATTGATTCAATGTTTTTTATTTAGAGAATCTATCAATCGTTGATATCATAACCATCGTGATCAATGATACGCAACCACTTGCTGGGCAAAGATGGGATGCTTTGCTCCCATGAAGAATGAGTCCAGCCATCAATTAACTGTGGAGTCACTTTGAGTTGGGTGTAGTCCTTGAATATTTTCTCTTGTGAGTGCTGTTTCATGAAGAGGAAGATACGATAATCGGATAGAACAATATCACGGCTATACAATCGATATGGTAGTGGCTTAGCCCATTTTCTTCGAAATGTGGCCAGTCGATTTTATAATATAGGGGATCGAGCGTTATCCTGCAGGACGACACTATGTTGTTTCACGCGCTTCTCTCGCACTGCTGCGGCTAACTTCCAGAGTTGATCCGTGTAGACGTGGCATTGAATGTCTGCTCGTTGATAACTAGTTCTCAATAAAAATCTTACTCTGCCAATTTCAGAAAATCCAATGCATAGTCCTCCGCGCATGGAACTTGGGATTTGGTTGAGCTGACGGGTCTTTGCCGCAAGGCAGTCAGTAGGAGTAGCGCGTAATCATCTCGTAGTAAGCCAGGAACTCATCTCCACTAATTCTCACTGTGCGGTCACATCAAGGGATTTTCCCAGATAGTCATGCGTAGAGCGAGGTCGTGGGCTATCACCGCATCAGGTGTCTATAGATACATTAGTATGAGGTAGCCCATTACATTTAGCAATGGTGCTACAACCGTATTCAAGTTTTTGCTAGAACACTCCCCAACATACCACACCTTTTTACAATAACCCGATTTGAAATGAAAAAAACCTTAATGCAACATTAGTGCGAAAGAGAAACTAGTACTTGCAAAACACTTCTTCAGATAAAACTTTCAATAATCCTGACTATTCAGCTGCGAAGTTGTTAAAGAACAACGATAGTCTAAGAACAATTATCAAGTCAATTGAATGTGGCTGCCGATGCTATTTCAAGTGAAGTAGTATACGACTTCTTTCACTTAACTCGAAAGTCGGACTCTCTCTAAACTTTGGCATGAATAAAGAAACGTAAGAATTTTTTTATGGATTTCGTTCGTGAGGACAGTTCGTAAGAAATTCTACTTTTCTTAACTTACCTTATAACAACGATTATTTGTCTATGTGAATTTTAAGCAATGGTCACCTTGATCATGACGAAAGGTTCCGCTGCATTATGATTTCTTGAAAGCTAATTTTCCTTATCCATGCCACTTAGTGTGAAGCTTGTTTGAAGGCATTCCAATCTGCAAAAGCTCACGAAGCCTAATAGTGTGAAGTTGGAAACGTTCTAGTTTGGATATTTTATGATTTTAGAAAAAGTTTCTCTTTAGAGAAGGCAAAACCAACTAAGTTCGTTGGCTATTGTGATGACAAAAGAGCTATTCTAAATTTCAGAAAGAAAAGTAAGGAATGTTCGTCTTTTACTTTGTTAACGAGGGTTTTCTTCTGTCTCTCTATAAGGAGAGAAAAGTCCACGTCGTAAAAAACGCACTAGCTGCACGACGACGTATTCCCATGGTTACATCCATTTTCAGTCTCGTCAAACGAGTGATGGTGAGTTCTCGACTTTTCTGTCTTCCAGTTTCGTTCCTTTCCTAAAATATTCTGAACCATTCATTAACCTACCGGTTCATGAACGTTTTGAAGTGATTATTAGCATGTAAAAATTCAAAATATCGACGCACATGATAAGTGGTGAACTAGTGTAGCGCAGTAGTTAGTAGGTCCTTCAGAAAGTATGATTATTAGATCAACTATTTTAGCTAGGCAAACCAAGCCATTCATCCTCCTGGCACCGTAGACTCATACCACAGTGGTCCGAAAAGATGAGAGCACTGATTTGATACAGCTAGGTTTTCGCAGGTTATTAACCAAATGTGCACTCAGTTAATTATATTATGGTAAGAATGCAATCGAATGCATTGCGTATACTATGGATTGGTTGAAGCAATAATTCAATGCACAGAAATGCTAGTTGTCCGCAATTTTCAATGAGTTTTCGATGCAGCTGCCCATATCATTCTCAGATCTTTACCACATGCACTCGGTTGTCGAGATGGAATCGGATGGAAATTTACGTACTTTTCCATTTTCAGCTACCATTTTCAACCTGCCGAGAACAATGCGTTTTCTGCTTTTTTTTATAGATTTAGTGGCCATTCAATAGCTTAAATCTCGACGTTCAATTGAATTTCTCTTTGCGTTCAGTAGAGGATAAACCCATTAATACGCCTAGGCCTAAGCCAGAATCATATTTATATCTGAAGGTGAGTCGTGCTGCGCGATCATTAAACGTGTGATCAATACAACATTCATCCACTCACACATCTAGTAGACAAAAAAAGAAAGCTACAAAGCAATAAGAAGTTCGTTCTAAGAACCAAGTCGCAGTTGAATTCGCCGAGATTTGAACTTTTCAGTGATACTGAAAGCCTGAGGGAAAAGCTGTTTCCAGCGGAGTGTACAAGCAAAATGTGAAAATCAGTTCTATTCTTGCTGCTACAGCTCAATGGACAGAAAAAGTCAATCGAATCTTTCCAGATTTAAGCAACTGAAAGACTCAGAAAGCAAGAAAAATTGTTAGCCCCAAAGGGTTAAAAATGACAGGCGAGAAAATAAAATTGAATTGATAGAGGAAAACAAAAGCCAGAAAAACATTATGTTGCCCAACTCCGTAGAGTTGTCCGTGCATCTGACCGAACTTCTAGCATCGCATAGATTATTGAATGCATGATCTTTCTGGACATTTCCAAGAACCCTAGTTGTTTAAAGCTCCTATCTTATCTTCCCATGCATGTCGTCAAGTGTAAATGCAGACTGCTTTAGTTTGCTCTAAAAACGGGATTCAATCTTACAACCGACCTAGACGTGGCAAACCAAGTATTAGTTGAACAGAATTTAAAAAAAAAGCGATTTAAAACCAATAGAGCTTGAAGAATGATTTAGTACGCAGCGTTGGCAGCCGTTGTGAACAATCGATTCGATACAACGATGTTGATTCCACTAGGATTCTTCTTTCTAGGTATGTAAATACAAATTACAAATGCATTGCTCAATTAGATATAGAACTTCATAACAGCGCTAATTATCTCAAGTGCTCAGTATAGAATTTTCATGTGACCTGATTTCACATTTCCAGCGTAATCCGTCTACATTTATTTCAGATTTCAAAATCAGGTAATCTCATGACTTCCTTGTTGATGAAGCCTACAGCACGAGTTTGTCGAAAAAAAATACATCGTTAACTTTTATCAGAAAAGTAGACATCGGCTCTAAAGAGAAGGAAGCGTGTTGAAACATTAGACAAATAAATATATTTTCCATCAACATCTGCTAAGGGCTCAATCAACATAATGCATATGACTAGTTGGTAATTTAGCGTTTAAAGAAAAGTCGGTCAACGATTTATTGCACTTTAACTTCTACATAAATGGTCACCTGTACCACCTGTTGTCTCGTTGCACGGTGTTCGTTGAGTGACTCGAGCCAGCACCAACAAAACTTCTATTTTTCCTTGTCGCGTGCAGTAGTAGGCCTAGTGGTTCTTTGTCGCTTCAGAAAACCGTTAAGCATCACATCTTTATTCTAGACTTTTCGTGAAGAAATCATAGCTCTGCGTTGACGGTCGTCTTGTGGTGTCTGACATGTCAAGAAAACCATCCATTAGTTTTCGTAGATTAGTTCGATAAAACGCATTACGTGTCCGACATATCCTATCTTTGACAGTCTGACGTGTAGAACGACATCTTTGGTTTTCGATATTCACGTAAGTAGAGCTTCGAACTTTTCCCTCATTTTCGTGATACGGGATACTTTCAGCATTGACTGAACGTTTAATAATGCCAAGTGATCTTTCATCCTCCCTAAGCCATGTTTCTGATGCATATGTTAAAGGAGGGACTAATCGAGTCGAAAAAGAATCGAGGTGCTCTCAATTCACTTCATTACATCTCCCAACGCTCTCAGACGCTCCCCAAACCACTCGCTCCCTCCTACTCAACTCTGTGAACGCTACCCGAACCACTCGCTCCCTCCTGCTTAACCTGGAACTGAGTTGCTTATCATATTGATATCCCGCTTTACATAGACTTAACTGCAGCAATCGCAGGTAGTCGTTCCGTTGAGCGTGAATGAACATTTAAAACCAAACGGTTTCACGTAAGCATTGTTTTCTGAGATTTAGTCGCAGACCAATCCACAAGCGTTGCCGAAATCGGTCAACATTCGTTTCGCTTGGCTGATGCATGGTGTGAGGAGGACGATGTCATCAGCAAAGAGAAAGGCTTAATTGCCGACCGTCAACTTTTACTCCCATGTCCTCCCATTCTAATGTTCCCATGACGTTTTGGAGGGTGGCAGTGAATCATTTTGACAAAGTTGTATCGCCTTGTCGAACTCCTCTTCCTACTTCGATGGCGATATTCTTGTAAAATGATATTGCGACAATTAAACACCCTTTAGCGATAATGAGAATCTACGTTTTATTAGAAAACTAAAATACTGTGATTGGAGCGCGCCCCGTTTACTAGACGAGCTTGCCGCATGCGAACCCAATTATCAACGCAGAAGCCAAATTTTTAGGATAGATCGAAACAGTGTATCGGGCTCTATAAGTCAGCCCTCTTTAATAGACCACTGACATGCGTGGCTCAAAAATGATTACCAGTCACCATTTAGCTGTTTTCGGTCATGCATTGGAGACCAGTTACTTAGAACCAATACATAAGTAAGGGTGCTCCTGACTCAGGTCGGGGGAATAAGCCTGAGCTGTGCTGCGAGGTTACGTGTTGTTACGAAGCACTCCTCTTTGAGATTTATTTTTGGGACTTCACTATTTATCCAAAGGCTTTCACAATTTCCGCGCAGATGTTCTAGATTCCTGTGCTAAGATAATGGATTCAACATCAAAATCCACTCCATTATCTTTTAGTTCCCCATGAGTACCAAGTGGAGTTTATGACCCAAAGTCATATAACCCAGTTAGATTCTATCCAGTGATTTAGAGTGAAGTGCGAAATTTTTGCGACAGGTGGGACTCGAGTCCGCAGCTCACTTTAAACAAGACCGCGTGCTCTAATGAGCTGCAATACTGACGCCCGTTTTGCCATAACTCTTTCAACGCTACAATGCATCTATCTGTCAGCAACACCGTTAACGTTTTGGGCCAGTTAGTTGGTGTGGACATCGAACTCAATTAAGCTGATGAATATTGAGTACTGGATGAGCAAATCGAATTCTTCTTATTTGTATCAATTATTAATTATTTGGATAGAAAGAATTCAATTTTATCATCCTATACTGAATATTTCTCAGCTTGACTGGGTTTAATGCCGATACCAATTACCGGGGCCAAACTGTTGACGGTTTGTTGCTGATAGGCAGATGCGATGTAGCGATGAAAGAGTACTGGAGAAACCAGAGTCACTAGTGCAGTGATTTAGAGCACACGCTTGCGTATAGAGTGAAATGCAAGTTTGAGTTCGCCTCGCAGTAGTTTTTCAGGACTCATATGCTAGACGTCGACAAATATAAAAACCATTCTCATTCGCTGGAAAAAAGGAACTTTTCACAGGAGCGTTAGTAATTTTTCGAATCCTCGTCGTCGGATTTCCAAAGCACCCTTTTATGACGCGGTGGTATCCAGATTAAAATTTTGTTTCTCACTCGCATTCTGCCTTGATTTTCACGACGCGGATAAATCGCTCGAAGCACTGAAAGCATATCAGCCTGTAGAGGATGTTCCTTAGTATCAGAATCTGCATTGCTATTCAGTCGATGCAGTGAGAATCCACAACCAAATAACATTATTTCAAACGCGATCGATCACCCGCCCCTGCCCTGCCCCCACTCCGTGAGTTAGCCGGTAAACAAAGTTGCTGAAAGAGTTTATAGCTGAGTTAAATGTGAACGGAAGCCATAGCGGCAACTTGCTAGAAAAGTATCGCCTGATCTACCGCGTAGCTCGGTAGTGTTTTAGCACACTATGCGCTAAAGTGGCGTAAACTATTGTCATTTTATTGAGGAATTTTTTAACCGCATTGACAGAAAGTTTAGATAAACACTATGGTTCTGATGCTACGGAAAATTCTCTACACACTGATATGCTCTCGTGCTTCCAGCGACACTCGTGATAAGAATGAAGGCTAAGCAACAAAATTTTATTCTGAATGCTACAGCGTTATAATAGGGTGTTTCAAAAATCGGCGACGTAGAGTTGTAGCCAGAAATTTAAACTTTCGAATGCTTTCTAACACTAGTATAATAGTCCCTATGCAAAGAATGAGATCGTCTTGAAATTGATCTCCGTCTAATATATAAGTACGTTTTGCACATCACTCTACATCACTGGGGATATATGTGACATCATATTACGATTAAAAGCGGTCAAATAGAAAGAATTCGATTCCATCATCTAGTTAGATTCGCTTTTACACGAACCGGACGCAAAGCAGTGCACCCGTTTCGTCAATGTATTCGTCTGCGCATCTCTTACAGGAGATTAGATATATTGAACAATGAAATGCGACTACTGCGGAATCTCTTTGATGCAAACAAGATCAAATGTACGCCCAGTTGAAGAAGTGCGAGTTTGAAGAACTTGGTTGTGTTCAGTATTTGAAGGATCGCCTTTGCAGGAGAAACAGGCGTGGGTCATTTTTTATTGGCGAGTCTTTTAGGTCAAATGCTAAAGTAATCTTACTCTGAAGACTTGAAAATCTCTGGACAACTGCATAGATCAGCTTCAATAAAACTCCACAGCACCATTAACGAAATTCTTAGGAGCCAATTTGACATAAATAATACACCATTAGTCGGGTCACAGTGGCATAACTCTCCCTGACAATGCTCCCTCGATGTGAGGATTAGGCCCAAGTTTCCCATCAGCGCAGCCATTTCTAAGGATTCTTATGCAGAATAGCATGCGATTTGCAGGAACTTCAGATTGATTCCGCTATAAAGTCAGACTAGAATCGTCTAACAATCATGTACAACAAAACATATGGGCAATATCAACACCGCCTTTTCCTCAAGCGCACTTGAGACAACAAATCTCCAGCAACAGACTAATTTTTGCATATTCTCGAACAAAACTCTCAGAATCTTTAACCACTATCGCTCGAAAAGCTTTAGTTCTAGCCTCACAACAGCACAGAAAAATGGTATGTGACAAATACGTGAGCCATTGAAATTAAGGACTATTAGACTACCAGCTAGTGATAAAGGTGGAGGGTTTGTAGTAATTTCTCATCAGTTCGATGTTGAGATGACAAAAAACGCCTTGAAGACACCACACACTGTCGTCATCATTTGAGGAGGAAATCTAAAAACAATATCGAAAGTTGAAAAAGGATTGGGTAGAAATGGCAAGCTCGAAAATTTTTCTCATCTTTCAACTAAAAGTTATTCTACCATCATGTTTCGTCTCATACTTATTAGAACTCATAAGTTGGTATGCACTGATGACCATGCGTCTATTAATTCATCGAGTTCAAAGCTAGACTCATCATCAGCTGTGTGGACGGGTCAACGGATAGAATAACGTGGTTTGTAAGCCCGATACTAGTCTAGTTACTAAAATGCATTCCAGCTCATCACATAAACGCCCCAATTTTTTCGAACGTCTATACACCGTTGTCTTCCAACAACGCGTACGTGATGGAGTTTTTCGACGAGACAGCCCTTTATAAAAATGCGCGAATGAGTCCGCAATACAGGCCATCTGCGAGCTCCTAACAGAGCACAATAGAGCCATAAACATGTTCAACTGTCTCATAAGGGAGGTCATGGCACTCTCAAAAGAGTGCCTGAACCGCTCAATTTTTGGACGGTCCTGGAATTATTTTGCTTGAATCAAAAAAGCTGGCAAGGGGGCAATGAATAGCTCCAACATTTGCTATATACCCTTCATGTTCATAGTGGAAGCCCCAGAAATAGACTTCCCGATGTTACTCTACTGCAGACATACAGATGATTGCCTTGTCGTCTGCTCAACGAAAAAGCAGATGGACAAATGTTTGATATTTGGTCAGAGTACATAAAATTACCCAGCAAGAGCTGAACAGATTGGCCTTGATTTTCGAACCTTCAGGTCAACTTATCCGAGAGCGCCTTCGGCATAAATTGTACCAAAAATCAAGAAATAAAAAAAGTTTGTTACATTACCTGTCTTCTCACCCATCACACACAAAATGCGCAGTTGTCAAAAACATGTTTCGAACAGCTACCAGTGTGTGCACAGGAAAAGAACAGAAGATGTGATCCTAAGCCTAGACAGAATAGCCATTTCCAATGTCTACGAAACTGCACAAGCTCCTCAGGTTGGACTCAGGGAGAATTCGACGCCCATAAACGGAAAGTCTGGCGCAATGAAACTCCATTCATTCTGCCCGTTTTTTTCGAGCGAAATAAGCACAGCTATCGATCGTTGTTTAAAAAGAGCAGGTTTGGGTAATTCTAGCAGTGGCCGCCATACCTCCAAATAAACTAGAGCGCCAGCTGGTCCGTAACCGACTGTATCACCGCCTCAGGGAAACGAAGGGTTGGCAAGCTGGCACAAACTGTTTAGACGGCGATTTTATGAGATCTGGTATAATATACCTAATCTCCTGTAAAACATGCAGGGACGAATACAATGGCAAGACGGATAAACCACTCTGCTTAGTGTAAAAGTACACCTAGCTGGAAACGTAACTCCGACCAATAGACTCCATTAGACACGCATGGGGAACAGAAACATAGAGTACCTACAGAACATAGAGCAATACGAGATTATTACAGTTATTGCTTGACGATATAAAAAAATAGTGAAAATTTATTATATCACCAAAAACATGGAATTTTATGCATAGCTTCGATTTCATCAACCGCGAATGTCTCGAACTTATGTGTAGGCTCGGTTGGTACTCAAGATCGTAGTCCCTCTTCAAATCTCGCTTCAAATGTATGCCAGTAGCAGGTCGTTATAAAGCCCCGAAAAAGCATGCTCAAGTGGTACCAGATAGTATCCACATCGGTCGTCAAGCTTCATGATTGACCGAATTTTTTGTGAGCGAATCTAGCAATAATCTGATAACTCTTTTTTGGATGACGGACTCGGCTGAATCACTCTTATCGCAGATTACAGGACTTCTTCAACTATGACCTACAGACACCATTGATTAACTCTAATCCTTTTCACGTTTCCGCTCCTTCACATTAAATCAAATTTCTTCTGAGGAGTCAATATAGGTTTATTTGATGCCGAAATTTTCAGTTGGCTCATCTGCTGTGATCATCATTAATGCAATCACGTTTGATCGTTCACTAAACGCAACCCTCTTCTTTCCGACGTCGAACATTGAAGTCGAAGAACTGTCGAACATCACCACTATTGTTCCCATCACCTAACACTTTTCGGTAGGCGACATATGTCATGAGAATTTATCACTATCAACAATTTTTTGGTGGTAAATCGTTTTAGCTCTTTTCTAATGGTACAAAAGATCAACGACAAGACGATGCTTGAGTTGTTCAAATGTTGACGAGGTTTCAATGCGGTAGTTCTTTCGTACAACTGCTTGAAATAAATATTTAGTTAAGAGGTTGATATAGAATTTCAGATATAACAATTTTCAGATTTCGAAAAACCTCCAATAAATAGCTAAATTTTCCGACTTAAATATCACATCTGTGAAAGTAGACTACCAGTTGTTTTCCAGTGAGTGGAAAATACGTCCGAGCTTGAGCAGTTTCATTTCTTCACCAGTTAGAATCTCCGCGCGCGACAAATAATACCCATAGGTGTCACATTGTTTTGAGTCCTTTGTTAGTTGCACACATGTCTTACTTCCAGACTTCCTGTAATCAATAGGTATCGCAGGAAGTGTGTAGCAGAAAAGAAATCGTGGTAGTGCTATGATTAGGACGCGCCCCGGAAAGAGGGAAACGCATGTTCAACCCTCACCTTCGAGTCACAGTTTCGCATATCACTCAACAGCATTAATATCCAAAATCTTACCTAACGCAGATACTTTGCCAAAAGGCATATATGGAAGACTACGTTACTGCTACTTTCCAATTAATTTCTCATTTCAAGCGAAAGGCTTTTGCTGTTGGAGAGGTGCGCGGCAGAGTTTGGTCAATGAAGAGGCACAAAAATGGCTCCCCTTTCATTAACAGGCATAACTTGCAGTACGTATGTTTATTGTAAAAACAACTCGTTGTTTTCTAATTCTCATTTGCTGTGATGGCGTTTGAGCAACGTATGGAGTGAGAGGATATCAGAACCACGAGGTAAAGATTGTAATATTTCTTTATAGCCTAAGCAACTGCACTGAATGACAACACCGTATGAATGTCTAGTGCACGAAAGCCTTTTACAAGTGTGCACCAAAAATGTGAGAAGTAATAAGCATGATGGCAGAACAGGAGTGTCGGTGTGCAATTGGTTAACACGTGCCCACGGAACGGGTGGAGTGCGGGTTCGATTCCCGTCTGATGCTCAGTGCTTTGCATAGAAACAATATTGTTGTATACACAAATAATCATACTCCATGTCACCGTGGAAACAGCGGCTGGATAAAGAATGCTTATTGATTAAATATATGAGGTGTATAGCTTAAAAAAAAACGAGCGGCTTGGGGAACGTTTAAGAGCATCGAAGATGTAGTGAAGAGGACAAAGAACATCCGACTCCGTGCCCACATTTTCGACTCGACAATTATCCCTGCCCTAACGTATGCAGCAGAAACCTGGTCGCTACGTAAGCAGGATGAAAGATCACTTGCCGTTATCGAACGCGCAGTCGAAAGGTCGATGCTAGGAGTATCTCGTATTTCGCAAATGAGACAAAGGATCCGAACTTCCGACCTACGTCAACGATCGAAAATCAGAGACGCCGTTCTACACGCCAGGATATCGAAAATAAGGTGGGCCGGACACGTGATGCGCTTCAACGACAACCGATGGACGAGAGCCGTTACCGACTGGATTCCTCGGGACGTCAAGCGCTCTGAAGGAAGACCACTGACCCGTCGGTCCGATTTCTTCACGAAAGCGATGGAAGAAAGATATGATGCTCAGCGAATTCCTAGAGCAAGAAGGACCCACTGGGCTACTCTTGCACGCGATAGGGAAAAATGGAAGAGTTGCTGGTACCCGCTCGAGTCACTCGACGATCAACGGGACGACAGGTGATACAGGTTATAGTTTAATATGGATCACACAGGATAAGAGAAGCGCAAAAATCGTCAAAACGCAGATAGAAACAAGTTTATAGGATGGAGATTACAACAAAAGGGTGAAGGGCAACATAAAACTGTCGAGATTCCCGGCGTGACATCCACAGGCGTCAAGATGAGCCTAAGGAAAAGTAGGCGTCAGCTACTTTGCAACAAAACCAAAAGTGGGTGTGATTGTGAGAACGTCAATTTTGTGTAATGTGCAACAGTACTTACAAGTTTCTGAACGACTTTTTGGCTGCACTGAGTAATTTTCACATCCAATTCATTTTCAGAACTATTGACATCACTGACAAACATTAGTTTCTCAATATGTTAACGATGATAATAGTATAAAAATCAGTGACGAGACAATTCATTGAAACGATTAGAAGAATTTTGACTAAACAAAATCTGCACATATCTCATCCACACAAACATACGCTACACACTTTTGCACAGCTATCCACATTATTGGGTATATTGTAACATCATACCACCGCAAAAGGCGGTCAAATAAAAAAAAATTCTGATTGATTATTGATACCCAATATCTGTCAACATAAGTGGGCTCAATGCCGATAGTGGCTATCCCGCCAGACCGTCGACGGTTAGCTGTTGACAGATAACGAGTTGTAGCGTAAGAAAGTGCTGTGTAAAACGAACGGCGGTGGTGGAACGGTTAGCATACGCTCCCGGAAAACAGTGAGATCTGGGTTCAAATCCAGGCTGACGCAGATGTTTTTGCACAGCACTCCACATTATTGGGTAAATTGTAACATCATACCACCGCAAAAGGCGGTCAAATGAAAAGAATTCTGTTTAAAAATTTATTTTCTCTACGAGAGTAAAAACCTTGTTCCCACATTGAAAAGAGAGCATAAACCTAATGAAGATTAAACTGTTATGTGTAGAAATAAAAGTGAAATAAATGTACCGGACCGAAGCGACTTAAAGACGCCAGTTGGCAACCGATAACGCGAAAAGAAAACGAACAAAAAAAAACCATATATGTAGCGAAAGAAAGATTAATAAGAAAATTACGTATGACATGAGAATAGTAGTTCCTGCTTAATCACACATAACATTGATGATTAGAAATCCGAAATGCACCACATGAAATGAATAGATATTGATCGGTGAGAGAGGAATACAAATAATACGGTGGAATGATTTGAGAGTTGGTCTGAAATACATTCGACATTGCTTAAGTAGAATTCGTAGGGAAGGGAAAAATTCAAAAAACCTATGAAGATATAAGCATTTTTTCCAAGATAATCATGGTTACACTAACGGCTACGTGAAAGATAACAATATATTAGTTTGTGAAAAGTTACACAATACGATGAGGCGGTGCCGCTCGTACTCGCCATGTATTGTCAATTGATCTTTTCGTTAATTACTAAATATCTTCTAATGGATCACTATGCGACTAGTCGAAAGATCGAACAATTAGCCTCAGGCAAATCGTTTACTTCAAACACAAAACCGATCACCATCAATGTTTCGCCATTGGATTGATTCGTGACCACCTAGAATAATCGGAACATTCTTTGATTGAAAGTTCACTGCATAAGCGTACTATGAGATATTAATATTATCGATTACGCTCTGGGTTGTGGAAACCGTCATATATGAAAAAAAAATCCTTAGCTTTTCGTCTCGTCAAATTAATGTGTTCATTGATATTTATTCGCCACAATGCGCTTTGATTTCAAATGTGTAAATCAGAAAAGCGTCTTTCGTACGTATTGGTTTCGATCGCGTGATTTTCAATATCGTATTTCACTACACAAAGCTTTTTGTGGTCACTCAATAAGTTGAAGAAAACACAGATACTGTGCTGGGTATTGGTAAAGAAAAGTTGTAATGTGCACATGGTAAGTGAGTATTCATATATTAGGCGGCGACAAATGTTCAAGTCAATCCTATTCATTGGACAGGAACTTTTCATGGAAGTATTAGTGATCATTAAAAATTATAAATCTCTGGCTACAACTATACGTTGCCGGTTTTTCGAAACACCATTTTGAAACACTGCGGAATCCAGAACAAGATTTTGTTTCACACTCACATTTCGTCTTCATTTTTGTCATACCTATAAATCGCTGGAAGCAAAAAGAGCATATCAGCTAGAAGAGATTTTTCCGTACTATCAAAATATATTCTTTTATTTGAAGTTTCTGTCGATGTGGTGTAAAAGTCCTCAACTGAATAACAATATTTTAAACACTATTGATCGTATTTCCCCACCTCACTGCCCTTGATCCGTGAGTTAGCCGGTAAACAAAGTCGCCAGAAAGCTTCATAGCTGAGCTAAAACGTTACGCGAAGCCACAGCGACGACTTGTTAGTGAAGTAATTGCCTTATTTACCGCGTAGCTCGATAGTGATCTACTGCACTATGCGTTAAAACGCCGGCAACTATTGTTATTTTACTGAGGGTTTTTTTACCGCCTGGAAAAAACTCTAGATAGAACTGCATGACGCTGATACTGCGAAAAATTCTCTAGACATTGACATGCAATTTGCTTCCAACGATTTATACACATGGTACAAATGGAGGCCAAATGCGAGTAGAAAACAAAATTTTATTATGGATGCTACAGCGTTATAAAAGGGTGTTTTGGGAAAACCAGCAATGTAGATTTGTAGTCAGAGATTTATACTTAATGAATCCTTATATTCCCATGGAAAGTTCCTGTCCAGCGAATGAGATGGACTTCAAAATCTGTCGCCGCCCAACATAAAAGTACCGGTAGGTGATATACAACGCAACTGCTTAGAGCGCGTTCATAAGCCGGAAATTTAAGTGGTATTTGATTATTACCCAAATTCTAATGGCCACAATAAATTATAGGTGTTGTATAAAATGTGTGCGATTATAGAAAAAAATACCGAGTGAGAGAGCTCAAGAATCTGAAAATCCAGGCTGGCCACACAAATTCAAACACATGCACCGATGCTTCGATAAAACGGACAACTATGTGCAAACCCCACATAGGTTAATCTCTAACTATAGATTGCTAAGAGAATAGTAGCGGGGAACGCTGGCGTACCTGTAACACCGTAAAATTCTCGAGAACGTTATTCATATAATCTCGTGATTCAAGTTTCTTCAATTCGGAAATGAATTTCACCATGTACTCGCAAATTGGTGACTTCTCCAATCGAAAACAGTAATGACCATTCTCCTTGTCTGGTGAATAAACCTAACAAAAAACAACTGTAAGCACAACTTTATAAATAGGCAAAAAAATCGCTATTCTAGTTTTCAGAAAAGGAGAATAATAAAATCGTTTGGTATTAATTGAGGCCAGCTTTGATGGTTGTTCACCGATCTAAAATCTTTTTCCACAGAAAAGAAATCTATGAGAGTAAACGAAGTGTTTTTAAGAACTGCGAGCTTTTATTCCTCTTCGAAAATTGAGGAAAGCATGCATTTTCGTTTTGAATTGATGAAAACAAACGAAAAAAAAAAGTAAGATTCCAAAGCGAGGAAAAAATAAACAAAAAACCAATACAAATACGTCATTCCCTGGAAGCGTCATTTATTCACTTCTGCCAAAACATACTAGATTTACCTAAACTGATGAAAGATATTTCTTTAATGTTGTGCACGGCCGTCTTCATGCTTAGCGCGGAATTTATACTTAACCTATACACTTGTGCTATGACGGATTCACGCACCTATAAGCCAACCTGAATAGTGGATAAAGAAATACTATGCAGAAAACAAGTTCTGCCCACACGATGACATAACCAGAGGTTAGTTCTAGTGTTTATCCTGTTATAAATAGCATATGTATCCATTTTCACAAATCCGAAGAAGAACATCTTAGGCATGCTGCTGATGCTGTCGCAGTTGATCTCACTTGGCGATCGATTCAATTCTTCCCAATTCGAATACAAATCCTCGTCTTTTGTCGGTATTCAACGGCAGGCAATTCGCATCAGGACCTGGGAAAGGCTGAACATTTGCACACCTTGAACTTGGGTAGTAAACCTTTTTGATAGTTGATTACTTTGATTACCCAAGTCCGAGATGTGGAACTGTTCACTCCCCCCCTCCCCGGTTCTGATGCGAATCACCTGCCGCCGAATGTTGACAAAAGCCCGCCATTTGGAAAGAAATAGGGCAAATGGGACAGCACCAGCAGCATGTCTTACAAGTTTGTCTCTTCGAATCTGCGAAAAGGTAGACATATGCTGTTTATAGAAGGATAAATACTAAAACAGGCACGTTAGGTCACGTCTGTCTGTAAGCAGATTGTGAAACTTGTTTTCCAATAGTACTTCTTCTTACCACTATTCAGGCTGGCCATATATATATATATATATATATATATATAATATATATATATATATATATATATATATATATATATATATATATATGAATTTGTCATACCAGAAGAATATAAATTGAAGCATAAATGCCATGATGAACATAAAGGCGGCAGACACCATTCTCTACTTTTCTAAATCACTTAATTTGATCCATGTCACAGCGCTTTTTTCTCACCGTGTGGGTCCTAATGCTTCTAGTTCGGAATTCGTTTTTCTACTTCTAGATGTCGTAGAACACTAGTTGAAAGTGTCGCCTTGCAATCTTGAAGAAGGCTAGCCTGGCTGTGATGTTACATGGGGCGCTTGTTGTTGACTGCCGGAGTGTCGGAGGAGAGGAGATTATCCCTCTCTACGCTGCGACGAGCCTCACTGCCACTTAGCCACGTCACCCTCTCCTCCATAGACACCATTTTGACACACATATTGAATAACCAGTAACACTTATGCGCGCCCATGGACAACACCAAAGAACACAAATAAGTGTTACTAGTGATTTAATCCTTTTTCTTTGAGAATCTTTCTAGAATTTTTCTCAAAATTCAGTTTATCTGAATGAACTGCTGTAATAACCGTATCTACATGAAGAATGCCCATGATAAAAGTAAAATTCAAAACTGAATTGAGGCCTAATTTGAAAGAAGGGCGTTGTTTTTGTCGGGTCAGGAACAAAATTTATGCAAAATCACATGAATACAGTCTACTTGGACTTGAGGCTAAACGAGAATAAAGAAAATTTCTGAAACAACGTGTTGCAAAACAGCACTTTTCCTTAAATTCTGACAGTGTTTTAAAATAAAACAGCGTCTAACTGGTAAAATTTCAAAATAGATCCAACCTCAACCTTCTCGACGACTTGATTTCCAAATGAGCACACCTTTGTCGAAACGCTGATATCGAACTTCTGCTGTGAATTGTAGTATGAATCCACTGCATAAAGACTGTTTCTGAAATTAAAAATGAATATTTAGGAACGCATCGATCTGACGATATAGTCGATGAGAACAGAGGCAACATGCGAATTCAAAGTCAGCCGAAAAATCACATTCTAGGAGGTTTTCTCGTGTTGATCATTTCACGCCCTTCGAATGTGATTGCTGATAGATATCGTCTTAAATGCACATTTCATTGTAAACCTATTGCTTTCTGGAATCAAGCATTATTTATTGCTTATAGGTTCAAAACAATTATAACATGGAGAATGTGAGCAGTTCAGAATGAACTTGAATGAAGTGGCTGTCGTTATAGATATCTTCTACTCTTCAGAAAACATATTCCTGCTCATTAGCCTCCCGTACTTTCAAGTGAGATTATTACAGCTATTAAACGTTGTTTGATAAGAGCAGGTTTAGAGCAATCGGTAACTATCACCGAAATACCACCGAATACTCTAAGACGCCAATTAGTTCGCAACTGCTTATATGACCGTCTCTGTACAATGAAAGATTGTTGATTGTGTCCTAACGGCAGAGGAGATGGTGATTACATGAGCCTGGGAATAGTTTACCTAATCTCTTGCAAAGGTGCAGCGACAATTTTATTGGCGAGACGGGTAGGCCGCTCTATGCCCGCATAGAAGAACACCTACCTGACGAGCATCTTACACGAAATACCCCGCTAGGGACACATACGGCACAGAAGCATGATGGGGTGGACTTTGACATAGAAGTCATTATCCTTCCGCAGGAACATAAAACATCAAAGAGAAAGATTTTGGAAACCTTTTGGATCAACACGACAAATCCAACCATGAATCGCAGGGAAGAAGAATGCCTCGTTATCACTCGTGATATGACTCAGTATATAAGACTTGTTTGATGGGTAGGTGGTGCATTAGGAGCTTATGTGATAACCTTCCGGTGATCTGCGCTTGAACCATTCAGTTGAACACACATAAAAATGCGGTGGTACGTTGAGAGTTGATTTTGTGCTTGATGCCATTGAAATTCAGGTCTGGTGATTTTTTTCTAAAGGAGTAATGGAGGTGTTTCACTGATAGGCTTGTAGATAACTTGACCTTTTGAAGGCTCAAAAGAAGGCGAACTGCCGAAACGTCAGCTGTTAAATAAAGATAAGAGTTAGAGTTAGTTAGGTAGTTATAAGAGTTAATAAAGACTTAGAAAATCAGGAATTATACTGAAGCATGCCGGGGTTAATAGACAGTCGGTCTTAGGACATATCTTTGCACTACTTAAAGTTTCTTGAAGTTATTTTTTTCTAAGAGCAGTAGTGGAACGATTTCTTTTTCCTTACCAAAAAATATATAGTGATTAGTAAGATTTTGCAGGGATTTCATTGAAATCAGTAATCTAACAATATACTAATAATAACTTGTACAACCCACGTTTTTTTTTGTAGGCCAAAAACGAGGTTTTAAAATACAGATTTGTTCCGACTGCTAACGTTCGGCGGTTTCGTTTTTTCAGGAGCGTGGAAGAATAAGGTTGTCTACAACCCAGTCAGCCAAGAACTTCCATCAGTTCACAGAAAAATCACCAAGCCTAGATCTCAATTGCTTTGAGATCAAAACAACTTTTTAACAAATACCGCTTTCTACGACTCTTCCCATTAAGTTGTCCAAGAAGAGAGCAACCGTGGAGTTCACATGGACTGCCAATGCACCTGTCGCATACAGAACAAATCTTATATACCGTGTCATATTACGCGTGACAACAAGGCGTCATTCTTTGCGGTTTATGTTCAGATTCATCAAATTTGTTGTTCAGAATGGATGATGTTGACTTATATTTGAAATCCTCCTTATTACGCGTCTGCGTATTACGCGAACACAAGGTAGTTATGTGCTTTAGATTTGAATTTGTCGACTGTCTTGATTTTCTACAGATCACGGTATGAAACTCGCGGCAACCACCATGCCCGAATCAAACCATCACTTTGACAATCGCGAGAAAAAGAGACGAATGGGAATCGTGCTGGGGCCCACACATAAGGAGGACCCTTCAAGTATCAAATGAATAAAACGACGCGTTCTTTTATACGGACATAGAGTGACCTATCCGTTTCGCCGATGTTTTTGTCGCCGCATGCTTTACAAAAGATTAGGTAAACTGCACCTTTGCTCATGCGATTACGTCTTTGTCGAGGGCATATTATGCACTTTTGCATTGTACATAGACGAGCAGTTGCGAAACTAGTTGGTATTTCAGACATTCGGTAGTGCTTCAATCATTGTTACCGACTTGAAACAAAATAAATATAGCAATAAAACGCTGCTCAAAAAGCGCACACCTGAAATCGGTAACAGTGATTAAAAACCACAGATTGCTCTGAGACGATAGCTAGTTCACAATCGCTTTTATTGGGCCAATCCATAAATTTTTCACAATATTGTTGTATTCATTTTTTCTGTTTCTGAATCGAATCAATGCCAAAAGGCTGTGAAATGTTATAGAATGTTATATCTGGAGGTAGCATACTAGGATACTAGCAGGATACTAAGATACTAGAGCTGAACACTGGCAGCCAGATTCATCAGTTCAGACAGAGCCCAAGGTTGATGCTTGAAAGATTATGCTCTCGGCTTCCTGAGATCGGCAGGGCATGATGTTTTGGGAACTCTTCATTAGCTCGACATTAGAGAGATAATCATCGCCGACGTCTACAAAAACAACTCCGTAAGTTGGCTGCAGCCGCACGAGATAACCGTCTGAAAGGACTCAGTGTCGCCCCATTCTCCAGGATAACGCTCGACTTCTCATTACAGAGCCGACTTTGCACATTTTGGAGAAACTGAGTTAGACAACGGTGCCATATCCACAGCCTTGACACTGATCCGGCGGATTATCATCTCGTTTGCGCTCTGAAACAGTATCTGTGCACGGAAAGTTCAAACACTACAATTAGCTCAAAAGTGACGTCAAAGGGTTCCTCGATCGCGAGCTTCATTCTTTATGAGAGGAAAGCCCTTCAAATGGTTGCATATCATTGATCATGATGGTGATCATGATGCTGATTAACTGACTTCTCTTATTGACAACATTAATTGAGAAAATTGTCGATATGCAAAAGAATTACTGGCAGAACCTACTACGGCCGTCTATATATAACGCAAGAGTGTGTAATATGCCTTAACGGTAAATACGATATTTGGAGTACATACAGTTTACCTGACCTCTTATAAAGAGTGGGGCGAGAAGTATAGCGGCGACATTTGTGGACCACTCTGCATCCGCATAGAGAAACGCTTAGTAAACACAAAGCAACATTACATATCCCACTGGGCACTTAACATGACACAAAGACATATCGAGGAGGATTTCAAACTAGAGGTCACCATCCTAGCAGACGAATTTGCAACCTGAGTGCGGATGATTTTTATAACATTCCAAATGAAATCCATGATCTCAACATGAGTTGCAAGGAGGAAGTCTCGGTGCAAGCGACAACATATAAAATTGCCCTTTTGATGTGAGAGATGCTTCAGTAAGGAGCTTTGCATAGCTGATATCTTGGACAACTGGAGGACGCATAAGAAGCAATGAATATGTAATTTATTTTCCTCTTGATACTAATGAAATTTAGTCTGAATGATTTAACTATAGGAGTAATGGAAGCGTTTGGCTGACGGGGTTTTAGACAAGCTGATCTTTTCAGACTATAAATAAGGCGAATCTCCCTCTATCCGCGAGTGCGTGCTCTAACGAGTTGCATTGCTGACGCCCATTTTGTATACCACTCTTTCTACGCTAAAGCACTCATTCCTGTTAAAGTGAGTTGGGGGTTTGAGTCCCGCCTGGCGCGAAAGTTTTGCATATCATTCCTTATCAAAGAATAAAGGTTGTGTTGATAAGATGGCGATGATGGATAATGATAATGACAATAATAATAGTGACAATGATGGTAGCGGTGACCATAACAGTGATCTCACCATGACGATGATGCGCAGGACGAATATTATCATTACAGCTATTATAATGGTGACAGGATGTTACGGATGATAATGATGACGAAAAAAAAAAGACGCTTACTCAGTATCGGACGAATCGAACGAGACATTCGCCCAGCATTTGGCAAGGAAAAAAGCATCAGACGGACCGCGTTCGAATAATTCAGTAAGCAATTTCGGGTATTTTTCCACCACCGTGTCCAACTTCAGTGTCTATAAAATTTTTGAAGAATTTACACACTTGGCGGAAATCCGACAAGGCCTTCAGCGAATATCTGTACTGTTATATGACAACGCTACGCTGAATTGAACTAAAGAAAGTATCATAAGAGATGTGTTATAGAGGAATAAAGCAGAGTTTCCCCACGAAAATTCACCCAGCTTCTGATTTTGAGATGACAGTAGCTATTAATGAATAATGGCTCGAGGTTCTTCTGTGATATCACTTCATCTCAGTCGTTTCTACTAAGCTTACATTTATCGCGAGCTGTATGTCGTTGCAATAGCTTTGCTCCGCTCCGATTCGAAGGTTTCTCTTATTTACGGACTTCTATCACCTTTTGCCTAAGTTTATCATTTTCCACAACATTTTTCCACGATATGATTTGCTTCATAAACGGATGTAGGATAAAGCTTTTAGCGTTGATGAAACTCTGAGAGATGTGCCATGCATTCGACTTCAATTTCAAGCTTTATTTGAGATGACTGAATACATATTTAGTCTACACAATGACTCGTGGTAGCTTAGCGACACAACAAGCCAGTGCTGATATTCTCTCAAACAGACCTGGTACCAATTCACTGACCCCAAAGAGATGGAAGGCTTGGTAAGCAT
This sequence comes from Parelaphostrongylus tenuis, assembly GCA_019055375.1. NCBI lineage: Eukaryota > Metazoa > Nematoda > Chromadorea > Rhabditida > Metastrongylidae > Parelaphostrongylus > Parelaphostrongylus tenuis. The sequence continues at coordinate 47,734 of JAHQIW010006752.1, read as the reverse complement.
TGAGCGCGGGATCGAGCCATCAATTATCAATTGATCAATCATGTGTGCCGCAGAGCACCCTCAAAGCAATGCGCACTCGCGCAATTTTGTTTCAATATATGGAGGAATAACGAGAAAGTGGCATGGGATTCTAACACCCTTGATCTGATTTGCCGATTTTTGAAAATCCTTTCATAAAATCAACATGGTTGAGCTCAGATATGAAATCTCACCTCTGTTTCAACGACATCTCGTGGAATACTGACAATGTCGACACGGGATCCATGCGGCGATTCCAGGTATCTGAAAAGGTAAAATCGATTGTTTTCTGTTATTTGGCGCGGATTTTCGGAGAAGGAATCTTCGCTGTACAAAGAACTTTCCAGGAATCTCGGAGAGTTGCTGTATGCAGTTGTTTTTGAAAGCCCCTTTTACAGCACCATAGCATTCAGAATAAAATTATGTTTCACATGCATTGCACGTTTTGATTATACATCACGCTTATATTTCAAAGACAGATCTTTTTCTCCTAAACTATTATCAACCATTTAACAACGAAAATTTCGGAGAACTCAAAAGTGTACTTGTTTTTTGTAAAAGCCTTCTTACAGCTCCGTAATATTCGAAATAAAATTATGTTTCCCACGCGCTGCGCACTTTCGTAATTATCACCTTTATATTTCACTAAACAGAACTTTTCCAATAACATATTAGTAGCTATTGAATAGCGTAAATCTGAGAGAGTTCAAAAACATACTTGGTTTTCAGAGAAGCTTATTACAGTGCTGTATTGCGAAAATTAATGTTGTGTTTCACACATGCCGCGCATTATAGTGAGGACATTCTTTATTTATTCAAAAATTTTTTTCTCTGTAAAACGTATTTATTTTTGACGCCTCAATTGTCATTCGATAGCTCAAATCTCGATAAATTGGATGGCGTATTTGATTTCTCAAGAAAACCTCCATATTCCGCAACAGCGAGAATAATAAAATTTCATTTCACTGTGCAATATTTTTCGCTGGACATAGCTTTTCTATCAGACTTTTATCAGTCATTCAATAGCGCAAATCTCGAAAATTTCAGTGCTGCACGTAGGTTTTTTAAGAGACTTCTAAATGCATTGCAGCGGCCAAATATTGGTAGGGTTTCGCACTCAAGGCACACTCTTCGCTGCGGTATGTGCGTGGGATTGCGCAACAAACCTGCGCTGTTTGAAAAATAACAGTTTTTTTTTGCTTAACCTTATTCTCTTTTGGCTGCTAAGAACACTAATTCTTTTAACTTGGTATATCATTGAAGTCGTCGAGATTTGAGCTATTGAGATTACTACAAGTCTAAGGAGAAAGAATTGTTCAGCTGAAGATGCTCGTGTGAAACACAATTTTATTCCTCTTTCACAGCATGGTAGGAGAGCCATCTCAAATACGAAGTATGAAACACGAAGTACACCGCTAAAATTCCCGAGATTCAAGCTATCAAATGGTTATCAAAAACTGCGATGGCTTCATGCCAGTTTTGCGAAATCCATCCACATACCAGTGCATAACATGCTGAAATGCAATCTTGATTTCAGTGCTACAGTGCAATAAAAAGTTTCTTTTCGAATACTAAAAACACTATGAAAGTCGAAATCTGTGCTATCAAATAATTACTGAATTTGGATAATAAAACAGAATTCTTTTTGACAACGTATAAATTGCTGTATAGCTCACGAAGGATCTTTATGTACCGAGTAGAGATGCCCCAGTTGTCCGGATCCTTTGACTACTTCTATCTCCACTGCGTTCAAAGGCTTCCTTCAAATCGATGAAAGTGAGACACAGCGCTCTTGCACTTCCGTTCAATTTCAATGAGTTCTGTGATCGTGTGGATGTGGTCCATGGTACTAAATCCTTTTCGAAACTCTGCTTATTCGCATGGCTGTCCTTTGTCCAGTGCTCAGTAAATCCTGTTCACAATACTTCACTGAGAGGTTCATAAACGAAGGAAAGGATGCAGATTGTGCGATAATTGCTTATGTCGTTACATGTGTACAATATATTCAATGAATACATGAATATGTGCGTATATGCATGTGTTTGTACATACAAACATTTACATGTACATATGCATATATATATATATATATATACATATATATATGGATGTGCACAAGTACATATATATACATTATATATATATATATATATATATATATATAAAGGATAAATATATATGTATATATAAATGTATATGTACATATATATGCATTACGCTTGTGGAAAGATAGGTCATCAACTAAATCTAACGAAAACGATGTTCATGAGAAACGAACGGGTTTTGAATGTCCCATTCACGCCCAACGGAACGACAATCTCCGAATGCTCCAGTTACGTCTATCTAGGTCGTGAAATCAACATGATAAACGACCTAGCTCCAGAGTTGAGCAGGAGGAAACGAGCGGCTTGGGGAATGTTTGAGAGCATCGAAGATGTAGTGAAGAGGACTAAGAACATCCGACTCCGTGGCCCACCTTTTCGACTCGACGATTATCCGTGCCCTAACGTATGCGGCAGAATCCTGGTTGCCACATGAGCAGGATGAAAGATCACATGGCGTTATTGAACGCGCAGTCAAAAGGTCGATGCTGGGAGTATCCCGTTTCTCGCAAATGAGAGAAAGGATCCGAAGTTCCGACCTACGTCAACGATCGAAAATCAGAGACGCCGTTCTACACGCCAGGACATTCAATATAAGGTGGGCCGGGCACGTGATGCGCTTCAACGACAACCGATGGACGAGAGCCGTTACCGACTGGATTCCTCGGGACATCAAGCGCTCTACAGGAAGACCACCGACGCGTTGGTCCGATTTCTTCACGAAAGCTATAGAAGAAAGATGTGATGCTCAGCGAATTCCTAGAGCGAGGAGGACCTACTGGGCTACTCTTGCACGCGATAGGGAAAAATGGAAGTGTTGGTGGTACCCGCTCTCGACGATCAACGGGACGACAGGTGATACAGGTGATACAGGGCCTAGGCTGAGTGGCTGGCGAGACTCAGCGCGGTTCGACGCGGATTTGATCCCAGCCTCTCAAAACGCTCTGACATTAGTAGCAAACGTTCTACAAAACGCTCCAGCTTGGCTAAGCTCGACGCTGCAGGCCAAGGGATGGGCTCGACTGGTATTCTACGACGATCGTGAAGAAGATGAGATCCTCAAGCAAGCAAGGAGATTAGATGGATGCTAAAGTACTGAGGCCCGTAAGGTAAACAGGATAAAAGGACAAAGATCTCGGCGTTGATCATTATCCGAGGGACGCGCCATGCATTCGTCTTCAATTTTTAACCTGTGGGGTGATTGAATGCACCAACCATCAACGGGGCTTACTCTGGTAAACACATATCAGCTTAAGTCAATTTAAGCCAATAGCTCATTGGATGTATATAATCCACAAGAATATCTTCTCAAACGCTTCTATAGCTGTCGACAAGTGGTTGCTGTCTGTCAGCTTCGATAGCTCATAACTCATATCGCTATATCGCAGAAGAAGTGAGAAAAGAGCATCGGTTTTGGTGGTTTATTAGTAGCATAGACGCGCTTCCGGTATAGGTTAAACGCGGGTTCAACTCCCGCCTAGGATCGAAAGCTTTGCTTACTACCTAACATTCTTAAGTATAATTAGACCAACCCAAAACTGCTAAATGCATTAAAAGAAAGAAGTACTGGGTTATAAATATCCAAGAGCTGTAAGCTCAACTGAATCAAATGTTGACATGCGTTATCAGACCAAATCCGTTGAAGGTTCACATGCGATCAGAACATAAATTGTTTTCAAATAGGACCTATACATCAAATCTATCTAACTTACAATAAAACCACTACTTTTATTGCACGAACCTAACTGATCAACAATATGGATTGTGTCTAGTTATAGTTCTAACTAACTGCATCAAGACTTACGCTTGGAATCCAGTGAGTCGTAATTTAGACGAAGCAATTCCATCAGCAGTTTTTCGCGCAACAGCAGGGACAGCTGTCGTGGCCAACGGTGTTACCGTCGCGGTAGCGAACGGTAATGTGAAGTCGGGCGCCATACTGAAAGCAAGAAAAACTGGTGACTAATTCGTAATACGTGTGTAACTAAGCGAAAACAACTGGTGAATAATGCGAAAAGTACGACGACGACATAAGTTTCGTTGAGATTCGAAACACAGATATGTAAGTTTACGAATCACAAATGAAACTTGCATTACCAACTATTAAGCATCCATAAAGGATAAAGAACAAAGCTCTCGGCGTTAATTAATCCCTGAGGGATGCGCCATGCATTCGTCTTCAATTTTTATCTTCGTTTGAGGTGGTTGAATGCATATATGGCCTTTTGCAATGACTCGCGGTGGCCCCCCGCTGAACCGAGTAGTGCTACTTATCCTACCAAACAAGTCTGAGAGCAAACTGGTACCAATTTGCCGACCACGAAGGGATGAATAGTTTGGTGAGCCGTGAGCGCGAGATCGAACCACTTACATCGTGTGCGAGGCACAGTACCTCTAACCACTCCTTCACATTTTCAGGTATCCCTAGGCACGTGAAGGACTTACCACAAGAATCACCGCTGTTGTGAAATGATCTTAGCAGCATTTACTGAGAAACTCGCAATCAAGAATGGGCACGACTCTCTACATTGAAGGCGTTAAACACCTCAGAGTGGCAGTAATCACAAGAATCACTACCGTCCCCGACAAACCTCAGTCGCAAATCAGCAAAGCACATCAATTCAGCATCAATAAGTAGTTATCAAAAGTTGAATGGCCGGTTAATTGATAGCGTGAATATATGTGGACCACACTCAACCAACACGGAATTCCTACAAAAAAGGAGGCAGATACTCTAGCCGGGCACATTTATGAAATCAAACATTTATATGGATGACGAATGCGCAGTTCGTGGGATGGAAAAACCATATATATGCTTGTAAACAAATATTGTGTGTAATCCGAAATTTAAATTCTGTAAACAGAGAAGGACAGCTAACGCCTTCGACACTTGTGAAATCTCTGTTACTTAAAGTAGAGACATTGGATGCATCAGAAACAAAATGTTGAAGGTTTAGACACATAACAATGGTTAGGGCAAGATGTTTTGCAACTGAGCATATTCTCTATATTTTGCTCAATGTGAGAAGATTTACAACAGTCATCTAAGTTTCCTCTACTGTAGAACCGCAGTGCCTTGCGAACTATCAATACTGACGAAAATGACGTTTGTAGATTGCGCTAGAGCTTGCTTTTCAATGAATAGCATTTGAGAAGATATCTACAATGCTTTCTTCATGATCAGTTATTTTCGCTAAAACTACGATATTATCAAGGAGGGAACAATAAATCAGAAATTTACGCGAAAGAACAATCCAACACAACGCAATCCTGTAAAATTGATTGCTTTTGACACTTAATTATATCATCTCCTCTCCACTTTAGTCACGTATATTAGGTCTTTTCCAGCCGAATCACAGATATTGCATACTTTGGTCGAGTCAAACATATATCACTTTTCAGCTGAATCTTATATATTCCATATTTTCGCCCCTGAGACACACAATAATAAAGTTTTGGTCTCAGCACTTCAGAAGGAGAAGACCACTTAAACAGCACTGAAGAGTGGTCGTCAATCAACATCTTAGATAAAAATTTCAATTTCTTGAAAAAGGTGTACATAGTGCTTTGGTTAGCGCGTTTTGTGCAATACGCACACAGCAGGCCAACCAAGCACTCAACCCTCGGTAGACCACGAAATAGTACTATACTTGGCCTTTGAGAATCTTTCTCTAACTTACGAAGGCTGGAGAATATCTCAATGGCGATGAGCTGGAAACACTTTAGCACAACTATACCAGGAATCCGGTAAGAATCAAGTGAACCAATATTCAACGACATTCGTGAGTATTGAAGGTGAACTCCTAAGGTTTGTGCAGAACCGACGCTAAATCCACAGGCATTCTTTGGTGAAAGATGTTAGGAATAGAATAAGTGACGAAAATCCCAAACCCACGAAATTTGTTGGAAAGGACCGTAAAACATAGAAAAAAAGCCCAACTCTCTTTCATTGCTCTTTCAACGTAGTTCTGCTGCAACTTCGACCCCACTCGCCATCGTTATCACCATCCGTAAAGCATAATATGTGACATACCTTACTGATGCGCCATTCATGGCACTCTGCTCGTAGATAGTAAAGATGATTAAATAATTTTTTAACGCACTGAGGAACGTTGGCTCAGGAGCTAACCCCCACCACCCCGTCGCGCACGCGGCGGCTTGGCGGCGAGCACCCTACGGTGACAAGTGCCTCGTGCTGCCGTCTCTTGAGACGAAGCACACGTCACTGCGGACTGCTCGTCGTCGCTCGCGATAGGGCAGGGTTAGCTCCGTGGGCCGGTGGTCCTCAATGTGTTAATCAATACAATAACCTTTCGAAAGCTTAGCGACGTTTCATATTGTTAATTTTGATGCCCCGAGACACGTAAGGTAAAAACTTTGTGATCCTGATAATGATGAACATTGTTCCCCGAAGAAAAAAGCTAGAGCTAACGGCCTGGCATGCATTGCAGGTTACTTCAAACTGTTGAGCTGAACGCACTTTCCACTACCCTTATTAGAGGATCTTGCACCTTAATTCAATGACTCATCCAAGAAAAGAAAAAACTCACGCAAATGGTTTCACATCTGGTGTGAAGTGAGCTGTTGGAAAGGGTTGTGACCACAGAGTTTGATACATTGTGGCCGGAAGTAACGAAGCTTTTCCTAATCAATTCTTACAATAATTAATCAACTAATCGTACTTGTTTTCTCAAAACCGCACTCTTACAATGAAAACATTTAAGTAATTGAAACCTAAGTAACTACCTTACACAAAGGATAGAGCAAAGACAAAATTTTAGAGAAGAAAAACGGTGAATTGTACGAATAGAACATTAGATGTATTTAAATAGGGTTACAGATATTTTGTCTACATTGCTGGAAGAAAACGATCAATGAAATTTCAAACGCCACAGGCAATCATTACTCAAGAACTCAAATTTGTTAATTATAGTGGTAAACTGTTTTCTTAAGACCAGAGCTCAAATTTCAATATGCCTGATAATTATTTTTGAGCCACGCATGTCAGTGGTTTGTTTAGTGGTCAAGTCGCATATCAGTGGTCAAAAACAATTACCACGCATGTTGAAACTTGAGCTGTGGTCTTAAGAAAACACTCGAAACGAAAGATATGATATATTAGATATACCAGCCAAAAGCAATCGAGTGTACAACACTCTGTGTTCGGTGATAATTTCATTGAACATAGAGTGTGAAATGTTCGTCGTCGCTAAATCTTAGTGTGGGGAGTGGAGCACCTACATAGACTTGGCAAAAAAGACGAAAGGGCAACCGTCCGACTGACGAAATCGCAAGGTCGCAACACGTGTATCGGCCACTATAAGTCAGCCCATTCAACAGATCACTGACAGTCGTGACTCAAAAATAATTATCAGGCTGATTGAATACTGTCATACCTTTCGTTTCGAGTGTTTTTGAGAACTCGCTTAAAGCAATATAATCTGATAACATATTTTGGCCTTTCATGAGTCTTTTATGGCGCTTATACAATGCAAGACACTGTTTTGGCAATATAGCCTCGACAGTTGCACGATACCTTACGATTCAGTCAGTTCCGCAGGGAGGTATCCATACATAGAAGACGTGAAGCCTCATTACTTGCATCTGCTGTCAGGTGAAAAGATACTCAACGGTATTGTTGTACACCGATCGCTCGTAGCGGTGAAAATGATTGTCATAGCTTTCGTTTTGAGTGTTTTGAGACTTCGCTCAAAACAATTTACTCTGAAAACATATTTTGAGCCTTCTATGAGGTCTTTTTAGCATTAATGTAAAGAATAACTCCCCGCGGAACTGACTGAACCGAAAGGCACCGTACAACTGACGGTGCTGTGATGCCGAAACACGTGTCTTGCATTGTATAAGTGCCATAAAGGACCACATGATAGGCTCAAAATACGTTATCAGAATATTTTTGAATACTTTTTGAATGGAGCAGCTTTGATTGAAAATTTTCAAAAACTGACCAAGTAATTGCTGAGCAAGATGTTCTTTAGCATCGGTAAGATGAGGTGGCTGCGGTATATTAGGAAGCTGAAAAATTATTTATATGTGACCATAAGAAATTTCCATGCAACGAGATCGATTTCGTAATATAACTGACGACTTTGATGCGAAATGATAGATAACTAAACTCCTCTTTCTTAAAAGAAAACCCTGATCTATTACTTTTCCTTTCCTGATTTATTGTAGACGATAGCCCATGAAAAGCTCTTTATTAACGTTTAGCACGAGTCAACACTTTGGATACGACCGGCTCACGGCGATAGTCGTACTCCGCCCTCGCGCGACGAGCGGTGAGTAGCGTCGCGTGGTCAGTGACGCCGGCCATCGGAAAGAAGGTTGATGGTTTGATCTCCTCCCATGATTCTTCACAGCAGCTTTTAAGAGTCGATTAATAGTGGAAGGGCGTTCTATAGAAGTAATTATTACGGCAAAAAAAAAGCCCAGTTGTCTTCAAATTCATTGCTTTGATACGAAACGTAGATACATGGGGTAGCAACGGAACTAACTCACAGCTTCTGCAAACGTTCAAAAAAGTTTGCTTCAAAAAGGCGTACGCCGCAGAGCATGTCCTTGAATTCGATCTTCAAAACATCGTCAGGAGTATTGTGGAAAAAAGTTGGTATTGCGTTATTACCCTATAGACCTACGTTTCATATCACAAAACAGTGAAATGTTAGACACCTGAGAGTTTTTTCTTTCTGTAATAGTTACATTATAGAAGAACCTTCATACTAAACGACATCAAAGAATTCTGCTGTGAAGAGTCACGAAGGGAATCGAGTCACCAACATTTTTCCCATAGCCATAATCACTAATCATTCGGCATTACGGACTGCTCAGCGCACGCGGCGAGGCGGGGCTAACGATGTGGGCCTGTCGTACCCAAAAGACCAATTATGAATACTTAGCAGACGCAAGGCGTTTAGCCACTCTGTCGAAGGAGATTACTCCAAATTTTGTCTTCACATACATGGCATCTTTGAAGCATAAAAAAAAAGTTTTTTTTCAATAACTAGACTTGAATAATTACGAACATGACAGGATTGTAGAGAGACTTTGCTGTATAAGAAAACATTCAAAATAAAATCCTACATTTTTGTCCGATCTTTCTTATATTGAGCTGCTTCTGATTAGCTAACAGTTAAGTAGACCTGGTATGGGAGAAAGCGCTGTCACTATTGAACTGCAGCGAACACTATACAACCAAATCACGTCACTTGTTAACATCCAATTTCCAATCATGTCAAGTTTTACTTCTATAGTAACAATGAAAACCTCTTTTGCAAAACTTCGACCTCAGACCAATTGATGCACAATAATATGCGTGGATTCTGAAATCACTAAAAAACTGATACAGATACAAATAGTGAAGATGTCTGCATCTTTATTCTAACGATGATCATCACCGAAATCCCCGCTTATACGAGATCGCATATGTCATTTGTCCCACTCTAGGCTAAATCTCTTCAGAAGCCATACATCAGATTTCCCACCGCGTCCTTAGTTTACTAAGAACTAGTCAACAATTCCCTAGTGTCTAAATTGAGGAATTACCGTAGCAAATTGTTGTGTATGTGGTACGCGTTGTGAGAGTGGCTGTGGTGGTGGCTGAGGTTGTTGCGGCTGCGTTGGTACCGCTGACGCCGTAGGTGCTGACGCTGAACATTCGGCCTGGAAAAGGTAGCTTCTCCTTCGGATATTCGAGTAGTCCAATGCTACTGTTCAGCATGAGATCCATGAAATCGATGAAATTTTAGCTTTAAAACGAAGGTTCAAAGATATACCATAGTAGGTTGCCTTTAATTAATTAAAAATTCAAGTATGACGATCTTCAAACAATAATAATTCCCCAGGTGGAGCGTTCGCCGACTGATTACACTGAAGTGTTGAGGAAGAGGCCGAACCGAAATATTGCTTCCTGACAACGTACTCACTAACCACTCAGCCACAGCCCCTCCTCTACTCATAAGTCAGTGCACTTTTATTCTCTCCATCGACCGCTTTTTTATGGACCTTGCTGAAACAATATTAATTCAGTAAGGATATAACATGTTTTGAGCCATTAAGGTCTAAGTGCTATACAGGCGCAACTTTCATCGTACCGAGGACTCTTCAGTAGCACCGTCCTCGGTCCTGCTTCAGGTAACTACATCATCTGAGTTGCGGTGATTTATTGCTCAGCGTCGATTTCATTCATAGATAAGTATGGCCTCAAGGGATTGGCTGAACCGAAGACGCTGCTACTGATGAGTTCCGGCGAGATGAAACAGGCACTTGTATACCCCTTAGACTTTAATGGCTCAAAACATGTTATATCCTTAACACCTTTATTCTTCAAAATATTTCTTTTTATTCTTCTGACTAAAAACAATCACATCAAGAGTTAATAAGAACAATTCATAAGTATTTCTACATACGTAAGCACAAACTCGTTCTAAGTCTCAAGAGCAATCAAGTATCACTGCGAGGCAATAGCAGTTTGAAACCAGTGAAAAAATGAGCGACTGTGGCCCAGTGATCAAACATGCCCAGCGAAACACACGTGGTTACAAATATATCCAATAATGTTGAGTGATGTGCAAAACTTCGACGTCAGACGCAAATCGAACTCGTACTCCATCCCTTCCGAAAGCGCGTACTAACCAATCGCTCTACCGACGTAGCGTAGAAAGAGTGATGGCAAAATAGACGTCGGTAATGCAATTAGTTAGCACGCGCCGCTGTGAAGCATGAAATACGGGTACGATTCCCCTATGAGAGTCGAATTTTTGCTCATCACTCCCTATTATTGGTTATATTTGCAACATCATACCATCGCTAAAAGAAAGCTGTCAAATAAAAAGAATTCTTGTTGATCACACACGTGGTTGATTGTTCGATCTAGCACTCAAGGTTCACTGTGATCTATCCCTCTTGGGTCGATTAATTGGTAGCAAAGTTGTCTAAAAAAGTAGTAACACTGACTTGACACATCAGTAGGTCACCACGATTCATTGTAAAAGCCACAAACAGATTCAACCACTTCAGAAGTCTACTGCATAGCGTATTCGATAAGACCGATGGACGACAATAACTGCAGAGTGGACTCCACGAGCATGCAGGCGTCTTATGAGTTGATCAACTACTTACACTCTAGGCGGACGTGTTCGTAAGTGAGATCAGTCCGCTGTACTCGGAGCTGCCAATGCTTTACATATCTATGGGTCACATTATAAGAGTCTCAAACGTCGCCATGCTCGAATTAAGCCACCAACGTGGACGACGTTCGTGAAGCATAGAGACGGGCAGAAAATGTGCTCGAGTCCGCACAACTAGTAAAGACGGGCCGTCTTAATAAACTCTTTTTACACAATACCTTCTGTGAAATACAAACCTTTTTCTTGGCTTGTTCGTCGCGCATTTTCTTTCTAGCCAACACCTGTATATGTGATGAAACTTGTTTCCGAGTCCGCGTCTTTCCGCATCGTAGTTTGATGTATCGCGCGATCAACTCGTTACGGACCTAAACATCGTATTCTAATTAAAGAAGAGCAAGTACAAGATGTGTGAACTGCATTCTGTCTGCATGCGTATGTTCATGAGCAGAAGTCTTGTTTATACGCATGTACACATATGTACATCGTATATATATATATATATATATATATACATATATATGCATGTAGATATGCTCATGTACACATATACACATATCCAAACATATGTATATATGTAGCTATTTCCATATATATATTATATATATAACATATATTATATATATATATATATTATATACGTTTCTCTATGCCTTTGTATAGAGTGAGAAGAGGTCACATGAAATGGAGTAAATAAAAGGATAATGACAATGTAAAGAAGGAGACACACAAACTGTTGTTGATAATGGCTAATGGTAGGTGAGGAACATCACAAATTTTTTTCTATTTATAGATACAAATACTATGTGAAGATTACTAGTTCAGTACTCCGCATTTGTATTTCTAGTAATTACGCGCATTCTCAGGAACAACTATTGCTTAACCTCGGCATTGATCGAAGAAGTCCATGATTTTATTACTCAGCGTACACGACGTTGTTAACAGGCGATTTAGTGAATACAGTATTTATAATGCAATATAGACAATTGCAATGGTTTACGTCTCGGCAGTTTCGCCTTCTTTAGAGCCTAGAAGAGTCAGATTGATGTGAATCTACTCAGCTAAACACTTTCATAATCAAGCAAAGAAATTCGGCAGACGAAAAAATGGTATGCATATAATGCAATTCTAAGATAGCTCTTTTATACAGACAAGGCTTTCGGTTCGACTCCGTGAACTAGAAACAACTAAGCCTCCATAGGATTCCAGGGCCGAAAATTAGTACAAGATTTGATTAGGAGATGAGGTACATCGATTGTTATATTAATGGGGAAGTGTTAGTGCACATGCCAATACTCATTCAATCGCTTCGACGTTGCTACGAATGAGGACACGTGCATGGCTCATCTCTACGGGGAAAGGCCAACATGGAACGCTTTATCCTTCTGATTCTTCATTTTTAACAATTGATTAGACCAAAAACAGTCGCCTATGGTCTGACAAATCAATTGTGGATCAGATAAGTCGCAAGAGATGGCTGCGTAGCAGTGATGTAGCATATAGCAGTTCAGTGATACTGTAAGTACGAAACCATGGAAGCAAATGGATGAACCGGCCGCCACAACAAATGAATAGACCAATAATAAAATCAGTGATGGATACCAATCAAATCATAAAAGATGAAGGAAACGGTAAGCTGTACCTGAGTGTGGCCAGACTCTCATGTTTGATCTCGGAGATCAATCACTGATAAAATATGAAACTCAAATCCACCACCAGTAATTTAACTCGTCAACCTGTCAAGATAACTAGATTTCTTTGATAGCCAACCAGATGGCCGTTTATACAACTGATGTCAAATAAACGATTGGAACAATCAAGAATCGACTGCTTCCTGGAAGAAACATTATCGATGGGTAGAGCATCCTTCCAAGGAATCACAAAGCTCGACAGCAGCCTGTGATTCTGATCTCCTCAACACGGATGAAAATCCTATATGAGAAACTCAAATCAAACGCATGTCATTTGAAAAAAGTCCTTCAAAGAACAAAAGTTACCGTAGAGAATCCTTGCAAACTAAAAGTGAAGGTGATCTAAAAATCTCCACATCGAGATCCCCAGAAGGTCATATTCAAACCATCACGTCGGCCATTAATCATGCTTGATGCCCTCATCGGTCACAGTGATTTAGTCGATATATGACCAAAAAAATCCAACAATCACCCCTGTCCATCTGTTGTCCGGCGTTCTAATCCGTTATCGGTGCAATTATGTCGCTCGGTGCCAGTTGAACTCATCGAATGACCTCAACTGAGAGCGATAGACGCGAAATTCAGTTTAATTAAAATATGAACTGTTCGTGTGTCGATCAATTTGGGTGTCACGAACAAAACCCTCGGTAGCGAGTTTTATTTTGCTCATCTATTTCTTGAGTTGTTTCAAAAATTCTTCTGCATTGAGACGCTTTTGTTAATTCAATGGTTATTTATTAGATCAATTAATCAACAATATAATCACCATCTTGGTCAATGATATGCAACCATTTCCTGGGCAAAGAGCGGATGCTTTTTCTTCCAGGAAGAATGAGGCTGACAAACAAAAAAGTCAGCGAGGCCAGTTTCATTCTAGATTGGTTATAGTCTTCGATTTTTCCTCCAGTAGACCCTGCTTCAGGGCGCGGAAAGTATGATAATCTGATGGAGCACTGTCAGGGCTAATCGCTGCACGTGATACCGTTGTCCATCACAGCTTCTGCGAAAGATGGCGCATTGACTGTGCAGTGTGAGGTGGTGGGACAATGCATGAGGTGTCTATCGAGACATCAAATATATACTCATTGATGTAGGTGATGTGCAAAACGTTCGCGTCAGGCGGGACTAGAACCCGCACCTCACTCTTTCCGAGAATGCGTGCTCTATCCGTTACACTACTGACGCCCATTTGCACATCGCTCTTTCTACGTTACAGCGCATCTATTTGTAACATCATAATGACCGCTACGAAGCAGTTAAATAAAAAGAATCCTGCCGAGACATCACTTTGCGGTAGCCCTATATATTTAGATGGCGAGCAATGATGCTACGGCCGTCTCCTATTGTCTACCTAAACTACTAAAACATTCTCCGACTTACCACGGCCTCTTCGCAATATTCCGACTTCAAAAAGAAAAAAAAACTAAATAAAATAATAGTGCGAAAGAAATGAGGGGGTGAAACATTATATGACCGCGGCGCGTCTGTCCCAGGAGTTGAAGGCGTCTTTCAACGCACAAGCAGTTGTTGGTGCGAACCCCACTTATGTCGCTTCAAACATTCCATAACGGCGAATCCAGTGAAAAGGAATAAGACTGGTTTAGGAAAATAGCAATAGTGACTTGATAAATCGGTAAGCCACCGTCAGCCATTGTAAAGGCCAAATATGACTTTGATTACTCTAACGATATTTAATAAAGCCTCATGCATGTCGTATCTTTTGGAAATTTATCAACGCCGAAGGCTCTCTCTTCGGACAGATGATTAGTTTTCATATATTGTATGATTACTGATACATCGTCCAATCTGTTCGTTGCCTTGCACCCGTCACTCATCAATGTGTTCAAGGTTGCGCAAATATCCGGCTGTTGACTCAGGTTTGCCTTCTTAATGGATGTTATTGAACACTGATTGGGTTCACTAAATCTGAATTAGTAACCACCACTGGAATGCGCCCTCAGTCTTCACCACAGGTAGCCGTCATCCTGAACACATCATGTGAAGCTTCCCCGAGGTAAGTTTGCCAGCTATTTCCCAACATCACACAAGATTGGAAGCTAAACTCTTCTAAGAGGAGGTTGTTTTGGGTAACATTTCTAACCAATGCGATTCTTGCTTCTAGATTAATGATCTGAATCTTGAAGTCACTAACAATCAGATGATGACCGGAGCTGAAATGCACTCCATACGATTTGACAGCTGCTGTGAACGTAAGCTGTTGAAGATACTTGAACAAACAAAATGCAGCACTTTACATTATTGGCTATATAGCACCGCAAGATGCGGTCAAATAATGAATTCCGATCGATTATTGATACCCAATATCTGCCAGCATAAGCGGGTTCAGTACTGATAGCGGCTGCCCCGCCAGACCGTCGACGGTTGGCTGTTGACAGATAACGCATTGTAACGTAGAAACGAGCGTCGGTAGTGCAAAGGTTCAGCACACGCTCACGGAAAGAGTGAGATCTGGGTTCGAATCCCGGCTGACGTGTTTTTGCACAGCACTCTACATTATTGGGTATATTATAGTAAATATTTGATCATTTAGTTGCTAGATCTTAGGATACATTTGTTTGAAGGATTTCGATTGAAATCACATAAAAAATTATTGAAGTAATGGCCTCAAGTGTGCTTTTTGAGAGAATGGCTGTCAACTCAGCTGGATTTACAACGCGAAATCGCATACCCTATCAAACCTGCTAAAGGTTGGTGGCTGATAGCTAACATAGAGATGTTGAAGTATGAGTGGTGGGGCAAATATGCCTCGGTGGTGTAGTGGTAGAGCACGCGTCCCCCGATAGGATGAAACGCGGGTTCGATTACCGCCTGAGGCCATGTTTCTGCTCATCCCTCTATTCTCTTAGGAATATTTTGAGAGTTACTCGTCAGCAAAGTACTGATCAAAATCTCATTTTTTCCAGAGCTGGCCTTCACAGTTTAAAATATTTCGATTAGAACAAAAGTGGGGAGCGGCGCAGTAGTTGTGATACACTTCATCACAAGCAAGGTGCTGGTTCGACCTTGCACCGAGCTCACCAAGCTCTTCATCTACTCGATGAAAATTGGTTTCAGTGGTGGCTAAACTCAACTCACTTCTTCACATCAACGCAGGAACGCTCTAGAACAGCTACTTTAGGACTAGGGGAGAATAGACTCGATCAGCATTTAACGACTTTCATAAAGAACGTAACAGTTCTCAAGCACCTGAATGCACACGGAAAGGCTCAGTCCTTTGCGCACAGTAAATGCGTGGTGTGATGAGAGAAGCACAAAATTTGATAGCCATACGTCTACAGTAAAGCTTAGAGGTTCACAAATCATCGTCGTTACGAGAATTTACGACCTTGGAATTCCATAGAAACACCAGGGAGTTCACAAAGAGAAGCTGCCATGGAATCCATTGGAAAATCCAGCTTATAGTGAATGTGTTTTAGAAATCAGTATCATAAGCATTGATTCCTGAAATATACCTATCGAAAGTCTAGTAGCCTTATAGTAAGCCTTCCCGTTTTCAAACCACAAGGATCACACTAACTCTGATGAGGAACTAGAAACGTCGTACTACGAGCCACGCTGAACATTCTGAGAGGACTTTTGCGATAAAATCAGTAACATATCAGTAAAGTACAGATTCTGTTATGGCTCTGCAATTGTTTATACTATTGGAGCACATGATTGTGCTACACAGAACCAATAAAGCGATAACTGCCCTGACATGGAGATCAACGAGTAAAAAGGATTACAGTACGACAATCCAAGTAATGATGCATTGTGACCATTATGGTCCCTGGTTGGTGATTAGTTTGGTCGACACCACGTCGATGATGATGGTGTGTCATGATTGTGTTTGTCGAGAGTTATTCGTGATGAGTCGAATCACATCCCTAATCCAACTATGAATGCATCACATCTGCAAGGCACCGATAGCAACGAGTAAACATCTTCTAGGTCACTCACTACACCCGAACTACCCGAACTACCCGAACGCGAAGGGACATATTTACTGAAGTATAGCCGACGAGCAAAGTTGATGTAATAGATAGAGACTGCTGCGCTTCGTTTGGTCTCGATCAGTAAAACACACAAATTTGAGGCGACGTAAAACGTAAAAGAGCTCGGTGTTGATGAGTTCTTCAAAAACTGTGTATGCATTCACTCCTCTCGAAGAATCGCCCAAATGATTGATTGCACAACATATCTCTCATATGATAAAATGCGGTGGCCTGCCGATGTATGAAGTTGAAATTTTTGTCTTTCCAGAGAAGATTGGTAGGATTTCCTGCGAAATGGTAAGTTTGGTTCGGTAAAAATGATTCTAGCGGTAGTTTTGTAAAAGTTGGCAGCTGGATCATTACGTTGGATTGCACAAATACATATGTCCAAAGATCAAAGAGTAAAAATCATGTGGAAAATGGTTAAATGTTAATTGCTATAACCTTATCGTGGTTGAGTACGCTTCTGGAGTACGAACTGCAATGTATTATAGTGTTTGACACAGTTAGGCGCGAGATTATTTCGTTCGTGAGCAGGTGGATAGAGTAGTGTTATAAGGGGTTAACACGACCTTCTACTTGTCCAATTTATTCACATAAGATTTGCTTGAGTTCATGTAGACATAATATATCGAACCCTGAAATCAAAAAAAAAAAGAATGGAAAATGGCTTCTAGTGGTCTCTTCAACAGAAAACTCGCAGCTTTGGGGAAACACAAAAACTAGACAAAGACAAAGACAACTTCAACATCTATACAACTCTTCCACTAGATGCAGAAGACCCGATGATGTCTGTTCGATAGCATTAAGTAAACGGTCCCCATATGATTCTCAATGTCACTGATGTTCCTCGCGCCCCCTTGAGAGAATGGCAGTCTATTAGACGTTCTGGAACGCGTCTGTAATCGAAGTGCGGAAATTCTGAACGGGGGGCATGTTTGCCGGTGATTCATTCGATGACTAACGTGGTTACAGTTTAGTGTTCAGCATAGTCGTTTACGAGATTGTCGTCAAGGATGGATTACGGTTGGCCAGAAACTTAAGACGGTTAATCTTCGGCGTGGTGATCACCAAAGATCGGCCGACCCAACTATAGCTATAACAACGATGACACTTGACCTATGACGACTACAACACAGAACGGTGAAAACATACACTACTTGCCAACATAAACATAACCTCACCTACCGTATCTTCGATCGTTATTGAGTTATTAGACAAGACGCCGTTCCTCCCCTATCATTAAGTTCCAAATATTTTACTAAATACAATTGCAGACTCTAACAAGAATGTAAGTATTTTAAAAGTAAGTAGGAGAACAGAAACTACGATTCGACAAAGAATACAATTTTTTCTTTTTGAGAGCCCGAACATCTTTAAAGAAATCATTTTGTATCCATTGTTGAATAACACAGAAGAACCGAATGTGTTTGAATTTTAGCGAAAAAATCAAACGATTTAAAACGACACAAGAAACGAATTCAGAGACAATTGTGATAGTACGTCTACAATTACAAAACTAGAAAATTCGTGTTACCATAATCCACATTTGAGATTTTCCCATGATTAGTACTTCTTTGTACGACCTTTAAAGGATCAATGTTCTCATTTTCAAAAAAGTAGTGCGAATCTAATGCATCGCCTAACCACAGCGTCGCATTGAAATCACTACTCAGTCAGTGATCAGCAGTCAGTAATGACTCGTTAACTAATTTCTTGAAATCGCCATTCTATTCTTCAGTTCACAGAGGGGCTAAGGGCTTAAAAAAGTCTGAAGAGCTAAAACTTAGGTCTAAAGGAACGCAATTACCATATCTACGAGCACTATACTAACCGCACAGTACGGTAGGTGAGAAATGTACTCAAGGAAGTCCGACTGTAATTTAGATCGTGTCTTCAAGGGGAATTAAGATTTTGTCCAACTCATAATACAGATCATTTTTGCACGAACAAAGTTGTATGGTGTCCAGTGACTTTGCAAAATATTCAAATAAATGTGTTATCTATTCACTCGTGACCCGATAGAAATTTGATCGCATAAGATGACCTAGTGATATGGCAATTCGAAAAAGCTTTGAGCTTTAGAACACCGTACGGGAAAATTTAAAGTGGATTTCGCTAAAAATTAACCATACCGCAGAAATGCAGTGACGCGCCAATGACAAAGAAGTGGAACACTTTAGTTTCGATAAACCAGGAATAGACATTGTCATATCGCGACCAATTGTTCCAGCACCTAATAATGAAAGGATCGTCGTCATAAATATTTGTAACGCTGGGAAGATGCTTGAAACTCCTGGAAGCACATAAACATGTTAGAACTACGACGGAATGCAAAAGAGTTTCACGTTGGGAAATCTCTGAAAACTCTGTGGATGCGCTATGCATTCGACACCTTTCATAGTACCACAATCAACGATTACATGCTTATCCTGTATATTAACCTACGGTAGTGAATTGATGCAGAAAGTTGATGATTTCTGCTCTCCAAAACAACTGCCACAAAGTTTCCGTTCGAGCGAGGAGAAGGATACCGTCTGTGCAATGCGCGGATCCGAACTGTAGAGGATTATGACCCTGGGAGTGATAAAATTAATCTTGAGTGTTACTTAAATTAACGCAGAACTGATACTGGAGCAACGACTTTGATTGGGGAGTGGTGTACCACGCACCTTTGGTATAAGGGAAACGCGGGTTCAACTCTCCGCTGTGGTCCAGAGTCTTACATAACACTCAACATTCATGGATTTATAGTCACAACATCATAACACTGCTATAAAAGAAGTAACATAAAGAATTCTTGCGGATAAAGGATAGAGAATGGAGTTATCGGGGGGGGGGGGGTCAATCCCCGAAGGATGCGCTATGCGTTCGTCCTCAGTTTTCTGTTTCGTCTACGCAGATTGAATGCATATCTGGCCCTTAAAATAACTCGGGGTGGTAATAATCAGTGCTGTTATCCTCTCAGTCAAGTCTAGTACCATTCTACCGACCTATGGAAAAAAGGTGTGGTGGGCCGTGAGCACTAGATCGAACCATCGATCTTGCGTGCGACGTGATCTCACGCCACTGCGCCATATGCGCTCTTCCTTGTGGTTTACATACTAAAGGGGTTTGCAGTTTATCAGTACATCTTGCCAGTGCAAAATAAATGAATGTTCTTAAATGAAATACCTAATGAAACTGAGTAGATAAGGAATCTAGTTCTCAAGACATAAAAAATATCACCTTCACATAAACTCTTATTAATTTACAAGTAATACCCATTAAAGGTAGTCTTAGTATTAGCTTAGTACAGCTTAAGATAATGAATAAAAAACTTGTAGAGTAACAGTGAACATCCAAAAAAAAAATGAAAGATCGCGTAAAAAAACATACTTTATTAGAGACGGCCAATCTGAGATATTTTACTTTTTTCATAGAATAACATGTTGCTTTTCTTGAAAACTAAGCCACACCATGCAAAGAGGAAAGAAAAAGCTGATGCAATGGAAATAAAAGTAGAAAAGGAGATAGTCCCCCTGATTTCGCCGGCCCATGTTCATTATATTTTAGAATAGGTTCACACATTCCCTTTCATTCGTTCTCTCCCGGTTGTGCTACCATAAAATTAACTGCTTTTTTCCTAGGGCTCGTTCACCATCCAACACAGAACCCCATCATTATGCCAAGTAAAATCTACGATTTCAATTTTTGTACAAATGTCCAGCGAATTCAAATTCTTCCATGAAATGAGTTAAAAAGTCAAAAAAGTTGTAACGTGCTTAGCCAAAGACGATTTGATTTGAAAATTACATAATTCTAATCTGAAATTATTGAATATTGCGAAAAGGAGTTAACAATACAAAAGTTACACACTTGGATATTTTATTAAGCAAATCTCACAAAAGTTACTATTAGGACGTTTTTTTATTTAGATGCTTTATGACTGGTTGCTGAGTAAGCTCTTTTTTTCTAACTTTTCTCAAAGAATTGCCGATATAAAAGCATTGAGGTGTTTTCTAGGTGGTCACCTTGAATAGTTGGAGTCACGCTGGTTGCGGATTGAAAAAGGGCCTGTACTTTTACGCTAAATTTCGCATTAAGACTGCAGTGCTCATATTATGAGGTGTCCTCCATGTTACCTAGTCGACTGTCGCACTGGACGAAAGCTCCATACCTCAGCACTGTGAACATAATAAGTGAGTAGGCGGACATTCAGAATTCAGAAACACTTCCATATGCCATACACTGAGATTGTAAGCCATAAAAATTGGCAGTAGAACACTAAATTTACTTTGCCTTTGCATTTAGTTTTTCAGTATATAAATAAATTTGAAGGAATAAATATCACAAAAAGCACGTTATGACGTGGAGTAAACTACCAAAGGTTTTACTGCAAAAATCGTGAAATAAAGCTTTAAGGTTGAAAAGTTAACGATTCCGATTGCGTTTAGTCAAAAAAAAAAAACTCAGTTCCAAGACTTGGCAGGGTGTTGGTTAGGTGAAGGTAGCGAAACGCAATTTTTATTTCAAAATGAAGATCAACTAGCAGTTAAACACACATTAGAAATTAAATATTGTCACTTTTTATTGAAGGTGGAACCGCAGGAAAAAATATATAACTGCTAGGTGGTTTTTGCAGTCTTTCTGTATATATCGCTTATCTTACATGTTAGAACAGTGTTTTATTGGGACGCTCATGTTAGACAAAAATAATTTTTTGCAAAAAAAAAAAAAACGAAGAAACAGTTTTAGTACGATGTCCTCCGAGACGTTCACGTTACTGATGTCGCATCGACATCATCAGCTTCAAAGAAGGACGGAAAATTCTGCTGAACTAATGAAAGTAGCTTGCATCCAAGCATTGAAATCACTGCACACAGTCCATTATGCGCTAAAGCAACGGAAAAGAAAATCTCATTGTCAGTTAGTTAGACGAAAGCTAATTAGTTTCGAAAATCCCTCTTTCAATTGATGCATTTTTTTTTTGACAAACACGATGTTCAGCTTCAGATTTCTTCATAAAAAGTGCTTGTCAATAAGCAATAATCAGGGCGCGTAAAAATTCTGCCAATTTTGTAATTTGTTAATTCTGGCACTTATATCAAATTTTTCTAATGATGCTGATAATTGTATCGAGTTTTTCTTCAGTTTTGGCCTGGAATCTGTTTCAAATATCTGTCTATTATCAGACTCAAGTTATGAATCGTAAAAATCAACGTATCGCAGTAGCCGAGTTGCAGAAATTGGGAATGAAATCGGCTGTTTACAAATCAGCAACTGTCTACAGAGTTGTTAAATGTTACAAAGAGATTAGAGGGAATGAGGACCGTTCTCGAAAAAATCGTCCAGCTACCACGTCTACTTTGGAAAATATCCAGAAGATCCGTTACAAAGTTCAGTGAAATCGCAGCATTCTATGCGCAAAATGGCTTGAGAAGCTCGGGATCTGCGAGCTGAATGTCCGAAACATTGTAAAAAATCAGTTGAAGCTGCGCAGCTAGAAGACCATTCGTGCTCACTTTCCGGAGAAAAAGGATAAAAGAAAAACGAAATTTGAAGGCTTGCCGAATAAACCGTTTGACCGCTAGTGCTGTTTGTCGAAGATGATTTTCAAGGCCGAGAAGAAATTCACGACCAAGCCACCGCACAATCACCAGAATCAACGTAAAATTTTGAAGAAGTGTCAGCAAAAGTCCACAGGAGCAAAAACCATAGGCTGCAATCCTTTTCCGGCCTGGTTAATGGTCTGGGCTCGCATTTGTGCAACCGCAAAGACGCCGTTGTTCTTTATCAACGGAAACGTCCAAATCAACGCTGACAGCTTTGACCACTAAAATTCACTCGGGGTATTGGAGCCTTAGAGTGCTTGACACTTTGGCGCCATCAAGCTTCAGCAAGACTGAGCTCTTGCACATTTGGCCCGTCTAACGATTGCCATCGTCAAGAGCAATGTCCAGTCTTTATCGCGCAAGGACATTTGGCCGTCAAACTCGCCGGACTCGACCCAGTGGATTACTCCGTGTGGTCCATAGTGGAGGAAAGTCTCGCCTACTAGCTATAGTAATGTAGACTCGCTTAAAACGGCTTTGACACGCGCTTGGGACGAAATTGCGGTGAAAATTTGTGCAAGCATCGTTGGAAATTTTCGCGAGCGACTTCGTAAATGTATAGAGGCCAAAGGCCAAAGGAGTCAATTTTGAGAATTTGTTATAAACTCTTGCGTTTTTTTACTCTTGTGTTTATTGTTATAACTGTTTACAACAAACGTAATTATTCTTTTGATTGAATGCATTGATTTGTTTTAATATTTTTCAAATGTTAAGATATCTGAAAACTGACAGAAATTTTTGCGCACCCTGTATTCGGGCAAGCAGATGTGTCAGGTGTTTCTCATCTTCTTATAAATACTCATGAGCCAGATGACACATAAATTGAAAGCAGCCCTTTTTTATGCATAAATTACTACTGAGTGACTACAGACACGTACCGTATGCTTCAACAACGACACCGTAATCGTCATAAAAATGGCGAATTCGCATTGGGAAGTGAGCAAGGTCGCGTAATGAGTCGAAATTGGGCCCGATTTCTCAACAACCTTGAAAAGCACTACTAGGTTGAAAACCTACACCATTAAAGATAACTCTCTATCTCTGTTTTTTTTTCTATCTCCTCTGTCGCTCACCCTATTCATAGGTAATCAAGACGGACGAACAAGCAAGCCGCCGCCTACGATACTAGCTAAGGAATTTCACGATATTTTTTCTTCGTTCCCTTCTTTAACTAACAGGACCTTAACGTACACAGATATTTGGAGAGAAATAGTAACAAGAAGAAGCAGTCATAGTACAGCAGGACCTGTAATGATTTTTCAGAAAGAAACAAAGGTTTGTAAAGTTTTTTTTTTGAGAAAGTAATTAAACAGATCAATGACTACAGGTGTTGCGTGATTATATCGGCGGCACTGCTAGTGAATCAAGTCCTGAATGGATTATACTTGAACAATTACCACTTTACCACATATAAAAGATACAGAAATCAATACTCACGACAGTAACACTTCGTCCATGACTTCAGTGCTATTATCAGTTTCAACACCATGACATCATTTCCAGTAGAGCCATAAAAAGAGTACAGGGTAAAATTTGGCGTCCGTCAATCAGTGACGAAATCGCCAGCATTCAACTCCATTCGTGGGATCGTAGAGAAGGTTGAATGGATTTTTGGAATGTGCTGACTTTCGATAGGCTGCGATGTATCACACCAGAGTTTAATACTACTGGACAACCTGATCCAGGGCGCTGCCTTCAGCCAGGTACTATGTATGTTACCCAGTGTACCTACTTATTGAATCTATATACTTACTAGTATTCCTAGTGAGGCGTAGTAAATTACCGCTCTTTCTTTCGCTCTAACAGTCACACTGTCTAAACCGTGTTTCCACTTGAAACTTCACAAATTTTGTTGTGACTTTTTAAGGTCCAGCAAGCGACAGTAATTCGTGGGTCGCACCCCCTTCTCCTCTCCTCTCTCAGTCAAGTGATCAACATTTCTTCAATCATCAATCATCCAGCTAGCTCATCTATCGTCTTCAATATTACCAAAATGAGACGATCTCAGATGATGACAGACAAACAGACAGTAATGAATGTCTCATGAGTGACAAAAATACGGATTGGTCGACATCAGTCACAGTCAGAGCCCCATTCTGAACGGTTCAAAGCTATCAATTCAATTTGTACTACATAAGTAATAGAAGATTTCTATTCATAAGCAAAAAGATCACGATCTCAGAAGGGACTTCTGATTCAGAAAGTCATCTCTAACCAAAACAAGTTAGTTTCAAGGTCACTGATTATTTGGTATAGTTTCCATGAAGATCACCATCACTTATTTTGATAGATGTAAACTCAGTGTTCAAGTATGAAAAACTTACAAGAGATGATATTATTACAGTCCAAGGCTGACGCAAACGTTTTCGCACAGCACTCTACACTATTGGGTATATCAACGTTGTGACTGTAGGGAAAACACGAATAGAAGAATTTGAGTAGAAACTTTAATACGAAACTTGAACGATCTGATATATACAATTCTACGTATTCTTTGAGAGCGCATGTGGCGCAGTGCTTGAAAGTGCTCTGTGTCGCACTCAAAGATAAGGTAATTTCAATCAATAAACCAGTTAAGGCTTGCGGCCAAAAGCGGCTAAAGCAGAAGCTGATAGGTAAGAAAAATAATGAATTATTCAATCTAATCGAGATAAACGATAGTCGGTCTTACGAGTTAAAGTTGAACCAAAAACTGAAAGTGAACACCTAGCCGTAGTCGAACATTTTGTTGAACGGTTTGTACGACAACAAGTACGTTTATCACATATAGAGCACCAACACATCTCAGGCACTATCTCAATATAGTGACCACGAAGAGCAGAATAGAACATCTCGGTACCTATTCGGCTTGCGGTGAGGTCAACCCTACGTAGATGATCTTCATGTACCTTTCGTATAACACCGTCCAGTACGGTCATAAGGACATCAGTATTCATTGTAGGAACTCCATCGAGTGATGGGCATTAACCGTTTGAAACCTCCAAGCTGACACCGAGTTCTGTTGTGGAACTGTCCCAGGGAGATCGTATAGTTTGGATAAAAATTTTCTCACCAAGTATGTAGCCCTTAGAGACGTCCCTAAAATGTTCTTAACCACATTACTGGTTTTCTATTCACTGAAGACATGAAGAAAAAAGAACCAAAAGTCCCTCATCGATCGTGATTCGAATAATCGATCGAATTTCAGAGAAAATTGCCGACTAGGCATCGTGACGCACGACGGCATGCGAATTAAAATGCGGACAGATGGATGGATGGATGGATAGATAGACAGATAGATAGATGGAAGGAGCTCAGCAGCTGCAACCTGCTATAGACAAAAGACAAATACGCTCGAAGAGATATAGGTATCAAGAACAACTGTTAGGAATGTTGTCTGAAATTTGATACTCAGACAAATGTGATGAATCCGATATAAGCCCTGTAGATAAACGAAAAAAACCACCTCGAAATATCAAAAATTCTGTAGTTTCAGAAGCCTCTCGACTGAAAAGGCTATTTAATTTTTTCCATGATCTTAATCAATATCATAATGAGCGTTACATGTTTGTTTTCTTTCGTTGAGCATAAAATGGAAGTACTCCAGAAATCATATTACTTATCATAAAGTACTAAAAAAAACGCTCAATATTGATAACGAGTAACAACCACTTACCAAGTCAGCAAATAAGAAAATAAACTTGTTACACTTATTTGATGAGAGGGACACATTCGTTTAGTGCCGTATGACAGGTGATTTGTAGCGGACACATGGAGGCTGTTTTGTGTAAAGACATAGATGATTTTCAAATAGGATCAGAAAACAATGAAAAAACCTAAAAATGATAAGGAAGATGTTCAATAAGATCTAATGATCGGAATTCGAAGAGTGAGAAAATCTTAGAAAAAAAAAACGGAGTTTGATTGTCACGTACCGTACATTTTCCCCTCATCACTGATGATGATTTTTCGCCGTCCACACGGTGGATATATGGCCAATGCTTCTTGAAACGCCTGAAAACAGTCCTTCTTCGTTCCCAAATATTCATCCTCCAGGCAGGAAATATTTTGAATTTGAATCTTTGAATAATCGCTTTCGATAATTACAATGAGATTAGTGATTTCCACTACAAAAAATCATCACTGTCCATCCACCACTTTGAATTTTGAAATATCATGTTCACTAACAAATGAAAACCTCTGCTGTTCAATAGTTGTCAATTCATTTATTTACTTTGCACAAACCGCTAAGACATTTAACGGTAAAAATCCCACTACTTCTGGCATTCGACTCGTTTACTCGCAATCATGGTCCAAAAGGTACTCGAATACTTCGTTGTTCTAACTTATACTTGATTATTTCGGCCTTATCATGATTTTTGCAGAACACTGATCAAGTCAGATTTTTTTGTAATCCTGATGATAAATGAACTTAGGTGTTCCAACTTGGTGAGAGAATATTTGAGAGGGTTGAACCAGAACCTTGTTTCCTGATGGCCTGCATAGCTTCACACAGCAACTTTTCCCCTTACCCACTTCTTGATACTGATCAAAGCACAACGATGTAGCTCCCGACATTGAACAATTCCTGAGAGGTGCACCATTCATTTCACTTCAACTTTCAGCTTCGTTTGAGGGGAGTGAAATGCATATCTAGTCTTTACAATGACCAACGGTGGCCTACCGATTTCTCAAATTAATGCTCTTAACCACCCAGACATTCTGGTACCAATTCACCAACCCTAGAGGGATAGCAGGCCGGATCGAACCATCGATCATCTGCGTCGCAGAGGACTCCTAACTACCGCGCCAACTGATTAAAAATCAAAATATTTATCAGAAATTTCTTCAACAAGTACTTGGTCGATGTCGACGCTCCAAACTCCTTCAGCATCACCGGTTGCCAAATCGGAACCAGCGCTCGACGACGATTGCGTGGGTTCAGATTGAGTGCCGGCCGGATCGCCAGCTGGTGGAGATAACTGGAAAATAGAATCTTAAACCCAGTGAGAAGGTTTGTAAGAAAAAATAATACTTCACGACGACTGGTATAATTATGCCTTGTGGCATAATTAGTGATCGAATCAAAATTATTTCAGTCGAATACGAATCGCATGAAATACGAGAGAGCACAACATTTGAATGTTTGGATATCGATTGCAATGAATATTAGCGAAATTGATGACTTTATAACCTATACAATTCTTTTCTTTGTGATCGAACAATATTCCCGAAAAAACGCGATTTTCGCTTTTCTTCAAAACTTCAGTGGTTGTTCGATGATTGAATCACCAAATTCAACGATGTACTTTACTTTAAAATTGACCTTTATTGCGCTACAACAGTAAAAATAAAATCGTGCTTCACAATTTAAGCAATTTTCGCTGGACCAAGGTTTCCTTTCAAACTATCAATAAACATTCGATAGCGCAAATCCCGACAGTATACATGATAAACTTGGTTTCTAAAAAGGACTTCTTGAAGCGATGTAATAGTCGATAGAAGATTGGGTTTCACAAATTCGGATCATTTGCATTATCCGCACTCTATTTCGATCCCTTGGGAAGAATGCGGCTTCTGATTTTTTTCATAGTCTTAGTGACTATTTGATATCTCAAATTTAAAAAATTTCAATGATATGCTTTAGCTCTGAAATGAGTTGCTCAGTGTGCTGTAACACTAAAGATAAAATTAAATATCATATTCGCCGCGTTTCTGCTCAATTTTCGGAATTGGGCGTTTCCCCTCTACTTTCAGTAGCCACAGCACCAATTTCAACGATTTTAAAGGTGCATTTAGTTTTTTTAAAAGAACTTCTTGCTGCTCTAGCACTCAAAAGAAAATTAGGTTTCACGCAGCGCGACATTGGCATCAACTCATCGCTTTTTAGCCTGTACCAAGCTTGCAAAACCCATTCGTCTGTTACAGCGCACTAAAGTTATTTCCTTCCAAAAACCAACTACATCGTCAAAATCATCGAGGTCTTTGCAATCGAATGGCTATTGAAAGTTTGTAGGAGAAACTTTATCTAACGAAACTACTTGAGGGTAGAACAAAATTTTATTTTTACTGTTACAGCGCAATATGAAAACCATTTGAGAGATTATGCAGATCATTAAATTCTCGTGATCTAAACTATCGAATGACTCCTAAAAGTTCTGAGAAGAGCCGAAAATGACGTCTTCTCAAGGGATTGAAACAGGGAGGAGGTGACGGACAAATATCATCAATTCTAAACAAATGGAAAACTATTTACTTTATTTCAAACTACGCACTTTGAACGTCCAAAAAGTGTTTTACATAATATTCTACTCAAAATATGGTCGGACTGTTTGCAAATTAATAGATCGAAGTCGATAACCTGCGAAGAGTCTTAGTAATTAAATCGGAAATGTCATCTTTTAACAAAAATTCCCGTTTCACATGACATTTTTGAATGAAGTCAAGTGTAGTGCGTGGCTACTTTGCTAAATTATCATGACAAATGGCTTCAATCTTGAATTTTTCACCCGATACAATGTCTAGAACTGCTTTCCATCCAAAGTTTCTATAACTGCTCAATCGCGAAAACCTTTTGTACGTTTGCATAAGTGTACGGTAGCCATACGCTTAGTTATTAACTAGCTCAATTATACAGATGTAAATTCAACGATGCGTGACGATGTATGAGATGCTGTCAAGCATTAAACACATATTATTATATTAGAATTAGATAACAAGCTTAATTACAAGTGTCAACAACAAAATGATTGAGCACAGGCTTTTTTGTTAAAATTTTAGAATGCAGAAATACTATGAAAATTACAGTAATCATATGTCCGCCGTTGAGTTGAGTAGTACCACATTTCCATGCTTCTTTTTTGAAAGGATCATAAGTGGGTGTAAGCCTGAAAAAGGAACGATATAAAAAGACGAGAAAAGGTCGCTAATTAGCATTTTTCCATCAAAAAGCTTTGCATTCCAGAGAATCTTTGTGTTGTCAAAAATGCTAGTTTTTTTTTCATTTAGAATAACTTCGTGCAATGACCGGTCATTCTGAATCCTTTCTAGTTCTTATTAGTAGTCGTCTGCAAATTTGCTTTCATTTTCATTATTTTCTTTCATATTTGAAATCATGCAAACGCCATTTATCAATCCTCCCTCGCTTTTTGCTATTTGTTTCAGAATTTTTGTTATTTTAAATCTTCTATAGCAGCTAAAACTACACTATCGCTGTTAGCTTTGTGAAAAAAACGCCGCAGTTTCTTTAGAAATTGACAGAAAACTGACTTACTTACAATGTAGAAGATCTGTTAAAGAGAAGAAAACTTAGAGTAGCATGACTGAATTACGATTAATTCCGGCCTTACCTATCATTTGGTTCAATTTTCGTCGTTGTCTGTTTAATGATGTCGTCTGTATCATTCATCTAAAAAAATTTGAGGAATTATTCGACAATCAGGTTCTCCTTAACATTTTCTATAAAATTATTCGAATAAACAGCATCTATAGAACGAATTTTTCATACATTTGAATAATTATGATCTCTAAATTTTGATCCTTCATCAGTCAGGATCACAACGAATGTTACGGACTATTTAATGAGCATCGCTGGAAGACAAAGCGATATGATTTGTTAAATTCATCTTCCACAAACGTCACCTACAGCTTGTGTAGTCCATTTGTTGATCTAAGTACCCACATAGATCATTAAGCCGACTTTTTGGTAAAACAGCGCTGTTCGTTTTACACCGACCTCTCTGTGATTTCAAACGTTTTCTTTTGCACTTATCGTTCGTTCAGTGATATAGCGTTTTCTTTTTGAATTGTTTTGGTTGTGTAATCCTTTGAGTGCACTGCACCAGACTCAAGATCTCATCTCAGATTTCCAATTGGAGAGGGAAAGAGAAGATGAGAACGGATATCTAAAATTACAATCAGAACGGTTCCGATTCGTTTCTAGCAAGCGTCCAGTGCAAAACATCGCACGAGACATTAACGATGACGAAGACGCAGATGACTGGCCATGAAGTGACGAAACAGCATAGAAAAAGAAGACACGTAGCGTATTATCAGATGGCGTCCTGATAAAGCCCTAACGCACGCCACCACCCAATTGGGACGACGACGAGGACGACGACGCGGCGGCAAACGACTAGATAGATTGACGCCTCTACTGCCGCGCGCGCGACAACTCTATTCATGAAAATTCATTGTTGTGTTTGAAAGAGGGAAATAGAGCTCGAAAACGACAACAAATTTTAAAGCGAGAGTTGCAAAGATACACAGTGCAAGCAGAACAACGGATAAATTGACTGGTGTTTACCACGTCGTTTTTTCCTTTTCTAGTCTATAACTTTCATAATGAATCAACAATAGAAAAACGCAGTGTATCTGAAAGAGAAGTGAACGATAAAATGTCGCTATCAAGTCGTAATTTTCTTCTTTCTTCTTCTTTGCAAACTGCGTAGGCGGTCTGACGAAGATTTTCGCAAGGACAACGACGGGTTCAGCTCAATATGCTTGTTGTCTGGCATCATTTTTGCGATTTCAAAAATTTACGTATAAATTTCTCAGCGATATAAAACTGATTCGTGCCAATATTTGAAAGGTATCCGATTGGTTGCCAATCGAATAACCGATAGTGGTGCGCTTGGAAAATTTGTAGTGTATTCTCATTAAACTGTACAGTCAAAAGCGAATATATATATATATATATATATATATATATATATATATATGCGTGTATGTGTGAATGATGATTAATCATTTGAATGACGATGTCGATACGTAATTAATTCAGCAGAATGATTAAAAATCGATTGCAATCGTACTGTAGAATTAGGGGCGGTACTTGTCGATCCTCTCAACTTCTCAAAAGTTCCGACTACTGTCACAGAAAAATTGCTGACTGATTGCCTCGGAAGGTGGCAACAATCACCGTAGTTAAAAGAGGGCGTCATGTTGTAACTACCACTTGAGTGCTTCGGAAAGTTCGCTGGATTGTCTATACCTCAATAAAAACTAAGACACATTTCGTAATCGATAAGACAATTTCGTTGTCCTTGTGTTTGACAACATTGATAGGTAACACACGTGCACCTACATATTACGCGCGCTCATTCCGAATCATTTTCTACTTGCTGAATGTCCGATGAATTGTGGTAGTCGAACACTTTTATTCTCAACAACAACAAAAGCACATATTTCACGTCAAACTATGAAAATAATATAAAACAAGATTTTCTCCATCAATGATCATAGTGTAGTTAAATATCATTTTATTACAACTTTCATACTTATCTTCGCGTTCCCATCTCTGAAGGGCGAGTTATGACAAACTTTTACATCAACACATTTCCCCTCTCATTATGACGCCTATATTGTCTTCAAGCAATGAACTAAGCAGAGCCGCTGCTGTCCAATAGATAACAACACTTAGACAAACGATACAAAGCGCCATTATTGATTTGTGGCAGATCAAACGTTAACAGCCGGGAAATTATGGGAGCATGTGTGATATTTTGAATATAATATATATAATAATATATATATATATATGATATATATATATATATATATATATAATATATAACCTGACCATTATTGATTGGGGTAGAATTTGCGTTGACAGCCAAGCAATAGTGGAAATTGCGTGATATATATTAACATACGTACACATATATATATATATATATATATACACACTTGTGTATATATATGGGGGTTATAGCCGAGTGGCTAGTGAAGGTTGGAGCGGCTCGACGCAGATTTAGTTACACAGCCTTCCGACATTTTGACAATTAATATGAACGTCCTAAGAGACGCCCAGCATGGCTACCCTCGCAAAGCGACTGCTCAACAAGCATTCTACCGTGTTCATGAAGATGACGAAAAACGAAGTGAATGCTGCACAGTGGAGAAGAAACTGTGATTAGGACCAAATAAAATGGAAATGAAGTGATTTATATGTATACAGACATATACACATATACATATCCCAAGAATCCTTGCTAAATCACCACCATATGCTCGTCAGGACGACACCAACATTTACGGATAGGATCGAGCATTTCCTAACAAACTTGCACCAATTTACCATCCGTAGTTGGGCGATTGCCTTAGCCGGTATGCAGTTAAATCAAAGACCATGTGTGTATTGCATATTGCAATTTTATCCGCTGAGCTAACCAGGCGGTCGTTTGATGACATGCCTATTGCTGTTTTTTTTGCAGGTTGTTTTGCAAATTGCATCAAACGTACTTTTCTCTCAAGCAGAAACGGAGGCGTTATCAGAAAGTGTAACGAACAAATGGGTATGTTTCTCGAAATACACAAAAAACTCTGCACTATGCGACTCACTGTGAGCATAATTCTTACCAACCTTCACTAAAACTAAATTCTCAAGAACACCAGAAAGGTTAGTCATAAGGGCATCAGTAACTCTCATCAAATGCATCATATAAATAATTGAGCAATAGTTATAACTCTCTTGGATTTTTGTTTTCTGTCGCAGTAAATGATACAATATGCTGGGTTCACCGAAATGCAACCCTTAAAATCTCAAGAAGCAGTTGAACACGCATTTCAATCATACTGGGAGAGCGTGATCTCACTACACATAGTGCTGACTTGAACTGTAGTATGAGATTTCAAGTTTAGCATCGCACTCAACGTGTTTGAATATGTAGTCATAACATCATCACACTACTTATAAGCAGTAAAAGAAAGATATTTCGTCGACTAGTTAGTTCAGTATTGGTAAATACTTGTGATATGAGATATCACATAGCTCTACTTGCGACACGTTAGAGGTAATGAAGCGCATATTTGAACTCCAAAATTAATTGTGGTGGCCAACTGATGTACCAAATCAGTTAAACAAGTGTAGTCAGGGATCCTCATAGACAAGTTTAATAGCAATTTCCGCCGCCACCACGGAAGAAAGGTTTGATGAGTTTGATTGCGCCATTGAACTAAGGACAGATCCAATGAGCCTGTGGTGCACCTCCATTGCACTGCACCTCTGGTGTGCACTATTATGTTATTAACACGATTATTCCGGCATTTCATGAAAACTACACTCACCCAGCATTCAACACACCTGCTGCCAGTGGCGCAACACGAAGGTGAGTCTTCATTGAGTTGTAGTTAAATTTCAAACTTGTACCCTAAGCACCTATGCAGATCAGAGGTGAGCTGTAAGCAGCTTGAGACAAAGTGGTGAAACGATGTGATGACGGCTATTTGTGTATTATATGTAAGTCGGTATTCTTTACCATTCATTTCTTATCACCTACCCTTATCAGTCATCGAGTAGCTCAAGCAATTTCCAGTAAAGCACTCTTCCTCTGCTTTTACTTCCTGTTGCGGGCCAAGGTTGCCCTATCGAAGCTCTGTTCGTTTAGTGGACATCAAGTAAAGCAGCCGTGGTTGAGTGAATTTGTAGATAAGGTATCGAGTTTTATTACATAGCAAATGCAGGAGAGTAGTCCTGATATCAAAGCAGTAGACGAGACGGAAAATTTTTAAGTTTCGATTGAGCTGTAACTTCTTAATATGACATTAACCATTAATAGATAATTTTTCAATGTGTGCAAAAAAAGTTGATTGCTTTGCTCATATGTGATGTGTCTTAGGAAACGTAGAGATAAGCTCCTAATCATATTAATGATTGGTAACCAGTATAACGCTTACGGAACACTGAAAAGAGCATTGCACCTATTGAAGAGTGTGACTGAAGATGAAAGACCAGTGATGGCGTGATGAGTTATGCCAGCCTAATTCAGCATGAAAAATAGAAGCATTACACCGTTAATCACTTAGTAGTGCCCAAAATCACTACATCTCATCGATAAAGAAGGATCACGTCTTCATTTCCACTGATGCTTGAGGCAAACTCAGTGACCTCTGTCCTACACTTGGACATAATTGTCGTGCACATTTACACGTATCAACCACTAAATGGGAAGCTGTACCGAGAAAAATTTTGGTGGAAGAAGATAAAGTTCGAAAGAGCTTCATCTCACATTCTTAGCAGGACAAGCGATAATGTGATACTGATATGTCACCAATGACATACTGACTCACTGATGAGAAGCAACTTTATGGGTTTCATATAATGGTTTAATGGATGATAAGGCCTCGCGATGGTTACATCCTGAAACTTCCTCTCAGTTGATTCAATTGATCGGTAAATAGATTGTTATGCGAGAAATGAAGATGGCATTTCTTACACGCTCGTATTGTGTTACGCCAACGTCGTACTCTTTGGTGTTTTAACACTTTGCAATTTGCCGAGTGTCGAAAGCCATGCACATGTTACGCATTGACTTTGAGCATTATTACAATCACGATGAGTGAAATATCTACACATTCGCATAAAATGTATATCCAATTAACACCAAATGAACTCTAGACAAACGATTTGGAAGACGCAGTTTTGGTATTATATGGTACCGTAGCGAGATGACAACGGTGAATAGAGAAACCGCGTACTTTAGATTTAATTCACTTGCGACGATCATCACCATCAGTCTCCATTGTATCGTATTAGTGACACACTTAACATACATCACCATATACCATTGTTTATAGAGTTTCTTTTCTTTTTCAAGGAAACGAGTTCTATGGAGAAGTGCACCTATGTACATGTGTCTTATTGTTGCTATTCTTCTTCCTCTTGCGTCGGACTCATCGCATTATGATCAGACCCGACAGTTTTGAATTTGTCGCTCAATCTACCACAGTCGAAGGATAACGGGCAAATCATTTGATGTGTTCAGCATTTGTAAAGTATACACACTGAATTCAGCTCCAACAGTGGCCTCGTAAGGGGTAACTGAGCGCAGACTGCGTATACAAATATTTTCGGTGGTTTTCAATTAACCTAT
The DNA here is from genome assembly GCA_019055375.1 of Parelaphostrongylus tenuis. Lineage (NCBI taxonomy): Eukaryota > Metazoa > Nematoda > Chromadorea > Rhabditida > Metastrongylidae > Parelaphostrongylus > Parelaphostrongylus tenuis. The sequence goes on along the minus strand of JAHQIW010006752.1, from coordinate 12,343 downwards.
TATATTCTACTGTTCCGGACAAATGTAATACAGATTGCCGACTTCGGAAAGATGGAAGGCTCGGTTGCCCTGGGGCAGGTAAATGGACTAACGAACCTTTGAATTACGCCAAGGATCCCTAACCATAATAATGTTGTTTTTATGGAGTTCCTGCTGTATTTGACTTTTTTGTATTTAACTTTCACAAGCATGATCCATGCTGGCGTCGCATTCAACTCATTCAAAGAAATCAGTACGAAGGAACAGATAACACAGTTATCTAAATGATATGACGATCAGTCAAATATCAAACAGATTTGATTCCCTGCGAGAACAAAAACATTAGCAAAAGTCTGTAAACCTTGTAGCATAACCAGAGAAAAATGCCGTGAGTGACTTTGACAAAGAATTATATTTTTTGGTCATTCCAAAACGTTCCATATTGGACCATAATGAATTGGTTAGGGACACAAAATCGTGTATAATTTGTATAATTCAAAATAAACGACGTGTTCATGAAACTCATCATTATCAACAGCCATGAATGACGAAATGCCATACAAAGAATTGGGTGGATGTCTACAGAGAGCAAAACCTTTTATGTTACATTACTTTTCTTTCTGCTTTTTCTTAATTTCATAATTGCTATTAGCGGAAACATGTTAATACCACGTAATATGTTATTACTGCGAACGATACTTCGTTACTGAGAATAAGAAATTGGGGAAGGGGCGGGGGTGGGATGACAATAATGGAGAATTGATCAGTCCCCTTAATTTAGACGACGACAAAACTTGTACGATTTCTCATGATTACATTGGTGGGCACATGGCACAGACAACGGCCGGTTGCAGGCCGATGAACGACAACATCAAAGAAAAAAAGTATCTTGCAACGTCGTTTCATCATGCACTAAACTCGACAGCTTAAATGATCTTTGAATCCTGTAGTCTACTGAGATTATAATGATGCGAAAAAATACATACTAATTTACTAATCTTCATCTATACACTCCCATAATTTGCGTCTCATGAAGTGCTTGACGAATTCCGTACGTACTTTGTTGATCGTTTACCATGATGTTGAGCTATAGATGTGTTCAAATAATCATCTATTCCGCATCACAACACTTCAGTGATCTGATCTTCATGATGGTTCAGTAAGCTTGAATCAAAGAAACAACAACCGGTAGAGATTTATGGTGGTGTCAGATCTCCAAAATTCAACGGTCGACTGATTACATAATATGCCTCAAAGTATCCGCATATAATTTTTAGCCTAGGGGGAACAGCAGAGTCTTATGATAGGTGTATATATGCCGAGAATATCTGACACTGCACTGCACTACATAGCCGAAAGGCTGAAAGGACAGCTGGCAGGCCAGCAAGTATACACGATGGTTGCAGCGGCTGGCTGGATGTGGCAGTCGTTCAAAGTTCTTTGTCTAAGAAAAGAATGAAGAGGCAGATATCAGTAGTGTGATTTGATCCCCTAAACGAACATGGAAGGAAAAATCCTCTGTGATATATTTTCTAAATTTTCAAATGCGTTATGGCTAGAAATAGTGGTGTCAAAACAGGCATCGGTAGTACAACGGCTCAAGCATGCTCCTCTGGATAGGGTGAAATGTGGGTTCGAGTCCCAGCTGACGCGAAACTTTTACATATCTTTCTCCATCGGTGGATATAGTTCTTATTGATTGATCTGTTCAGATCCATGATGATGGAGCCACCCAAAACTTCATTCGACATCATTTCAATTTACAGTGTGAACATCACAACAGATCCATTAAGTACAGTATATGGTTCTTTTTTGAACAGTTGTAACTTAAATATGAACTAACTGGTTCTCAACATTGACTACCACCATCACCATCATCATCACCACCAGTTCCACCTCAACAATTACACCACGAAACATCCTAACAACTTGACACTAAGTTGATGACTGATCTTTTTTCTTAGCTAATTTGCAACCACTATCACCACCAACAACGACTACATAAGATGACAGCAGCAGAAATCTACCTCATACGATCACAACAACAGCATGTGGTTGTGTGTTTCACCATATGTAATCATTCGAGTAGAAAAAGAATCAGCTACCTTAATCGCTGCGATGATAACAACCACCGCTTGCTTGCAGCTGATATGAGAGCTTTCATGCTACCCTTTGAGATACTCTACAAACGTACTTTGAAGCGCTTAAAACATCGTTTTGTCTGTTCAATGCTTACAGCGACGTTTCTCTCATGATATCGTTGAGTTGCTAAATTTCCTGTGTTCATAAAATCAGCTTCAATCCTACGGCTATAACACTGCGACATAATTATCTATAAACTGCGTATCCACATTTTAGTTCTCAGTTGGCCTCCTGACCGGCTGGCTGGCTCGTAACAAGCGACATTATCAAGAAAAATAGCATGATAGCTTCAAAGTGATAACAGTGGCGCGACGACAACTGCCGCATCACGATCGCTGCGGTGACAAGTTGAGCCGCTCCGTCGGCCGCGTGGCGACGAAACACATATGACTCAACCCATCGAACAAATATAACACAAGAATGAGAGGGTACAGACAAAACGGATACGGACGCACCAGGATAAGACGTGTCTTAACGTATGTGTGTGTATGTGTATAGTGTGTGTGTGTTAGGGTATATGTATGTGACCTTGAGTCATCTTCAGGTCGGACGAAGCTTAGAGACCGCGGCGGCCGTGTAGAGATGGCCGCTAATCGACCAAACGACCGGTAGGGAGGTTACGGTCGGTCAGAACGCGCTTTTATGCGCGTCGTCCGCTCGCACACCACGATGAGCAGATGGTTTTCCAGTGTCGCATGAATTACTCGTGACCTTTCCCTCCATAATTGACGCCTATCGATTAATTTGATGTGAAAATAAGGCATGGTATCGAACAGAGAGACTGCTTCAGGCTGGCGAACATCACAAATCGACACTAACCAACCAATCAATCGACGAGTCGACCGATCGATCGACCGATCGTCTAATTCCTTTTCTTACGCGTCCGTCGACAATGAAGTGGATGCGAGCGAAACGAGTTTCACTGTCGCTACAGATGCTCTTATACAAATATACAGCTACCTATAGAAACATTCAAGAACTCTCAGAAAACTAGTTAATGTAGACGTTACTTAAAGTGGAAAAAAACTCTATAGCTGTCAGAGAGCGAAGAGAAGAGAATTGGGTAAAAGCATATAGAAAGGAAAAGTACATCAATGAAAGATTATGGCGGAGAAATGACTAAGGAGAGAGAAAGGCGGGAGTGAAAGTGAATGAAACGATGAAATCCTCGGAAATCGTAAAGCTTTTCTGTTTCAGAAAAGAGTCACAAGATGTTGCTAGGCGTAAGTAACAGAAAATTTTTTGCGGCTATATGAGGAAGAAACAGATAATGAAGGTGATACCGGTTAATGTGATATGGATATGGAATGTGGTCTACTACCGTAGATGACTTTGAAAATACCAAAAGGAAGGAAAAAGCTAAAAAAAAAAGATATGACGGGTGAAAAGACCAGAATTCATTCGAAGAGATCTTCTCGTGATAAAAATCTACTGAACGATACTTTATGAGGAAATCAACTGTGCCCATGCTTCAGAAAAAGATTTTTAATATAGGGAAAGTAAAGTACTCAACACAGTTTCACGGGGTAGACACTTGTGGACTTGTTCAATTGAATAAGTAGCGAAAAAAAGCTGAAAAGTCACACTCGATTTCAAAGGGATGGATTTCCCGACTACCAAGGGGTTACTGTGGGGTAGTAAAAGCGATTGCGTACTTTACAAAAAAAAAATGGAACTTCTTTCATTGATCTCGCATCTGTCTATGTTTCAATGAATTGAAGCACCTTTTCTTGTACAAAGCTTCATATTAGTTGACAAATGGTGCATATCATGGAAGATATAAACCCTACCCCTAGCATGAAAATGTGCACGATTGTGTGTGTATAGGTGTATACACGCGCTTGTATGTGTATACATGGTGTGTGTATGTATGTGTGTACGTGTGTGTGTATGTATGTATGTGGGTGTGTGTACCTGTGAACGTGTAAATATACCAGGAAAACCAGGACGAAAACACGAAGCAACCGCAAGGAATGCGTGGAATGGCGGCAAAAGAATTCCTGTAACGCGCGCAACGCGTTGATGGGCGTGGTCAACGAGGTTAGACGGCGACGAAACAGCGCGTGTGGCGAGTATGGCGCAGAGTGGGCGTGGGAAAAGGCGTTGCATTCGTGGCTGGAAATGAACGTCGTGGGCGACGGCGATGGCGATGAAGCCGTATCGTATCGTCGTTGTCATCATCATCACCATCGTCTACATCATCATCATCATCACTGTCGTCGTCTGACGGCTTTCTAAAGCATGTTGTTATCAAGACTTGGTTGTTGCCGGTGTCAGAGATCTGACAATCCGGACGAATTCGAAACCCTCTTTCTTCTCAACATTAATCTCGAAATTCGTCATCGACATATGATCTCAACTACTCTCAGCCACAGCTGTCCGTCCTGTCTAAAAAATCTTCTTTCATGCTTAATACAATAGTTTTACATCCCCATTGTCAATAAAGTTTATTTTAGCAGTATCTAGTGAGAAATGAAAAAACCAACTACGGTAATGCTTTCTCTCACGTTTGGAACCGTGTCTAATCTTTGGATACGTTTATTATACTTTATTGACACTAATAAATTAAGTAATGCTTTGTTCGCTAATTTGACTGAATATTATAGCGACATTATTTTCATTAATTCTATGAAATAGATTGTACTCGTGGTCTGCAGTGGGAAGGCACTATCATTGCAAATATTTTTGAGGAAACTTTTTAGAATACGTATGAGGGTTTTTCACCAGAATTAAACTCTATATCGTCATGCTTCTGAACAGGTGGATTTTGAGAGAATTCGACATGAGTAATTTCCAGTACTGTGATTATTGATTGGATTTTGTTGAAGTGGTTATTGTAGAGTTTATTTGATAGGTGGTACTGGACCTTAACCGATTTAGCAAAGACCTAAACTCGTCGTGGATACTTTTCTCCATTGTCTATTGGCTTGTTATCAGCTGTTCATTCTTAAACAGTAACGACGTGGTATTATCAACGATCTTTGGTTGCTGTATGTATGTATGATTCCATTAGAATCTTGGCTGTCAGTTTGATATTCATGATAGTGAAGCACGATGGCATCACGAGCCAATCATTCGCATGTATTAATTGATCACTACCGTTTCCTTAACATCACTGATGCATCCTCGTCTAATTTTTTTTAGTTCACTCGACCAGATATCACGGACGTCGAACATCGCCCTGGAAGAAGCTCTATTGAAAGGCGATGAAATTTCCTTCGATCCACATTGGTCACCAGAGTGCGTGTTGTGATGATCCTGACGTAGCCTACTGTCTCCATTTAGGAAATTTCAGGCAGAAAAACGATAATCATACAATCGGAAGAATGCTGATTTGATGAAAACTCTGTCCATCGCAAAGATCTTTTTTGAAGAGGAGTAAAATCTATGGAATTGAGTTAATTGAATGACACCTTTCATTTAGTCTTATCTTGCCTTATCTCTCGACTCGTGTGCGTAAACAAAGCTTTCTGTGATATTGAGCAAAGCGGCATGTTTTTATTCGTTATTGTTCTCATGTTTTCGAAAGGTAGACCCGAATTATCGTTTTATTTGTTGCAAAAAAAAAATCTGCATGGAAATATTTCAAAAATAAAGTAGCGAAATTGATCATATTATCTTCTTAATCTTTATATTGAAAGTATCAAAGTAATGTTTCGAGTGGTAATTTCGATTCCTCTGACGGTATTTCTCGAGTAGTGATTTCGATTTCTCTTTTTCTGAATGATCGGGATTTCTTTGTCATTTCTCAAGAGTACTTGGTTAAAAATATTAGGATATAAATAATTAGTGTCAAAGTACCGCCAATCATCAACTATGGTATGATATCACAACATTTGTGCAAATGGCCATTTTTTCAAAGTAATCTTCAGTTCCAGTAAAGAATTTTGCGTGTTTCCATCTAACGTATTGTTTTGAATGTCATTTTGTAAATTAAACCTACAGTAAAAACTTTTCGACTTCACAAAGATTGACTGCTGTTCAAATGAGAGCAGCGGTTAATGACATTACCGTAACAACTACTGGTAAAAAAACGTTTTTCGGCTTGAAAAGTTGGTGCAAAATTTTTTCTTCACTCGCAGCGGTGCTGGTTTCACAATGATATTTGACATATGAACTGATGACGACAAGCCGCACTGAACACATTTTATGGAACGTTGTGAAAAATCTGCTAAGACATTCGGGCTTTGCTGATCTTTACCTATCATTTTTTTTCACGTCGTCCTCGTTAAACCAAGAGATTCTGCGCGAAAAACTACACCTCTTGAAAATCCCTCATATACATGTATATTTATGTATAAATATGTGTATATACGTACTATATTGTATTATGTATACATTCTACAAAAAGGTGCGTGTAATACAATGGTTATAGGTGGTTAGCGATACACAGGTGATCCTCGATTCGACCCCGCCATACGAAAACCTTTTGAGCTAAGCAAGTTCGCACCACATTTTCTCGGAAAGAAAATTATTGACTTGGTACATCAGTTGTCTCGCAAGCCCTTCTAAATATGGAACCAAAAAAACCTCTACGGCATTACGAATAGAAGCGATTGCATGGCGTATCTCTCGAAAATTGACCAAAATCGAACCCTTTGGACTTTGTTCGTCATATCTACAAAAGTCGGAATCTCAGCGAAATTATCGATTTTGTTCTGCGCTAAGTGTAAAATTTTCCTCAGCGATAGGTGGCTGTCATATCACGGTGGAGGGGCAATCTGGATAACAAACTGTCGAAGAGTGGTTCACAGCATAGGTCGATTTACTCAGAGTGAAAAAAACGTTTGACATTTTCTTCCAGACACTTTAGAGTGAATCTATCGAGCGATCGTTGCCACACCATTTGGAGAAATTTGGAGAAACCAGTGACATTCTCGTCTATTTGATTCATACTAGCCGATCGCGACGGTCGACGGCTGCACATGAAAAACGTTTAGACTTTTTGGGACTGTACGAAAATTTTACCACGCTAGTAACATTCCAGTTAATTAGAAAGCATACTGAATTACAAATTTCTGTGAAGACAGGTCGTAACACAACCACAGAAGACTACTTGTGATTTGTCATTTATTGGTATTGATCACTTTTCAACCAAAATACTTGTTGAGTGAACAAAAGTACAAATTTGATAGAACTTATTTATTCTACTGATGTTCCAATCGTCTTTTTCGGAGCTGATTGATCCAAGTCGATGTTTCACACAATCGGTCGTCCTCAGAGTGGTTTTCGCATTCGTTTTGTCCAAGTTGAATTTTCGGAAGAGCATCGCTGAAATCCTCACCTCGCTTGGCAAAGCTCTTTTTGTACAGGGCGATCGGTTGTTAGTGATAATGATTGTCCGCTGACAATATATTGTTCGTCAGCAAGCGATCCATCCTACAGCAGTCGGTTGCTATGCACTTTATTTTATTCAAGTGCTTATACCATCTGTTTGATTTCTGAGCAAAAATCAATGATTACGACCATTCAAATCTTGAGTGAAATATGGGAAGAGCTGTAGATAAAGACGCTGCGCTACAATCGCGTGGTGTTGTATCATTTCGACTGGCCATTGCACATAATTACAAAGGCCGATTAAGCATCCAAACTCCTGTATGACGCTACAAGACGATTGAGATAATTGTAGCATTCCTAAAGAGATCACTCAGAACTGAACCTTTCTCCGGTAGTTTTTATATAGTCTTCTCACTTTCCAGTGTTTCAATATATTCCGTTGTTCAGACGGAAGATATCATTGATATATTAGCTCAACATTAGATTAGATCATGCAACTTATTCAGATGCAATCATCGATCAGAAAATGGTATTAACTACAAAAACAAAAGCATATTTTGTCTATGTCTAAAATTTTCGGAATCTAAATTTCATTAGCAATATGGTTTTCTCGCAAAAATTTCAAAATGAAATTCGTGTACGAAAATTTTATCACCTTATCGACGGAAAAAACGCATATGGGACTAACAAGCATTGTGTTCTCGTAAGGTGTATATAAGGGATGATGCGAGTATTTAGCCGGGGACTATGTGCCATGCATTGGACTCTATTCGTAAAATCATCAATGTGAATCAATACAGCCTGTAGGACAGACCTATGGTTGCCTATCATTGTGTTCACATCTGTGCCCTCATAACATATAATTGTTTTTGAGCTTCTGATCTCAACATTACTAGATATGAAAATATAGCACAAATACTTGACTTATGAAAAAGTTGAAAAGAAAGTTATGAAAGTTAGTTATGTTATAGTTAGAAGTTATGAAAAGTTGTCAAGCAATAGCTCAAGTAGAGTGGAGCTCTACATTGATGACATGCTTTGATTCGTGTCTCAGGTTGACCAAGCGTTTTGTCGCTCTGATGTCCAAAAATTGGTGCCACACTTCTTTACAGGGATGGCCCAAGGACTGATTTTACATATCGTTAAGCCAACGGAAGTCGTTGCGCACGTCGGCGTTTACGGTTACGTATTTAATCATCTCCATGTTGCTACAAATTGATTTCAACACATGGCGCATCCCACAGGAATTGATCTGCACAGGACTCTTCACCCTTTTCAATGTCTATGAATTTCATGAAATAATGTTTTTCCGTTAGACGGGTGGAAAAGAAGAAGCAATCCCTTTCGCTGGACAAGAAATTTTCGTAACATTCCTAATTTTCTTCTTTGAGCCAAACACAGGTGTTCAACGGCTGAAGTTTCATCAGAGTTTTTGTACTCGATGAGATTGAAATACAGGTCTAATGATTTTTCTAAAGAAGTAATGGAGGTGCTTGACTGATTGGATTGCAGACAACTTGACCTTTCCACGGTCTGAAGGAAGCGAACTGCCGAAATGTCAGCTGTTGAGTGTATAAAGAAATGATATAACACCTCGTGTTTGGCTTAAAGAAGAAAATTAAGAATTATTGAAGCATGCCGAGTTTGACAGATAGTCGGTCTTGGGAATTTCATTAGATTGGTAGTATCATTCGAATGGGTAAATCTCGCGCTACTACGCTACGTGCTCGCTTTTTTCAAAAGGTCCATTGAGAAAGGTGACAACTTTGTGTCGATCGACTTGTCATGGACATTACTCTATTGGCCTGTCGATCAGTCGGTCTCTTTCTTCAAGGATTATCTTGAACCAACGCCAAGTTCTACGATCATCTCAAATTTCTTGTCCATACGCATTGCAGATTTGTCGATTAGCCTCAGAAGCGTTGGCAATCAATTTGTAGTGGAAATGGAGCAGCAGATGAACTTCATTCTTTGACAATTCCGTTCTGTAGGCCATGTAAACAAATGATATATCGTTCAATGTGCAAGAAAGCTTTTTGATGAGCTTAATTCGCTCTAAATGTGCGAAGATCATTTTCTCAGGCAATGCGGCAGAAATTTTCTACAATTTGTTAGATCATCGTGATAATGGTCGATCCGAGATTTCAAAGGTTATTGATTGATTCTTAGGTAATATTTCTGAACATTGTAAGTAAATAAAAAGCATTCCTCATTGTTTGTTTTTTTTTATTACTAGAGGATCTGCTCAATCTTTCTGTTCGCAAGGAAGCGCAAGGAAATTCTATCAAACAATACGAAAGAACCAACTGCTGTACTACTTATAGCAAACGCTCATTATATAACATAATGTCAGCAAGTCTTTTTTTGTCTTCAGCAGCTTTTGCACGACGAACATTAATGCACTACGCTTATTCTTCTTTTGTTTCGTATTTATTCGATATCTGTGAAGTTTTCTTGGAATTGTATAGAGATTAAACATTAGCCGTTTGTAGACTAATGGTTTAAGTGTGATGCTTCCGAAAAGAATATGCATTAAGACAAATTCATCTGTTCGCTTAGGAGTTCATAAGAGAAGTGAATTCCGTGGCTTGAAACACAATAGCAACAGTATAATCTGATGACATATTTTAAGCCTTTTGAGGTCTGTTATGGCACTAATAAAGTGCTAGAGCGTGTTTCAGCCTTTCAACCTCATCAGTAGCACGGTGCCTTTCGTTCAGCCACTCCCCTGTAGCGCAGTGTATAGCAGTATACTTCCTTCATGTGAAGGAATCGACGAAGAGCAACTTACACTGCACGTGTGTAAGTGACCAGAATCACCCGACCCCGCCCCCCCCCCCCCCCCCCCCCCCCCCCCCCCCCCCCCCTCCCCCCCCCGCCCCCCCGCCCCCCCCCCCCCCGCCCCCCCCCCCCCCCCCCCCCCCACCCCCACCCCCCCCCCCCCCCCCCCCCCCCCCCCCCACCCCTCCCCCCCCCCCCCCCCGCCCCCCCCCACCCCCCCCCCCCCCCCCCCACCCCCCCCCCCCCCCCCCCCACCCCCCCCCCCCCCCCCCCCCCCCCCCCCCCCCCCCCCCCCCCCCCCTCCCCCCCCCCCCCCCCCCACCCCCCCCCCCCCCCCCCCCCCCCCCCCCCCCCCACCCCCCCCACCCCCCCCCCCCCCCCCCCCCCCCCCCCCCCCCCCCCCCCCTCCCCCCCCCCCCCCCCCCCCCCCCCCCCCCCACCCCGCCCCCCCCCCCCCCCCCCCCCCACCCCCCACCCCCCCCCACCCCCCCCCCCCCCCCCCCCCCCCCCCCCCCCGCCCCCCCCCCCCCCCCCCCCCCCCCCCCCCCCCCCCCCCCCCCCCCCCCCCCCCCCCCCCCCCCCCGCCCCCCCCCCCCCCCCCCCCCCCCCCCCCCCCCCCCCCCCCCCCCCCCCCCCCCCCCCCCCCACCCCCCCCCCCCCCCCCCCCCCCCCCACCCCCCCCCCCCCCCCCCCCCCCCCCCCCCCCCCCCCCCCCCCCCCACCCCCCCCCCCCCCCCCCCCCACCCCCCCCCCCCCCCCCCCCCCCCCCCCCCCCCCCCCCCCCCCCCCCCCCCCCCCCCCCCCCCCCCCCCCCCCCCCCCCCCCCCCCCACCCCCCCCCCCCCCCCCCCCCCCCCCCACCCCCCCCCCCCCCCCCCCCCCCCCCCCCCCCCCCCCCCCCCCCCAGTCATGAGCAATCGTCTCGTCGATCGTAGCAATGTCGGGTGCATTCTGTCACTTACACACGTGCAGTGTAAGTGCTCTTCGTCGATTCCTTCACATGAAGGAAGTATACTGCTATACACCTGCGCTACAGGGGAGTGGCTGAACGAAAGGCACCGTGCTACTGATGAGGTTGAACAGGCTGAAACACGCTCTAGCACTTTATTAGTGCCATAAACAGACCTCAAAAGGCTTAAAATATGTCATCAGATTATACTGTTGCTATGTGTTTCAAGCCACGGAATTCACTTCTCTTATGAACTCCTAAGCGAACAGATGAATTTGTCTTAATGCATATTCTTTTCGGAAGCATCACACCTTAAACCATTAGTCTACAAACGGCCTAATGTTTAATCTCTATACAATTCCAAGAAAACTTCACAGATATCGAAATAAATACGAAACAAAAGAAGAATAAGCGTAAGTGCATTAATGTTCGTCGTGCAAAAGCTGCTGAAGACAAAAAAGACTGTGCTGACATTATGTTATATAATGAGCGTTTGCTATAAGTAGTACAGCAGTTGGTTCTTTCGTATTGTTTGATAGAATTTCCTTGCGCTTCCTTGCGAAACAGAAAGATTGAGCAGATCCTCTAGTAATAAAAAAAAACAAACAATGAGGAATGCTTTTTATTTACTTACAATGTTTCAGAAATATTACCTAAGAATCAATCAATAACCTTTGAAATCTCGGATCGACCATTATCACGATGATCTAACAAATTGTAGAAAAATTTCTGCCGCATTGCCTGAGAAAATGATCTTCGCACATTTAGAGCGAATTAAGCTCATCAAAAAGCTTTCTTGCACATTGAACGATATATCATTTGTTTACATGGCCTACAGAACGGAATTGTCAAAGAATGAAGTTCATCTGCTGCTCCATTTCCACTACAAATTGATTGCCAACGCTTCTGAGGCTAATCGACAAATCTGCAATGCGTATGGACAAGAAATTTGAGATGATCGTAGAAACTTGGCGTTGGTTTCAAGATAATCCTTGAAGAAAGAGACCGGACTGATCGACAGGCCAATAGAGTAATGTCCATGACAAGTCGATCGACCACAAGTTGTCACCTTTCTCAATGGACCTTTTGAAAAAAGCGAGCACGTAGCGTAGTAGCGCGAGATTTTACCCATTCGAATGATACTACCAATCTAATGAAATTCCCAAGACCGACTATCTGTCAAACTCGGCATGCTTCAATAATTCTTAATTTTCTT